>JANFOE010001937.1:0-416102 GCA_025667525.1 Glebionis coronaria
GCCTTTTGGTTATGTCTTTGATCTGATAACATCAGCACTGATACTTTATTTTTTGCTTTTTACTATCATCAGGCACATCACATCTCTTCTACTATATATCCGGAGCTTTTAATCACGCTTATCGAATGTGCTGATTTGTTTATACAATCTTTATTGTACTCCTGCTCTGAAGTATGTGATGTCAAAAAGGTCAGTGAGTAACACCGAGGTTAGTAATTTTCTTATGAATTTTAGTTTATTTGTGTCACGTTCTCAAGAAACTGGGAAGGTCTCAAGTGAACATGAATTTTTTTGTATAAGATTCATTTAAGTTCGGGTTCAGTTTGAGATTACATGTCATAGTCTAGCGTTTAATGTCTATTAATCAAGTCACTGAGCGGGACGTGTTCACGGTAAGCTAAAGTCATTAATCAAGTCATTGCCGTTAAAAAGTAAATAAATTAATCAATTCAATACATGTGTAAGGTACTTATTCTAATAAGTCAATATTAGGCACTACGTAGTAATGTTTTGCGATACACAAAGTGATGATAATATAATATGTTTTCTCTAGGTGCCTCAAATAGGTGACCATATATCCAATATCATATCAAGTTAGGTAACATATGTATATAAATACAATTCGAACTTGGGGTTACGTTTATGATTATGAAATATCTGTATCTAGGTAATGATGGCTTGATTCTGTGCACGTAGGTAATGATGGCTATGTCAGGTGTCACCTTCAAAAAGATGGCGACAGAAAAGGTACATGCAGCGAATCCCGTTTTAAAAAGGTTAGCATGTGATTCCACTTAGTTTAGCTTACATTGCATTATGACTTTAAGGTTGGCAAAATAATGTTTTCACCTATTTTTTATACATAATGTAAGATCTTGGCTTTTTAGATCCTTTCTGATTTAGTGAATGTTTGTGTGCAGGAGGTGTTTGAACTGATGATGCACGGGATGATGTAGTATTGTTTATCAGAAGGGGTGAGGATTATTTTCTCATTGTATAGTTACATTAATATCATGCAGATAGAACATTGTTAGGACTCACTACAATGGTAATGCAGGTCCTCCTCAGTGGTGGAAGCTAAAGAGGTTAGCGAAAGTCTCATCATCGTGTGCAGCAAGCACAAAGGTTAAAGATAAAGGTACAAAAACACAAGTAAAAGAAGATTTTGTGTATGTCTTACCCAATTAATTTAGTTGATAAAATTTGTTGAGAATGCTAAACTTGCAGGAGGAATTCCAACCGGCAAGAATGCTAAACAAGTCGCGTTGGATTTAATCCTGTTACTTGTGAGGTTGGTATAGGAATGTCAAGATACAAAGGAAAGATCGGCAGTTAATTGCATCAACAATCTTGTTAGCCGATCTTTTAGCTCCACCTTATGGTCACCTGTAAACTGCATCTCATTTAGAACGAGACCAAGACCTGTAGCAGCAGTACCCGCAGCTTCCACTAACTGCAACAAAGTTTTTGGTGGTTCTGGCTCATTTGATGCTCCCAAGATTGGCCCCACGAACCCGAAAAAAGCACTGCTAAGTTTCATCAATACAACAATGTCGTTCGGTTGGTAAGCTTTCATTTTAGTTTAAATTCTTTCCCATCCTAAATATGTATGTTGATGATGCTCATCCTTTCTTAATGGATAATTGGGAATAAATTACTTAAATGGTTGGTACATACATAAAATATTTATTATATTGTTATAAATAACATAATATATAGCCTTTTAACATAATTTACAAGTGTTTCACCATCAAATACCAATGTTCACTTACGTGTGTGACGTTATGAAAATACTACTGATAAGAAGCTTAATCGTTGGATTACAAAGCAATAAGGAACTAAGATAGCGTGAAACTACTATGTAATTTGTAAAAAAAAGTGCAGGTTGAATATAAAATTTTGGGTCTGCTATTGTTAGAAGGCCTACAACTTAATTATCCCTTGGTACTTAAAAAGAATAGTTCAGGTTGAATATAAAAAGTTCAGGTTGAATATAAAAAAGTGCAAGTTGAATATAAAAGTGCAGGCTGAATAGAAAATTATCCCTTGTACTTTCAATTTGATTGGTGAAGCTCAAACAATCCTTTTGGTTCGTGATAATCTTTAAATTAGTTGAAAGACTGAATTCATGCATAATCATAATGATATATTTGCAATCAGACATGAGTTGCTAACAGAGAATGTTATCATTATACTTTCTATATAGATAAATGAGGAGGCTCATGTTGCTGCTATACAGTGGAATCAGTTCCAAGACGTAGGTTTGTTGGACACAATAGAGGCGTGAGTATATAGTTACAAGGCTGATGTTCCTGCTATACAGTGAAATCAGTGCTGCTACGAGTCAAATTATCTCATAATAATTTTAAAAGTAAGCTTATTCGTTTAATCCTTAGAATCACATCCATAAGCCAATATTCGCTTCTTAAAGGGTAATTTTGATTTGAGTGTTTAGTTCTTATAGGGCCATCAAATACTTCTTCCTTTTCAGCGAATAATCTTTAAACGAATTGAAAGATTGGTAACAGAGAATGTTATCAATATATTTTGTATATAGACAAACGAGGAGGCTGATGTTGTTGTTGCTGCTATACAGCGGATTTTCGAAAACACATAGACTGACTTTATCTTCACTCTCCCTTTGGAGACGAGGTTTGGTGTGGGAAACTGGGTTCCCGAGCGTTTGGAGTCGCGATTGTACCGCGTTTGGGTACGCACGATCCGAAAAACACGAAACGTGACCGAGTCAGCGTTTCCTGTGACGTTGATTGACTAAAGACAAGGTTATTTGCTTAATTCTGATATGTGAGTTCCCCTTATGCTCACACACCTGATGTACATGACGGTAGTAGTACACTACATGGAAATCCGACGTCTATATCGGCAATGCCTACATGCAAAGAAAAATGTCATGAAGAGCTTAGATGGGAGGATTATCGATTCGGAGATGAAGGTAATGAGCATTTTTTTACCTTTTAGCAATTTTTGCTGTTCATTTCTCAGACTCTGCGTTTAACTTCATAAAAATGTAAAAATAAAAACATGGTCAACCAGACCCAACCCGACTCATCTGACTTATTTTTCTCTCTTGATGATCTGTTTGACTTTTGACCCATCTGCTCACTTTGTCACCTCAGCTCAAAGTCAAACTCATATCTGTTTTTGATAATATTTTGAATGGTTGAATAATTTTCCTTTTGAAAGAAAAAGATGTTGCTACCTGCAAGTAAGTTTCCTACAGCATCTTTTGAATGAGGTTCTTTATATATTGTTATTAACAAAGTGACTTCATATTATGAATTTGATATGTATCATTTAGGGCCAATAATATAAGCACGATACGAATGATTTACCTTGTATTACTTGTCTTTGGTACTTAAAGTTTCTGATCGCTATTTGTAAAGTGAATTGGGGTCATGTGGCAAAGTGAGCAAGAAACGAAAGAATGTGGGCAACAAGGAGTATTTAATAAGATTTTAATTTGCACATACTCTGAATCCAACGTTGATCATAAAATGTGATTAAGTGAAATATATAGTTAAAAATATATTGAGGTATTTTTTAATGTTATGAATGAGCAAATGGGCAAAGAGACTATTAAGATAAAAGAGCAAAAACTATGTATAAGTTATTGGAGATGAGATCAATATATACCCTTTTTTTTGCATATACCACATTAATCAATTATATTCATTCAAACCAATTTTTTACATTTTTCTCAAAAATTAAAGAGAGAAGTGCAAAAATCATCCCTGTGGTATGTCAAAAAATCGAATTACATCCTTCGTTAACTTTTTGGACAACAGCCATCCCTCCGTTAGTGCGCGGGGCACAATACATCCCTCATGGACTAACGGTGCAAATGTTTTCTCGTTAAAAATTAACAAAATCTAAAAGAGAGGGTATTCTTGTCTTTTTCCTTTCCCAGGGATGTATTGTGAACCTTATCATAAATATTTTCAAAAAAAAAAATTATTTTTGAAAAAAAAAATTATTTTCAGAAAAAATAAGTTTTATTTTCTCGACAAAAAAATTATTTTCGAAAAAAAAGTTTTATTTTCTAAAAAAAAATTATTTTCGAAAAAAAAATTATTTTCGAAAAAAAATTTATTTTTCGGAAAAAAAGTTTTATTTTCTAAAAAAAATTTCTTTTCGAAAAAAAAATTATTTTCGAAAAAAAAAATTATTTTCGGAAAAAAAAGTTTTATTTTCTAAAAAAAAATTATTTTCAAAAAAAAAAATTTATTTTCGAAAAAAAAAATTATTTTCGACAAAAAATTTTATTTTCGAAAAAAAAAATTATTTTCGAAAAAAAAAAAATTTATTTTCGAAAAAAAAATTATTTTCGAAAAAAAAATTATTTTTGAAAAAAAATTTATTTTCTAAAAAAAAATTATTTTCGAAAAAAAGTTTTATTTTCCAAAAAAAAGTTTTTTTTTTCAAAAAAAAAATTATTTTCGAAAAAAAAGTTTTATTTTCGAAAAAAAAAAATTATTTCCCGAAATTAAACATATTTTTTCGAAAATAAAACTTTTTTTCCGAAAATAAAACATATTTTTTCGAAAATAAAACTTTTTTTTTCCAAAATAAAACTTATTTTTTAGAAAATAAAACATTTTTTTTCGAAAATAAATTTTTTTTCGAGAAAATAAAACTTATTTTTTCTGAAAATAATTTTTTTTTTCAAAAATAAATTTTTTTTTGAAACTATTTATGATAAGGTTCACAATACATCCCTATGAAAGGAAAAAGACAAGAATACCCTCTCTTTTAGATTTTGTTAATTTTTAACGAGAAAACATTTGCACCGTTAGTCCATGAGGGATGTATTGTGCCCTGCGCACTAACGGAGGGATGGCTGTTGTCCAAAAAATTAACGAAGGATGTAATTCGATTTTTCGACATACCACAGGGATGATTTTTGCAGTTCTCTCAAAATTAAATATATCACAAATAGTAGATCTTTAAGTGATAAAAAATGACACAATTACAACGAGAACTAAATCATATTTCTATCGAGAGCACATATATGTACTTTCGACGAACTTTTTTTTCCTGAGAGAATCATAATCATATATGATTCGTATCACGGATCATATATGATTTTTTTTTTTAAATCATACAGTACGAATCATATATGATTTTCTCACGAAAAAAGTTCGTCGAAAGTATATACATGTACCTCTCGATAGAAAGATGATTTGATTTTCATTACAATGGTATATTTCATTTTACGTAACGATTAACGGTTTGTGAGATATTTAATTTTTAAAAATAGATTTTTGTTAGATAAAAAAGTAGGTCATTATAATTGGTTAATTGTGTCTATGTTACAAAAAATGTATACATTAAACTTTTCCCTAAGTCGTTGTGCAAAATTCAGTGAAAAAGTATACTTAAGCAAAAAGTTTATGGATGATGAATTTTATTATTAAACTCCCCGCTTTAGAGCGTTCATTTTCCCTTTTTAGGCTTAGATAGATAGTCATTAAAAAAAAACAACCCCACCCGTTCATTTCCCCTTTTTCTCTTTAGAGACTTCATTTTCGCTCTAGAATGTTTACAGTTCGTTTACATTGTGAAAAAAAACCCCGCTCTTTCACCACAAATAAACGTTACTTAAGCGTAAACTACAACTAAAATATAATAAAGGTTAAACTCTAAAAACAATAAACTAAAAACGCATAAACAATATACCCTCCGGAACAACAAAAAGAACGACCCCGCCCATTGGGCGGGTTACGACGCTAGTATATATATATATATATATATATATATATATATATATATATATATATATATATATATATATATATATATATATATATATATATATATATATATATATATATATATATATATATATATATATATATATATATATATATATATATATATATATATATATATATATATATATATATATATATATATATATATATATATATATATATATATATATATATATCAGTTCAAATAAAATCAAAAACCCTTATATAGGAAGGATGGTGAAACAATGCCTTAAATACAAAATTTTATGAAAATGACATATGTAATTTATTAAATGGTTTCCATAAAATGCTTCAAAAGAAAATAGGTGTTACAAATAATGCCTTAAATACAAAATTCTCTAAAATATATAAGGAAGAATGGTAAAACAATGCCTTAAATACAAAAGTTTCTTGGTACAGTTCGATTTGGGAATGATCATATTGCAAAGATAATGGGTTACGGTGAATATCATATTGGGAATGTAATAATTTCACGAGTGTATTATGTGGAAGGTCTCGGTCACAACTTATTTGCTGTGGGATAATTTTGTGATGCAAACCTAGAAGTTGCTTTTCGAGAGCATACATGCTTCATTTGTAATTTGGAAGGGGTTGATTTATTGAAAGGTACCTGAGGGAATAACTTGTACACTTTGTCTCTACAAGAGATGATGGCCGCTTCTCCCATATGTCTTCTCTCCAAAGCATCAAAGACTAAGTCATGGTTATGGCATCGACGGTTATCTCATCTTAACTTTGACGCTATTCATCATTTGGCGAAAAATGAACTTGTTTGTGGTCTTCCTAAACTTTCATTTCACAAAGATCATTTGTGTTCCGCGTGTACAATGGGGAAAACACTAAGAAATCATACAAACCCAAGACTGAAGACACCAACCAAGAGAAACTTTATCTGTTGCATATGGATCTTTGTGGGCCAATGCGTGTTGAAAGTCTTAGTGGCAAAAAGTACATCATCGTAATTGTCGATGATTACTCTCGGTTTACATGGGTGAAATTTCTTACAACAAAAAATGAGGCACCTAAATTCACCATCGGATTTCTCAAGATGATTCAAGTGCGTCTCAACACTACTGTCCGACGCATTCGTACAGATAATGGAACCGAATTTATGAATCAAATTTTGCGTGATTATTATGAAGAAGTTGGCATATCTCATGAAACATCCGTTGCTCGCACTCCACAACAAAACGGTGTCGTTGAAAGGCGAAATCGCACACTTATGGAAGCTGCTCGAACAATGTTAATTTACGCAAAGGCTCCATTATTTTTATGGGCAGAAGCAGTATCTACAGCAGTTTTCACCCAAAACCGGTCACTAATTCGAAAACGCAATGGTAAAACACCTTATGAGCTCCTACATGGAAAAGTACCAGATTTATCATATTTTCATGTATTTGGTTCTCTCTACTATCCAAATAATGATGGTGACAATTTAGGAAAACTTTAACCAAAGGCTGATATTGGTATTTTCACTGGTTATCCACCCGCAAAGAAAGCATACCGAATCTACAATCGTAAGTCCCGTAAGATCCTCGAAACTATGAATGTTGATTTTGATGAGCTAACGTCAATGGATTCTGAGCAAATCCGCTCTGAACCCGTACTTCATGAAATGGGACCCAACAACATTAGCTCTGGTCTTGTCCCAAACAACCCTACTTCATCATCATTCACACCACCTTCTAGGAATGAATGGGATACGTTGTTTCAACCGTTTTTTGCTGAATTCTTTACTCCTCCATGTATTGTTGCTACAAAACCTGAGGTAATAGCTCCGACTACCGAAGTTGTCCCTCCAGCAACCGAAGCACAATCAGATACGTCTGCACCTACAATTGGTCAAGATATACCTTCAACAAGTAGTTCTCAACCAACACCCGAACCAACTACCCATGTCATACCTATTGATGATGAAGAGGATGATGATGATCACGATTTGGAAGTCTCTCAAATGCATGAACTTCCATTCTTTGGTGTACCAATTCCCGACCATAATCAAGCCGGGTCGTCCACCTCAGAGGAAGCTCCTAGTACAGTTTACTCCAATCCACGGATTCAGGAAAATGAAAGCAAGTAGACAAAGGATCATCCTAGAGATTCTATTATTGGTGACCCTAATCGTCCAGTATTCACAAGAAGTCAGTTACAAGAAAATGCAATGTTTTGTCATTTTGATGCTTTTCTCACTGAAGTTGAACCTAAGACATGGCAAGAAGCTTTTACTCAATCCTGTTGGATAGAAGCTATGCAAGAAGAACTTAATGAATTTATACGTCTTGAAGTATGGGAACTTGTACCATGCCCGGATCAAGTGCAGTTACTCACTTTGAAATGGGTTTATAAGGTGAAACTCGACGAGTTAGCAGGAATATTGAAGAACAAAGCTCGACTAGTAGCTCATGGATACAAGCAACTATTGGGCATCGACTTTATGGAATCTTTTGCACTTGTTGCCCGTTTGGAAGCTATTAGACTATTCCTTGCTTATGCAGTCCACATGAATATGATCTTCCATCAGATGGATGTGAAGACGGAATTTCTCAATGTTGAAATCAAGGAAGAGGTCTATGTTCAACAGCCGGATGGTTTTGTGAATCCTAAATATCTTAATCATGTGTACAAGCTTAAGAAGGCTCTCTATGGGTTGAAGCAAGCTCCACGCGCATGGTATGATCTATTGTCACAATTTCTCATTACGCAAGGCTTCGCTAAAGGCAAGGTAGATCCCACACTATTCATTCAGAAACGAGGTAAAGATATGATCATGGTACAAATATATGTTGATGATATTATATTTGCTGCCTCGACCCAAACCTTATCCGACGAGTTTGGGACACTCATGTCTTCCAAGTTTAAGATGTCATTGATGGGCAAAGGTATCATTCTTCTTAGGTCTTCAGATATCTCATAGTCCCAGAGGCATCTTTATCAATCAATCCAAGTATGCCCTTGAATCGCTTAAGAAATATAAGATGGAATCTTGCGACCCCGTGGATACTCCAATGGTGGAACAAACTAAGCTTGATGCAGATCCACATGGAGTTGTCGTTGATCTGACACTTTATCGTGGAATGATCGGTACCCTTCTGTATATCACAACTAGTCGACCTGATCTTCAGTTTGCTATATGTATGTGTGCTCGGTATCAAACTCGACCTACTGAGTTACACTTGGCTACTGTGAAACGGATCTTTCGATATCTTAAAGGAACCATTAATCGCGGACTTTGGTATTCGAAGGACTCTTCGATTGCACTAATGGCATATGCAGATGCGGATCACGCGGGTTGTCAAGATACAAGGCGTAGCACGAGTGGAACTTTGCAACTACTAGGAGATCGACTAATCAGTTAGGCATCTAAAAGGAAGAAAAGCGCTGCAATTTCAAGTACGGAAGCAGAATACATAGCTATGTCCGGTTGCTGTGCTCAAAGTCTTTGGATGAGATCGCAATTAACCGACTATGGTCTAGGTTTCAACAAAATTCCGATGTACTGCGACAACAAAAGTACAATTGCCTTATGCTGCAACAATGTTCAATTCGCCCGGTCGAAGCATATTGACATTCGCTACCACTTCATCAAGGAGCAAGTGGAAAATGGAGGGATCGAGCTTTACTTTGTCTAATCTGAGTATCAATTGGCGGATATTTTCACGAAGTTTTTAGATCGAGCTCGAATGGAATTTTTGGCGCCGACAAGCTAGGATTGAGAACTTTCTCGCCCGAGACTCTAAAGGAATTGGCAGATGAAGCGAAAGAATAGTGGTGGTAAACTATTCTCCGTATCCTTGATGATCATTCGTATATATTGTTTATATTTTTATCCACAAAAGAAAAATACAAAAATATAAAACCATATAAAAACCATAAAAATTGAAAAATTTCATAAAAATCCAAAAATATTTTATATTTCAAAGGCATGTCTTTTGGTACGATAATATTTACGGCCTTAGAAATGTTGATTAATATTGACACGGCGCCATAAATAGAGTTCGTACAAAAGTTGTTAATATTTCATAAAACATGCCTAAATAGCTTGTAGTTATTTCTGACTGCAACCCGCTTTTCATATTAAAGTCAAGTATTTCTTATGAAAGCTTTGGCTCTCAACGGGAATTAATTTTCTCAGGCAAGGTTTACTTTAAAATCTTGTAAGGGATCAAGTTTACTTTATAACTTGGTCTAACACAAATCTATGTACGCATCAGTGCATTTATTTGTTAAAACAAGAGAAGTCTTGTTTTTATGAAGTTATCATCTCTCCAACCATAGCTATCTACATTTGGTATCTACATACTCGACGATGCGACTACTCAAACGACGACTACAACTCTTTCAATAAAACACGGTTCAACAATTGAGGGGGAGCAATTGTCAAGCATTCATAACCTTCGATACCGAACGTGCCAAGTTCACAAGTTGGTGTCAAGACAACAATATCAATCGTACATGTGGTGTCAAGAGATGACTTCAGACGTGACGAGGTGACCAACATTTGCATACAGAACCGTTTGATTCTATCATATGATGTTCTCATCAATCAGGTCCAACCTTGTCAATTCTTTTTAATATGGTGAATATGTGATTGTTTTACAAATCGGTATCATATCTCATACATTTGGTATCGTGAAGATAAAACGGACTTGCATTTTTTTCCCAAAACCTTTGTTAAAACTTCATTAAATCAATTGATATTAAAAACATCGATTGGGTTAATATTTTTAATATGGGGGAGAAAATGTGATTTAATATGGGAAATTATCACAAATGGTTTGACTTAATGTGCTGGATCAGTCCAACATATGCGTAATGTTTTCGAATATCGTGGCATATGTTAAGGGGGAGCAAAACGGATTTGCACATAAAAATGGATATTCATGGTGATTTATACTTACCCACAACCCATTTATTTCACGACGATGAATATTGTGGTGATATAAGGATGGTAGGATAGGT
The DNA here is from genome assembly GCA_025667525.1 of Glebionis coronaria. Lineage (NCBI taxonomy): Eukaryota > Viridiplantae > Streptophyta > Magnoliopsida > Asterales > Asteraceae > Glebionis > Glebionis coronaria. The sequence continues at coordinate 10,752 of JANFOE010001937.1, forward strand.
TAAGTCCTATGATTCTTCTAGAACCGGAGGAATCTTCCCAAGGACATTCCATAGCTAGAAATAGTAGTCCTTAGGAAAGTTGGAGAAAAGATTGTGAATGTAGCTAAATGCCGACCAAGTACTTAAGTTAGCACTGGAACAATCACAACAAGGTGCTAGTTATGACGTATTGGTAAGCATTGAAGGGGTTGAAGAATGAAAAAGAATTGTAAAGATAAAGGGTCTAAAGAAAGAAGCCCTCTTTACAACTTTAGGCAGAAACCAGGTCAACACATATGCTATTGAGATCATTTTTAATGATGCTTGATATTGAAGATAGACATCATGGACCCAATGATGCAATGCACAACCCATCCCAGCTAACTCAGATATCTCTCAAAAGGTATTTGTTTTAATCACACGGAGACAACGCATAATGTATTGATTTATTCACTCCGAATAAATTGGTATTGAAATGGTGGCACTCCTCTCCAGCCTCCGATCACTAAAATCCAATGTGCACGATCGAGTCTAGAGCCATGTGAGATCATCAAATATCTCATTAGGACACACTTTCATGTTTCCTTGCTTCTTCACACACTGTGAAAAGTAAGAAAGATCTTAAGAGTCCTACGCAAAATCTTCATGATCCTGAACATCCGAGTAATACGAAAGTATTTACAATGAAGATGGAAATCCTTCTTGAGCGAACATTCAAAAGCTCATGGTAGGTGACTTATGCGATTCTTTATGAATCAAGCTTGTGATAACTGGAAAGGAACAGTGGTTTAATTCTTAACGGAATTTAAACACGTTTCAGGCCTCTACGTAATATCTTAGTGATCTTGCCAGAACACTCAGAGTGATACCTTAGTGTTCACGGTGATGAGTGGAAATCCTTCTAGTGTTAACTTCAAACAGTACTTGGTAGGTAACTTGAAAGATTTAATATGAATCAAGCTCGTGACAACTGGAAAGCAAAATGGTGTGATTCTTTAATGAATCAAACTTGTTCCAGGAATCAGAATTGACGGCTTCAATCATGCGGATAATTTAATCCAAATGATTTACTCTTTACGTTCACAGTCAGCTTTGGACGGTCGAGTAAAGAGAACGGGTTTACCTGAGAAATCTTGTCAAGGAGATTTTTAATTAAATCTACCTGCCACAAGTATGATATTTTATATCATCCAACGGTCTTCACCAACCGGAGGTAAAATGCTACCGAATTAGAATAAAATGTTCAAAGCCATTTTGTTCGTGTCTACTTATTTTGCGGCATTTGAAGACGGTGGCGTTGCGGAATCCAAGAAGAAGTCGTCCCCGCATGATTATACTTTATGCACTTAATACCTCATCTAATTCAAGAAAGCCTAAAAGTTAAGTCTTCCGCTGTATCAAACTCTGAAGCTTTCAAGAATTACAAAGGTATAAGTATGTGGGACGCGAGGTCACGAAGAGGCGAAGATCAAAAGTGAAGGATGCACAGGATCAAGGCAAGAGATTAATGCTCAAAATTGATATCAAAGATCACATCAACATGTTCACCAGAAAAGAAAAAGAAAAGAAAGAGGAAGACTACGAGCTCAAGACAAGCATAGTATGCTAGGTTTATTTTATTATTGTAACTTGGGTAACACCCTTGTTTGGAGTGACCTCCCTTAGGGGGAGATTGTTGGAAATACGTTTTACGTATTAGAAAGGATCGGTCACTCCAACAATAGTCTAAGTGGTAGCTCGTAGTTTAGTTAACTTAATATTCAACAAACAAGGCCAAGCCAAGCCTACAACATGTGTAGGCCGGCGGCCGAATGTAAGCCCAAGCCCATCACATGGGCTTGGATATATAAACCATCTCCTTAGATGGAGAGGGTGTGGTTTCATTCATTTTTACACATAGTTAATCACTTTCTCTCTCTAAAATGTTTGTGAAATCATCTATCTTTCTATCTCTTTCTCTCTCTAAACATAAGCAAGATTTACAATATCCTACACATGATTTAGAAAATTTCGTACAAACTTGCAGTTTCTGGATTCGTGATTAATTTTGCAATGGAATTTTTGGTTTCTCAAGATGACAATTTTAGGGGATTTTAACATAAATTCTCGACTTCAACACACGACAACAAGCAGATTTACTTTCTCTCATTGTTCGATCAACGTTTGTAAATCTTTACTTATCGAAATGGAGTACACATCTCTTATGGATAAGTCCATCCTCTCGAGTACGGATAATCGTCCACCAATGTTGGAGAAGACTATGTACGAGGATTAGACTTCCTGAATGGAACTTTACATGTTGAACAAAGAGAATGGCCATCTCATTTGGGCATCGGTGCTTAATGGATCATTAGATTATGGTACTGTGACGGAAGGTACAGTTACTCGTCCTCGAACAACGGGTGAAATGACTGGAGATATGAAGATCTAAGACAAATGTGATAAGTATGCTACAAACATCATTCTCCAAGCCCTTCTTCCAGATGTCTACAAACTCGTCAGCAAACATAAAGTTGCCAAAGAGTTATGGGATAGAATTCGTGTTCTAATGCAAGGCACCTCGTTAACTAAACAAGAAGGAGAGTGTAAGCTTTATGATACATTTGATAAGTTTTCCTATGTTCCGGGGAGACTCTCAATGATTACTATTTGAGATTTACTCTCTTGTTGAATGATCTCAATATCTATGGCATGGCAATTCCTACGTTTTAATTAAACACCAAGTATTTGAACACGCTTCCTTCAGAATGACGTAAGTACGTGACGGCTGTTAAATTGGCTAAGAACTTGCATAACACCAATGTGGATCAACTTCAAGCTTTTCTTCAACAACACGAATATCATGTGATTGAGGCTCGGTTGTCTACACCACAAGTTCGTGATCCACTTGCCATGTATGCTTCTCAACAAATGAACCCCCAACAAAACATGGCTTACACTTATCAACAACAATCATACTTGCAGCAGCCACCACAACACACATATCAGCAACCACAACAACCATCTTATCAACCACTGATGATGCCACAACAAGCATATCAACAAAGTGTTCTTCCAAAGCCTTATCCACAGCTACCAGCACATCAGGCATCACCCTCACAAGCTAAAACTTCTCGTATGGGCTATACTCCTCAGCAAGGATATTTTCCAATTGAAGCACCACAAGCACAAGCCTTCTACTCCAATGAACTTCCACCAATTCAACCACCAGTCTTTACTCCAAATGATACGCCTACTGATTGATGTCTTACACCATCTCACTGCCTACTTGTCAAAACTTGTTGCTACTAGAGGTTTTCCACCAACGAACAATCAGCTTCACACTTCTTCAAATCGTCGACAACAAGCCACTGTTCAAGATGGTTAAGTGACGGTGCAACCTATTCAGGGAAGGAAAAATTCATATGGACCTCCTACAAGGACCGTAAATGCTCAAGATATGAATTCTTAAGCTAATGGAAATGGAAGCACTGTTGGTCCACAAAAGGTTGTGATTTGCTGCAATTGTAGAGGACAACGTCATATGGCTAGGGTATGCACTCAGCCAAAAAGGAGAAGGGATGTAACATGGTTTCGTAAGAAGATGTATTTGGTAGATGCTTAGTCTAATGGAAAGATTTTGGATTCAGAAGAGTTAGCATTTCTTGCAGACCTAGGGACAACAGACAATGAAGGCATTGTAGTCGTTTCCACTTTTAATGCAGCTTATCAAGCAGATGATCTTGATGCATATGATTCGGATTGTGATGACATTCAATCAGCCCAAGCTGTACTCGTTGCTAATCTCTCTCACTACGGTTCAGATGTCGTCAGTGAGGTACCAACCACATCTAATAATGTTCATGATAATCCACATCATGTTGAGCATGAAACTGACAACCTTGAACAGCATTCGGGAACTAGTAACTCAAATGATGCGGTATCCAATCCAACACATTTGAGTGAAACTCAACCAAATGATACGGCGGGTATGGAATCTTATGATCAACATGATTTGGTAATGGTGCCTAAATATATTATTGATAACATGAATGTGGCTGTTCGACAAACCATAGATATGAATGCCAACCTAACCGCTGAGCTTGCGCTGTATAAGGAAAAGGTCAAAACTTTTGAAATGGTCCCTCAATCAAAGAAAATAACGTGTTCTGAATTTGACCAATTTCATTTTGAAAAGATTAAACACTTAAAAGAAATAGAATCATTAAAATCTAATCATTCCAATGAATTAAAATAAAAACAGTCGGTTGTAAATGATTTTAGAAACTTAAATTGGATTTCGAAACTCTCGAGTCTAAAAAGTTTGAATCAGAAATTAATGCTACTAAACTTCTTAAATTCAAGGAACAACAACTTTTAAAACAATACGCTTCCACAGAAAAGGTTCATCTTTTAACTAAATCGTTTAAAGAACTCGAACTTAAGTGTATTCAAGATTTACCACCTAATCCCGGTTATGCAAAACAAGCTTAGGAATATAATCCTTGTCTTTATGATGTGACCCTAATTGGCAAATCGAAAGAAGCACCTTATGTTCGTAGTACTGAGGAGACACAGTCACTTGTAGAAGAAACTCAATCTAAAATGCTTTCAAAATTCCATAAGCTTGATTATGATAAGCATAATAAAGATCAATTTTCTAAAAAGACCCGCATTCGTTTACAAAAGGAATTAGCTCAATTATCAGCTTTTGTTCCCCAAAGTTTGTCAACGAAAAACCTTCCTAGTACGTCTCCTATACTTGTCAAAACGGATTTAACTAAGTTAATTCCACCGGTAAGTAAGGTGTCCGTTAGCATAAATGCGGTGCACCAACACTTAGCCGATTTTGACAAGGTCATTGTGGAACGTACGACGGCTTCGGCCATAACGGAAGGTGAATGGAATTTTGAGCACACAGAGCTGCATTTCAAGACAAAATTGTTCCATTTGTAAACAATGTTAAAGATTGTCTTAGTAATATCGATCAAGATTTAATTTTGGAAATAGAAGAAGTTAGACGTGTTTTCAATGAAATGGATGATGCTTATGAAAACATTTTACTTAAAATAGAACGAGTTTCACGTCAAAATGATCAGCTTCTGAAGCAAATAATGTCTCATGATATAGTTTCCGTCTGTGTTAATAAAAGTGTTGATAATGATTCTATTGTGCATAATGTTGAATCTGTGGATAATGTGATAGATAGTTCTTGTCACGAATCTGACGTTGAATTTTTAAAGCTTCAAGATTCATATTCTTCGCTTTCAAAACGTTTTGATGAGATTCAAACACATTGTATTTTGCTTGAATGCAAGCAACAATTTATTCAAGAAATCTTTGAAACGTCATTCGAAGGTGTTAATATTGATGATGCAAATTTTCAAAATAATTTTTGATTGAATTTACAATCAAAACAGCGTCAGCCAAGTGACAAGGTTGCTAAATCTTTGCCGATTGACATAGAGAAATCTAAGGAGATTCATTGTGTGAACGTACTTGAGGCCTCTGAGAATTTTAAACTTGATCTAGATAATCGAGTTTCCAAGATTTTGTCCAAAGTTGATAACTTAAAATAGAAAAATACACAACTCTTCGATTCAGTAAAGCCCGCATGTGATTTCAACACTGCACAGAATCAATCATTGATTGAAAAATTGAATCGAAAGTCGGTGGAAATATCTGATTTGAGGGAACAAATTTGTGATAAAAGTCTGGCTTTGGCTGAGTTAAAGGAAACACTTCGTACCCTAAAAGGTAAGAATGTTGTGGATAACGTTTCCACTGTCTCAGCATCGTCCTCTAGTGCAATCAAAATAAACCTCATCGCCGTCACACCATTTAAAAAGGGCCCTAGGACTAAACCATCTCAAACATTGGTCACTAAAGATAAGGCAAAATCAAAACCTGATTCCAATATTCCCATGTTGCCTTCTACAGGAGTAAGCACCACTACTAAGGCTCAAAGATCTAAGCTTAAAAGAAACAAGAAAGAATGATAGGATCTTGCCCCCATCTAGTAGTCAAGTGAAGAAGAATGTAGAAGCCCATCCTAGGAATGTTATTTCTGTATTGAATAAAAAGAAGCATGTAGCTAAACCTAAAGACTCTGCGGATGTGCAGCGTTCTAAGCCTACTGTGAATTCTAATTTGAATGTTGGAATTACAATGAATGTATGTTTTCTAGTCGTCATGATTCTTGCCTTATTGACCATGTGAATGAGATGAATGCCCGTAAAAATGGTTTAGAATGGAAACCGACTGGGAAAGTGTTACCCCAAGTTGGCTGGATGTGGCGTCCCACTGGTAGAACCTTCACTATAGTAGGAAATGCGTGACCTTTAACTAGGATCACTCCCACTACAACGTAGAAAGCGTGCCCTTTAATTAGGAGTACCAAGGCTACCAAAACACAAGCGTGTCCTTTAACTAGGAACACCGACACTATTGTAGGAACAAAGTGCCCTTTAACTAGGTCTACTCCCACTGTAGTTCCCGCTAATACTCCAAAACCTCAGAAAGTTGGAAGAATAAAACCTGTTAGTGGAAAAACTCACATTAGAAAACGCAGGAAATCTAAGGGCCACACAAATGTTAGCAATTATGATAATATTCTATCTGTATCTGCTAACACTTCGGAACCAATAGTTTCAAATTTTCATTGTCTACTGTTGTTGTTGAAAACATGTGGTCCAAATTTTTCTCTGGTATTTGGACTCTGGTTGCTCTAAACATATGACTAGAGATCGCTCTCAGCTCAGAAATTTCGTCTGCAAGTTTCTTGGTACGGTTAGATTCAGAAATGATCATATTGCAAAAATAATGGGTTACGGTGAATATCATATTGGGAATGTTATAATTTCAAGAGTGTATTATTTGGAAGGTCTCGGTCACAACTTATTTTATGTGGGACAATTTTGTGATGCAAACCTGGAAGTTGCTTTTCGAGTGCATACCTGCTTCATTCGTAATTTGGAAGGGGTTTATTTATTGAAAGGTACTCGAGGGAATAATTTGTACAATTTGTCTCTACAAGATATTATGGCCGCTTCTCCCGTATTCCTTCTCTCCAAAGCATCGAAGACTAAGTCATGGTTATGGCATCGACGGTTATCTCATCTTAACTTTGACGCTATTAATCATTTGGCGAAAAACGAACTTGTTCGTGGTCTTCCTAAAATTACATTTCACAAGGATCATTTGTGTTCTACGTGTACAATAGGGAAAAGCACTAAGAAATCATACAAACCCAAGACTGAAGACACCAACCAAGAGAAACTTTATTTGTTGCATATGGATCTTTGTTGGTCAATGCATGTTGAAAGTCTGGGTGGTAAAAAGTACATCCTCCTCATAGTGGATGATTACTCTTGGTTTACATGGGTGAAATTTCTTGCAACAAAAGACGAGGCACCTAAAGTCATTATCGATTTTCTCAAGATGATTCAAGTGCGTCTCAACACTACTGTTTGACGCATTCGTACAAATAATGGATCCGGATTTGTGAATCAGACTTTGCGTAAATATTATGAAGAAGTTGGCATATCTCATGAAACATCCGTTGGTCGCACTCCACAACAAAACGGTGTCGTTGAAAGGCGAAATCGCACACTTATGGAAGCAGCTCGAACGATGTTAATTTACGCGAAGGCTCCATTATTTTTATGGGCAGAAGTAGTAACTACAGGAGTGTACACCCAAAACCGGTTACTAATTCGTAAACGCCATGGTAAAACACCGTATGAGCTTCTACATGAAAAAGTACCAGATTTATGATATCTTCATGTATTTGGTTCTCTTTGCTATCCAAATAATGATGGTGACAATTTGGGAAAACTTCAACCAAAGGCTGATATTGGTATTTTCATTGGTTATGCACCCGCACAGAAAGCATACCGAATCTACGACCGTAATTCTCGCAAGATCCTAGAAACTATGAATGTTGAGTTTGATGAGCTGACAGCAATGGCTTCTGAGCAAAGCAACTCTGAACCCGCACTTCATGAAATGGGACCCAGTAACATTAGTTCTGGTCTTGTCCCAAACAAACCTACTTCATTGTTGGAAATGTGTTTTCCCAAAGAAAGTCTCGGTCACATCATTATTAGCATTGATCACGAGCTATAGAATATTTAGAACTTTGTAACTTGGAGCGACCTCCCTTAGGGGGAGATTGTTGGAAATACGTTTTACGTATTTATGAAGGATCGGTCGCTCCAACGACAATTATGTAATAGGCTCGTGATCCACTTTGTAATTGTATAGTCCATATAGCCCACATGTAGGGTGGGCTATATATATACCCCTCCTAGCATGTTAGGAGGGGGTTGGTTAATTCATTCATTATCACTTTTCATTAATCTAATCTTACTTTCTCTCTCTACTTTTCTTCCCTCTCCTTTCTCTCTCTACACTTCATCTTCCTCCTTCCCCATTTCCACCATTAATCAATAGATCTAATCCATCCATTACCAAATCCTTAGAAAACGTAGGCCTTCAATTGGTATCAAGAGCCATGGTTGAATCTTAGGATTTGCTTATTTTTTATCTTTTGATTTGGTGGTAAAAATCCTTTCTTTTCTAATTTTTAATAATCTTTTCGTTTTATTTTTTATATAATCATCTCGTTCTTTTTCTTTCATGAAAATCTATCTAATCTAGTTTTATCAATTTTTTTTAACATAATCAAGTTTTTTTAATCATTTTTTTTATTATCAGTCACTACTTAATAATTTTTTAATCTATCCAATCAGTTTTTTTTTATCAAATTTTTTTATTTTTATCAAATTTTTTTTAATCAGTTTTTATCATTATTTTTCTTCTCATCTTTTTATAATCATTTTTATCAAATTGATGTCTGGATAAGCAGTTTCAGTTTTATCAGTTTTTTATTAATTTTATATTAATCAGTTTTTTAGCAGTTTGTCATCTTTTATTTTTGTCCAATACTGTCATCAGTCCATAGTTATCAGTTTTTGATCCAAAGTTTTCAGTCCAAATCTGTCAAGTGTCATCAGTCCGGTTTGATCCATCCCGTTGTCTGATTTCCGTCTTTCCGATTTTTTCCGAATAGACAAAAAAGTTCCGAATAGACAAAAAGTTCCGCATAGACAAAAAGTTCCGCATAGACAAAAAGTTCCGCATAGACAAAAAGTTCCGCATAGACAAAAAGTTCCGCATAGACAAAAAGTTCCGAATAGACAAAAAATTTCCGCATAGAAAACTTTCCGAATAGACAAAAAATTCCGCATAGAAAACTTTCCGCATAGGGATTCCGTGTAGACTCGATTTATTCCGTTTAGACGTGACTCACTCTCGACTGACACCAAAAAGATTTAGAACCCAAACCAAACATCCCCAGACTCGATTTTTCAAAACTTTCATCAAACTCTCGACTCTTTTTTCTACACCCATCTCAAACCAATCCCTCACTCTCTCCCTCGAACCGACTCTAAACAAATCCGCACCTCTGAGACCAACACATCTGACTCAAAACTCCCTCTCTCGACAATATTCTCACCCTCGACAGACCCTCACAATACCCCAAACCAAAACCCTCTCTCTAAACAACATCCGACTCTGAACAAGTCTAAACAAACACACCTCTCGTCTCTCACACCTCTCGACACCTCACACCCTTCTACATCCTCGACTCCCTCAAAACTCACCCTCGACAACATCCGACAGCCCTCAACAAACAAACAAACAAACACTCTCTCCCGTCTTAGATCACGTCACTGAAAAAAAAAACTCCAAAAATCCACCCACTCGAATCCCTCACCCCAACCTACCCTCACCTCACCTCTTATCTCTTGACTCGAAACCAAACCCTCTCGACAAATCTAAAACACTCGAAACACCCCTCGCAAACACACCCACACAACACAACCTCACCCTCACGTAGACCCCCTCACGACACTAAAACCCACAACCCACTCACCCTCGCTCGCCCATCGACTCCCTCACCACTCGAACTCAAAAAGACATCATCTTGACTCAAAAAATCTTGACACTTGACAAGAAAGACACGACAGTAGATAGAAGGGACTCAATTAAATCACATGCAATCAAATTAAGTACCTACCCGAGATCTCATTAAAGATCTTGAAGCCTTTTCTTGTTATAACGAAATCAAAAAAAATCGGGTCATGATCTATTTTGATCAGTATGAAGCAGTTATGAGAGGATTTGTGATGTTTGGTGACTGTTAATGTGAAGTGAGAGATTGAGAGAGATAGCTAGAAGAAAGAGGCGGACAAAAAATTATAGAGTTTTAGGGTTGACTGATTTAGGTTAAGATATTTATTTGAGGCGGATATAACAAAGCAAGTGGGGCGGTGGAAGCTTCGTGATTGGCCCACGTGTGTAATTTTAAATCAGACGGAGTAAACAAGGAAACAGTTTTTATTTGGGGACACGTTTCAAGCAAACGTTTTGTTTTTTAAAAAAAAAAAAACATTTACAAATATCCGATTTTTTTTATATTTTATTTTTAGAACAAATCGGTTTTTCTATTTTTATTTTTTATATTTTAGAAAGTTTTTTTTTAAGTTGCGTTATTTTTTATTATTTTGTATTTTTTTTATTATTTTGAAATTTTATTTTTTGGATAATATCTTTTATTTTTATATATTTTTTATTTACATTGTTTTTATTTTTATTTTGACAAAAGTGACGTAACAACGTGATAAAGTGACTATGTTTATTTTGCCAACGACTTTCTGATCAGGTATTTGTAAGTGAAATCGGATTTTTCATCGATAAGTAATCCTTCCTTTATTTTTCATTAAATTTCCATGGATTCGTTCAATTCGACACTTAAAGAGGGAGACTTGCATCGAATGCACGACAAAGCTAGAGAAAGTGGTATAAATTCATTTCAAATGCTTCAATATCATCTAGTTACTCTTTCGGGGATTCAAGGAGGGAGCGAATTTGTGACAATCTTTGGACAAGATCGTCATATATTCATCGACTCAATTTTCACCACTTTGACCAAACTCGCCGAGCAACTCAACCATAACAACTTTAATCACTCTGCATCGGCACTTGCATACAAGGCTCTTGTGACACACCTCACGCCTTTCCTCCAATTCAATGTCATCAAGCCTGAAAGTTCAGTGATTTGCCAATCATTTCTTCGAGATACACATACCGAGTTTAGAGCTTTCCGTGATACAATTTTAAAACTCATGACATCGGTCTCGTCTTCGATTTATGAAAGATCTCGACTTCAGCAAGGATATGATAATGGAGTGCAAGACTCTTCGATGCAAGAGGAAACTGGTTATACGGTTGACAACTTGGAGCCTAACGATGGCAAGAGCACGAATTCAGAAGGACAACATGATATCAGTGGCACGTCGGGGAATGTTCACGAGATTTCTCTTGATGATACCTTACCCATTTATGACGAAGAGCCTGCAAACATGGTACAATGTGATGTTGGTTATGATGTATATGCTGATGACATGCCGCATATTGAGCATTCTAAACCTAATTATGACAAACATGGGATGGAAAAGAGTGATAGAAATACCACTTCTGATTCATCCGATGTAAGTCATAATGGGGGAGAGATTGTTCAGAATGCTAAACATCATGATAATTATCCTATAACTGCTTCATTGATTGCTTCTGATTCCAAGATTAGAGAGCTCGAAACGATTGTAGCTCAACAATCAAAAGATCTTGAGGATGCCAAACTTGAATTTTCTAAGAAAACGGTCAAATTTGAAACATACTTTGAAAAACTTGAAAAATAAAACGTTGTTCTTGAAAGAAAATTGGATCAAACTGTTTTAGATTCTAAAGCTGAAAAGGATAATCTTTTGAAACAAATTCAACTGCTTGAAACTAAGTTGGCATCCCAAGATAACTTGCTCAAAGAGAATGAGACTTTAAAGGACCAAGTACAGGAAAAGGTTTTTGCTATAGCTGCGTTAAAAAACGAGTTAAGGAAAAGTAAAGGACCTAGTGTGGACACTAAGCTTGAAAAACCATCAATCTTGGGGAAACCGCCTACAAATCAGTTCGTCAGACAACCAACTGTCAGACAACCTACTGCATTTGGATCCGAGCGATCACAACCCTCGAGACCGCGGTTTGCCTCCCAAGTTGATTTGGGTCATATTTCTAGAACCGTCACTCCACCAACTAGGCCTAATGTGACTAAATCAGTTTTAGCAAGACCTAATCACATGATTGCCTCTAGTTTCCCTAAAAATACCAAGACCACGACTAGAACTAGTTCAAATGACGTTTGCCATAAATCTGGTCAAAGGGAAGCTAGTCAAAAGACACATGTAAGAGATAGCAATGTCCAACCTAGTCAGATGCCTTCTAGATTACCCAACACTGCTAACCGTAGCATGCCATCTTCTAGGAGCATCGATCAATCATCTAGGAATTATTCAGACATTAAATATGCTACTTGTAAAACATGTAGAAAATGTGTCTTTACGGCAAATCATGATGCTTGTGTCAAGAAATTACTTGATGAGGTGAACTCCCGTGCTAGAATTAAGTCCCAGTGGATAGCTAAAATCAAACCCTTTGGTAAAGTTTGGCGCCCCACTGGTAGAACTTTTACTCTTGTAGGAAACGAGTGCCCTTTAACTAGGATAGTCTCTGATTCTACGAAGACTACTAGGGAGGAAATTGCAAAGGATGATACATCACTTAAGCCTGAACTTAAGATTTTCTATAAAAGGAAACGTTTGCCAACTAAGACAAGTGAATCATCCCCTCAGGCCACCTCTGACACAAGTAAAGCCAACTATGAACCCACACGTGCTTCAAAAATAGATATCTCTAACCCATGCAAAAGTATACAAACTCCTAATGAGATTGCAGGTACCAAAGTTGATGTTCCAAAAGAACGAAGCGGTCCAATCGTTGTATACCGTTCAACTAAGGACACTCTTAGAGTTTGGTTGCTGAAGAAGCAGATATCAGAGAAACAAATGTCTCAGGGGATTCATGGTTAAGTTGCACAAGGACTTACAGTCACATAACAGACTGTAACTCGATCTCCAAAGACAGGAAAGTTCATCCCGATGATGACTTATCCTAAAAACGAGAAATTCATTTTTCTCGGGCATGAGCTTACATCAAAAACATTCCAAGTTTTTTTAAGCTCATGCACCATGGCTTATCGTTAAATATCAGACGATAACCCGTGCATCAAATAAAGGAAAGTTTATCGCCGATGATAAACTTATCCTTACAACGAGAAATTAAATTTTCTCGGACACGAGCTTACATTAAAACCATTCAAAGGTTTTAAGCTTGTGTACATGACTTACAGTTAAATGTCAGACTGTAACTCGAACTTAAAATAAAGGAAAGATTATCTTTTATGATAACTTATCCTCTTAACGAGAAATTCACTTTTCTCGGTCATGAGCTTGTATTAAAACATTCGAAGTTTTAAGCTCAGATAGGAAAGTGTATCTTTTAAATAAGAGAACTTTTCCTCATAACGAGAAATTAACCTTTCTCGGTCATGAGCTTTCCGTTAAAACAGTCAAAGTTTTCAAGCTCATGAAAACGACTTCTAAGTAAATGTCAGCTTAGGACTCGTTCTTCAGATAAAAGGAAAGTTTATCGCCGATGATAAACTTATCCTTAACAACGGGAAGTTTACAACTTCTCGGACTTGAGCTCGTTTTATAAGATATTCAACATCTTAAGCTCAAGTAATTGGTTTTCAAAACTTTGAACACAACTTTTCGAGAATTTCTCAAAAGGTTTTTCTAAATCTTTCAAAATTGTGTGTTCAAAAATGTTTTGATAAAAAGAGCATGTCTTCTGGAATCGATAATATTTACGAACCTAGAAATGTCATTCAATAATGACACGGGGTTGTAAATAAAGTTCGAGCAGAAGTTCAAATTTTTAAAACATGCTCAAAATGGTTTGCTATTATTTCAGATAGCAACCCGCTTTTCATAATCAAGTCAAGCATTTCACCGGAAAGCTTTGACTCAACAACGGGAATTAATTTTCTCGGGGACGTGACGAGGTGACCAACATTCGTGAACAAGAACCATGTGCTTCTTTCATATGATGTTCTCCATTATTCAGGTCCAACCTCGTACATTGCTAATCTTGTGAATTCATTATTATATCTGATCTTTGCACGTAATAAATACCATACACTTGTGTTTAAAAGGTATTTAATTTACGTTTCAAGTACACCCTCATTAATTTGAGGGGGAGCTTGTTAAAATCATGAAGATAATTGGATTTGCATTTTTCTTCCCAAATTTTCTTAAAAGGCTATTAAATCAATTGATATTAAAAACATCGATTGGGTTAATATTTTTAATATGGGGGAGAAAATGTGATTTAATATGGGATATGATCAATCATAAATGGTTTGACTTAACGTGTTAGCTCATCCCGACATGTGCGAAATGTTTTCGAATATCGTAGCATATGTTAAGGGGGAGCAAAATGGATTTGCACTTCAAAATGGATTTCATAGTGACATACACTTACCCAAAACATCTCTTTTCACGACGGTGAAGATTGTGGTGACATAAGGATGGTAGGATAGGTTAAAGTCCAATGATTTCTCTAGAACCGGAGGAATCTTCCCAAGGACATTCCATAGCTAGAAATAGTAGTCCTTAGGAAAGATGGAGAAAGATTGTGAACGTAGCTGAATGCCGACCAAGTACTTAAGTTAGCACTGGAACAATCACAACAAGGTGCTAGTGATGACGTATTGGTAAGCATTGAAGGGGTTGAAGAATGAAAAAGAATTGTAAAGATAAAGGGTGTAAAGAAAGAAGCCCTCCTTACAACCTTAGGCAGAAACCGGGTCAATTCATATGCTATTGAGATCATTTTTAATGATTCTTGATATTGAAGACTGACATCATGGACCCAGTGATGCAATGCACAACCCTTCCCAGCTAACTCAAATATCTCTCAAAAGGTATTTGTTTTAATCACACGGAGATTAACACATTATCTACTGGTTTATTCACTCCGAATAAATTGGTATTGAAAAGGTGGCACTCCTCTCCAGCCTCCGATCACTAAAATCCAAAATGCACGATCGAGTCTAGAGCCATTTGAGATCATCAAATATCTCATTAGGACACACTTTCATATTTACTTGCTTCTTCACACACTGTGAAAAGTAAGAAAGTTCTTAAGAGTCCTACGCAAAATCTTCATGATCTTGCCTGAACATCCGAGTAATACGAAAGTATTTACAATGAAGATGGAAATCCTTCTTGAGCGAATATCAAAAAAGCTCATGGTAGGTGACTTGTGCGATTCTTTATGAATCTAACTTGTGATAACTGGAAAGCAACAGTGGTTTAATTCTTAAATGAATTTAAACACGTTCCAGGCCTCTACGCATTATCATATGATCTTGCCAGAACACTCAGAGTGACTCTTTATTGATCACAGTGACGAGTGGAAATCCTTCTAGTGTTAACATCAAACAGCACTTGGTAGGTAACTTGCAAGATTCTTTATGAATCAAGCTAGTGACAACTGGAAAGCAACGATGGTGCGGTTCTTAATTGAACTTCACTTGTTCCAGGAACATGAATTGACGGCTTCAAATCATGCGGATAATATTATCCAAATGATTCACTCTTTACGTTCGCAGTCAGCTTTGGACGGTCGAGTAAAGAGAACGGGTTTACCCGCGAAATCTTGTCAATGAGGTTCTTAATTGAAACTACCTGCCACAAGTACGATATTTAATATCGTCCAACGGTCTTCACTGGCCGGAGGTAAAATGCTACCGAATTAGAATGAAATGTTCAAGGCCATTTCATCCGTGTATATGTTTTGTTGCTAACTGTCTTATGCAGCGTAACAAAAAGGTGGCATTGCGGTGTACAATCCAGAAGAAGTCGTTACCACATGCTTATACTACATACAATTAGTACTTCAACAAATTCAAGAAAGTCTGAAGGTCAAGTCTTCCGCTGTATCAAACTCTGAAGCTTTCAAGAATTTAAAGGTATAAGTATGTGGAACATGAAGTCACGAAGAGGCAAATTTCACAAGTGATGAATGCACAAGGTCAAGGCAAGGAAACATGCTCAAGACTAAAGTCAAAGATCACATCAAGCATATTCACAAGAACAAGATCGAAGACTCAAGCATAGTATGCTAGGTTTAAGATTTTGTAAAATGGTGTGACCTCCCTTAGGGGGAGATTGTTGGAAATGTGTTTTCCCAAAGAAAGTCTCGGTCACATCATTATTAGCATTGATCACGAGCTATAGAATATTTAGAACTTTGTAACTTGGAGCGACCTCCCTTAGGGGGAGATTGTTGGAAATACGTTTTACGTATTTATGAAGGATCGGTCGCTCCAACAACAATTATGTAATAGGCTCGTGATCCACTTTGTAATTGTATAGTCCATATAGCCCACATGTAGGGTGGGCTATATATATACCCCTCCTAGCATGTTAGGAGGGGGTTGGTTAATTCATTCATCATCAATCTAATCACTTTCTCTCTCTACTTTTCTTCCCTCTCCTTTCTCTCTCTACACCTAATCTCCTTCTTCCCCATCTCTTCCACCAAATCCATAGATCTAATCCATCCATTACCAAATCCTTAGAATTAGTAGGCCTTCATTCATCATCATTTACACCACCTTCTAGGAATGAATGGGATACGTTGTTTCAACCGTTCTTTGATAAATTCTTTACTCCTCCAAGTATTGTTGCTCCAGAACCTGAGGTAATAGCTCCGGTTACTGAAGTTGTCCCTCCAGCAACCGAAGCACAATGAGATACGTCTGCACCTATAATTGGCCAAGATATACCTTCAATGAGTAATTCTCAACCAATACATGTTTCAACTACCCATGTCACGCCTATTGATGATGAAGAGGATGATGATGATTGATGTGTGGTGGAATATGTATGTGATAATTAAGATACGTTATAGGGTAAATTAGAAAATTACCTTTAGGAAAAAGTAATAGACTAATATTATCAAAGACGAATTCAACAAAACACGTTGGTGAACCAAGTTCATTGTACACGAAGATCGAGTGAATTTGAGACGATTTGCTTTGATTTGGACAATTGATTTGAATTGGTTTTAGGTTTTTAAACTAGAAATTAATTCTACCAATTTTAAACTATTTAAAATTATCCTAAAGTGCATGAATCGTAAACCCCGCTATTATTTAAATCTACAAACAATTACTTAAAATTAAAACTATTTAAAAATTAAACTAATTTAAAAATCTATAAAAATAAATCTATTTATTTAAAAATGACTTTTACACTAATTTAAAAAAAAATTTAAATTAAATTTAAGACTATATAACTTCTACAAGTCTTTTAAATCTAATCTATTAAAATAAACTAATTAAATTTCTAAAATTAATAAAAACATTTTTTTTATTATTTTATTTTAATTTTTATCTACTATAAAAAAAACTAACTTAAATGAAATTTTAAAATACAACTAAACTTTCTATAACATAATAAAAACGTTTAAAAAAAGTAAATTTAATAAAAGCAAGTAAAATCTTTAGAAAACATTTAATACTAAAAACTGCCAACTAAATTAGATTGATATAATACTGACTATGACTGAAATTAAAACAAAGAGAGCAAGTGGCTCGGTTGGCTAACACGCTGGGCGTTTACCCTTGAGGTCAAGGGTTCGAGCCTCAGGAAGGCATATTATTGTGATTATATTATTTTTTTATAGATTAAACCGAATGGAGTCACAGGAGTGACTTTTGTGATGGAAAACTTTGAAAACTCATAAGTATATCAGCTTTTGAGCTTATCAGATTAATGGAATCTGATAGCTAGCAAGATTATCAGAAAAATCCATAAAAATTTATAAGAACAAACTAAAATCCACACATAATGAACTAGTAACAACAAATCTTAAACATTTAACAACAACGAAGTTAAGTCAGGTATAACAAAACTCAAGTATGCAGATAAAACTAAGCAGAAACATCAGACATTCTGGATCAGATGAGCAGCTAGCAACTAACCCTATTATAACAATGGGTAGATTGCATAAGGCTTTCTTATTTAGCAGTTAAGATCAGAAATCTCAAATCGTGAAACATTAAACAAACATTCCTAATAACAAATATTGAGTGAAACAGAATATCAAGTTAGAACAAAAACTTAATCTTTCTCTAAAATATGTAACCTATTTGAAATTGCTCAAACCAAACAAAATCAGTAATGTAAGTAAAACTACCTAAACTGAATAAATCAGTTCATCAGTAAAGCTCTAAAATCTGCAGACTTACCAAACGATGCAAAAGACTCAGCCAACAACAACGTTCAATATTAGATACCCAAATTCAGTCAATCAGAAGCTTTAACTCAATAATTAAAACCAAATCATCAAGCAAAACTATAATACTTTAACAAAAACAGATCCAGAAGTGTATATAAGACTTAATAGTGTAAAATCCAGTAACAAAAATAGCACCATCTACTACTATAACAACTTAACAAAAACTCAGATTAATCTCAAATTAAACATGGCAGTCATCAAATCATATAAACTAAATAAATCAGATAACATGAACTAGATATTAATTATAACTAGAAAAACATGAAACGTAAAAAGTAGATGAATCTTTTTGTAGCAACCGTTGAGAAGTGGTGCAGCGTTGTGCTGACCAAATTTACCGAATCTACACCACCATATAACATCAATTGAACCACCACCAATAATAAACACCATTTAACAATCGGACTAATTTTAGAAGACTTTCCAGTAGGGAAATTCTTTTCTCCAATTTTTACTTTTAGTGATTTGAGTAAAAACTATTAATTAGTTTCACCAAATACATTCACTATTATAATATCAATCAGATTCAAGAATAAAATTGTAAAAAAATAAATTCGAGCAGTAAGTTTAAACACAGTAAATACTCTAATAACTTTTTATATTAATAATCAAGAAAACTTACAATACTTTTAAGAAAGAAATACAAGATTAAACCTAAATCTGATTTAACATTATAACATTAAAGTAAAATAAAGGGTGATGATTACAAGTAATTTTGGGGGTTTTTATAGCCATCCCAAGGCTGTTGAGGAGAGAATATCCGAATCTTCTTCAGCATATTCCATCTTCATATTGGCCGTTAGATCTTCACTCTCTCATGGTTGTTTTGATCGGAGGGTTGATAAGACACAACTAGCACACGGATTGCCAACGTGGCATCCGTTTGTGCTAGTTGTGTTAGTTTGATGCTGAGGTGTCTTTCAATGATTGGATGATGGGGAATAATGAGGTGTATCATCCGGTAGAAATCTGCCACGTACCCCTACTAGCCCACTCTTCTCTTCCTTAAAATTGGGGGATTTAATTCCCCCACACTCGAATCACTCGTGTGAGTAAAAGCCCTTTATTAATTTTGTGAATAATTGGTTTAGGGTTTTTGTGAATAGTGATAATGTCACTGGTTTTCTTTTTGGGGAAGAAAGGAGAATAACATAGATATTATCAAATGTTTATTTAATTTGTGTGGGATGGAAAATTGTGTGAGTGGGGTGAAAAGACGTGTGTGGGATAGGTGTGAAGTCTGACTAAATATAAACGAATGAAACGTTTATTAACTTTCCAAAGTATCATAACCCTAATCAGGCCCAAATAGATAGCATCATTCGTTTCTTTCATTTCTCCTTGGGCTTTTTATGGACCCAAACCCAAATCTTTATTTTTTTGATAGTTTCCTTTGAGTGAATGGGCTTTTAGCCCATATTTGCCAAATCCGTCACATATTACTTTGTTATTGGGCCTGGATTTGGGCTTGTAAGCTGAATTTGAAAAGTTCATTTCCTCCAATGGGATTTTGGGCCCATTTACCCAAATGTGGGTCCCACTAAGGCCCATTTTTATTCATAAAGGTTAAATCCACCAAAGTCGAGCTCGTTTTTGGCTTCCTTGATCTTTTTCTTCAAACTCGCGCCGGTTTTGTCGGTTTTCGCGATCTTTGGTACCTACACACACGAAACAACAAAAAAACATATATACAAGGCATTTTCATAATATTTATGCATTTTTAAGTTGTTTTTAGATAACATTGATATGAGTAAAATCACTCATATCAAACTCCCCCTTGCTAAGCAATTGCCGTGTCCTCACGCAATGATAAAATAAAACACTAACTACACCATTATTCAACTTTTGACATTTATTTTGCAAAGACATAATGTATTGCTTTCATTATTAGAAAAATAACTTTAAGGATCATAAAACTCCAATAGATTCATCGTCCCCGACTTTTCACTTTTCCATGCCAAGTGCAAAAACAAGATCATTGTCAATCATAAGCCCCAAAATTAAATCAACTCATACAAGTAATTTGTGTTAAACTCAATCTCCTATCATTCCTAATTGTATCTCTAGATTTTATTTGTCATTCACCCAAAGGCTCATTTGACTTTATTTTGATATTTATTAGTCCAAAAATGAAGGCAAGAACGGTGTATAACTCAACACTCAAAACCTAACCTCGACTTCAAAAACCGTTGTCACTAAAGAAAGCCCACATCAAGGATAACTTAACACGATTTGAGGAATAAATCCCGGACCCGAAATTTGGCTAATATGGCTACTTAAAAGCAACAATAAAACCTCCATAGTCAATTATGACCTTATTAATGGAGTTAGCAACAATTACATCATAACACCTTGTGGCTCTTTAAGATGCAATTGTGCTCCTTATTTAAAATCGACACCCTAAGGCTCCTTGGACAAAAATAAGGGAATTGACATCACCATCCCACCTTACGGATCATGATGATGAAGCAATTTTTATTCAACACGCCCCTTGACATACACCCCAAGGCTCTAATGACAAGGTTAGTGCTACATGACTCCCACCCGAAGGCTCCTAGAGAACATGTTTTTATTTATTCTTCTTTATTAATATGATATTTATAGTAAGCCAAATTTCCGCAATCCCATGATCAAAAGTCCATGACGCTGACACCCTTAATGTGTTCTCACTTTAATTACAAGGGAAGAAAAAGAAGGAGTTACGAGTTAAGATATCAAGCCTAAACCGCTAAAAACTTCATTTATTAAGCAATTATTATTAAAGTGAGGAAAGTAAGTACGAGGAGATTAAATCAAACACAAAAATACTTGCACAAAGAAGAATTTAACCTTAGAAACTTATGATTGAACTCTATCATCTCTTGTTCTCCATATTATAAAATTTCAAAAATGTGAAAACAATGGATACTTAGCCTATTAAATCAATGTTTTGGGTTTTCAAGTCATCTATAGGATCTTGCATCTTCTTATACTTTTTCAAGTTTTAGAATTTGCGTTTTAAAGTTCCCTTGATAAACAACTTTCTAAGATCAATTATAGGAACTTGCGAAAAGTTCTTGTTCTTAACTCGTATGAATTAAGACTTTCGCGTTTTAAAGCTCCCTATATAAAAGCCTAGCAAAACTTAATTCAAATACGTTAAGGAAAAGCTAAGGTTAAAAACCGAGTCGAGTCAAAAACTATTTTTATTTTCACCAACGGAAAGCCTACATTCGTGTCAAAAGCACTTATTTTATTTATTAAAAACTTAAAATAACACTAAAAATTTTAAAATTTTATTGAAAAAAAGAAGAAGATTACGTTTGGACACGACAAAAGCAATAGCAAGCGATTATATCGATTGACTCCCCCATGCTAAAACCAAACATTGTCCTCAATGTTTCTTAGCTCAAGAGTAACACCCCCTTGCTAAAACACGAAGAGTCTAATGCTAGCATGGAAAGAGCACGCAGATCTTTAAGCCGTTTATTAATTATGCCTCAAGATAAAACGTTAGTCGATAAAAATCAAAGGATAGAGAGTGTGCCCCTTTTTGGCATTCGAAGAATGGAAGATCAAGTGGACCGGCAAAAACCGAACACGAGAGTCTTCAAAAATTAGGGTCATACCTAAGATTCACAACACAACAAAACACGAGCACGAGCTTGAAAGATCAAGCCTTATTAGTTGTTAGAAAATAGAAAGAAGATAGAATGTATGGGACTTCCCCACAAGGCACCTCGTTTTTGTTCACCGAGTCATGAGCTCGACTCGATCCCCGCATTCATTGGTCCTTAGGGAAAATGGTGAAAACCGGCATAATGGAATTGAATCCAACATAAAGCGCGATGCCGGGGTCAAAGATCTCATCCTCGTTGTCCGATGACAAACGAAAGGATAAAACTCCAACACAAATCTCTAAAAAGAGATGGTAGTCACAAATCATGGAATGGATATAGCATGCTCCCCGAGATAAACTCGCACCAAGATGATTAAAAAGTCTTTCAATTATTGCATCGGTGAAAGGCCGAGATTTCCCTAAATCAACGATTCCGGGGTCGAATACCTCGTCCTCGGTGGAGAAAGGAATAAACAACAAGGTGTCGTCCCCCCATGCTAATCCTAAATCATATGAAGCACATGGTAATGGTGTGGTAAAAGTCTCAACACTAATGGTTTCAACTTGCATGACTTTGTTGACCTTGTCACTCTTAGGAATGTGAATAAAGGGATCATGGTACTCGAAATGAGTCGCATGAAAAACCCGCACATTAAGATCAAAGCGAGTGGGAAGGATAATTAGAGCAAAAGTAATTTCTCCCTCCGGGTCAACATTGTCATCATCATAAATCAGGTGATCAAACCAAGAATCTTCATCACCGTCATTAGACTCTTCCTCAAATTCCGAAGGAGTGTCTATGGAAAGTAACTTATCAAACTCCTTAATGAAGAGATCATCATCACAAAGGTTGTGAGATGTAGGAGGTATGATGCTCTCAAAATCCTCTTGAAACAATGGATTATTGTTCATTGAAGCTTCAAAGAGAGGATTTGAGTAAGTCACGAAAGTGTCGTCATCCTTGTCAGCACAAGAAATATCTGACAAAGTATCGAGTGTATCACACTCGGATACAAGATCATCATTCTCATTTGAAGGAACTTCATCGGCGAATTTCTCGAGAATGGTAGGTAAAACATGAGAATCACGCTCGATCTCGAGATCGGAAACGTCTTCACTTCCCCGTGGAAGTGGATCAATGATAGCAAAAAGTTCATCGATGAACTTATCACATGAATAGTCACTAACCTCACTCGGTGTGAAGTTAGGAATCAAAGGCTCTTCAATGGAAGATTATGCCTTAGGAACATCTACATGATCCTTCGAAGAGAGTGAAAATGAGTCCATTTTCAAAGATTGTTCAATTAAAGCAATATCACTCTCGGGATCAAAATTCTCACTATTAAACTCACTAGCATCAAATGGCTCACTTAAGTATTCATAAATTTGTTTTTCAATCTTATCATCCTCGTGTGGAGTGAGTGTAGATGAGGAAAGGTTACAACATGTTTCAACAAAGCAAGCTTCTTCATTTGAATTTAACTTTCCTTTATCACAAAATGAAGTTTCCAAAATTGGAAAAACACCTTTATCAAAAAGAGCTTTCTTATTACTTTCAATTGTTTCAACACGTTTTACACTTTCAACTTTCTTAGAAGCAAATCTTGGAATCTTTTCCGGTTTAAAAACAATGCTTTTATCTCCATAAAACAATTTAATTTCCTCTTTCCTCATATCAAGTTGAACTTGAGCCGTGCACAAAAATGGTCGTCCTAGAATGATAGGCACACGAGGATTGGTCTCATAATCGACTACAGCAAAATCGGCTAAGTACAAGAAATTTCCCACTTTAACAATGACATTTTCCGCTATACCAACCGGTCGAGTGGTGGTACCATTAGCAAGCTCAAGGATCATTCGAGTGGTACTAAGTGGTGCATAGTCAATAGTCTTACAAAGGGCTAGGGGCATTATGTTAATGCTAGCTCCTAGATCGGCTAGGCCTTTGCAAACCCCAAGCTCATTGAAAACACAAGGTATCAAGAATTGACCCGGATCTTTATACTTCTCGGGAAAGAAATCAAAGAAAACCGAGGTACTAATCACATTCAAAGTAGCCTTAGTGACTTCTAGAAAGTTTTCCTTAGGTGGAGGATTAAACTCAATCACTTCAACTTCATCTAAATTTTCACAATCATCATAAACGGTTATGGCCTTAAGCTCTCCTTTCGGGTTTGGAATGGTATTACTAGGTAAGCAACCCGAAGAAGATGACGGTTTAGACATAAATCCCTCAAACATCGAAAGCAATTTATTTTGACCTTGTTCCAAACTTTGTTGCATACGATTATGACTTTGCTCTAATCTTTGCTCAAAACGGTTTTGGTTTTGTTCAAGTCTTTGTTGATTAAGCTCAATCTTATTGTTTTGCCCTTTAATCATATTTTGAAATTCATTTTTCAAAGTTGCCATTTGTCCTTGAAGATTATTTTGAAAATCCTTCAAATTTGCCTCATTTGACTTAATGTCGCTTGACAAATCATTTTGATTATTACTTTGAAAACCTTGATTGTTTTGATTAGCATTAAACCCATTTCCTTGATTGAAATTCCCTTGGTTACCACGGTTAAAGTTATTCCCATTGTTTCCATTGTTGTACCTATTTTGAACGGGTGGAAAACCCGGTGGAGCAACATGATTTTGACGAGGAACTTGACCGTTGGAGCCATAAGTTCCCGTCGCGGCAAAAGCACTAGCTTGATCAAACCCCATGGTCGAACACACATAATTAGGATGTGCTCCACCACATGATACACAAACATTCTCAACCATATTAATGGATCCATGAGGATTCTTCCTAATCTCATTCAACAAAATCGCGAATCCACTATCAATCTTAGAGTCCAATCTAGCAATCTCGGGATTTAATGAATTCACATAGGAAACAACCGGTGTGTTTCGTGAATATTGTGCTCTAGACTTATCCTCAATTATTCTCCACGCGTCTCTCGGAGTTTTTCTTAAAAGATTACCACCCGCGGCGGCATTTAAAGAATCTTGTTCAATCATATTAAGCCCATTATAAAAAGTATTTATTTGATGCAGTTCCGAGAAACCGTGGTGTGGACATTGTCTTAACAAACCTTTAAATCTTTCCTAAGCAACCCCAAACGATTCATGTACTTTTTTCTCAAATTTAGTGATCTCGTTCTTAAAGTGTGTTTTCTTAGATGGTGGAAAGAAATAATCCATAAACTTAGACACTAAATCATCCCATGTTAAGATCGAACCCGGTGGTTCTTTCTCATACCAAAGCTTAGCATTACCCTTGAGCGAGTACGGAAAAAGCATGAGCTTAATCGCGTCATTCGGCACATCTCTAAACTTGAGAGTCGAGGTAATTCGAAGAAAATTCCGAATGTGAGAATGCGGGCTATCGGTCTCATTGCCATGAAATTGGTCGGCACGAATGAGTGATAAAAGACCCGTCTTAATCTCAAAATGATCCGCCAAAATAGCCGGCACAACGATTGCTTCCCGATACCCTTCGGTAGGTGCACAGAGCAATTCCTCCATTGTTCGGTTATCGGCCATCTCTACAACAATAGGTGGAAGCTCGGGTTCCGCTATTCGTTGTTGACGATTTCTATTTCTACGAGGAATGATTTCAAGCCTATTAAAATCAATCACAAGACGAGAAGAACGTAATTGTGTGGATTTGCTAAATATGATCCGGTGGTCTAACATGGTGGAATATGGTGGTGGAAGCCATTGTTAAAGCTTAGAGAGAGAGAGAGTGGTTGTGTTAAAGAAAGAAAATGAAATAAAAGTGAAAATGAAACACAAGCAACACCCCTCCTTGGAAGCTAAGGAGGGGTATATATAGTCACACACGATACACTTAACTATACACGAACCTAGTCTAGTCTAAACGTGTGTGACTATGATAACTAATGGGAATTCTTAAATGTCGACACATAAAGTGAGTTTCCAACAATCGTCCCCCATGGGACGACGTGTAGAATTCCTTACAATATTTTTCCTAAGAAGTACATAATGATAAGAACAAGAGCTTTCATGAAGCGTCCAATGCTGATGATGTCTTCTGAGGCCTTTGACTTCAAAACGACTCATCTTTAAAGTAACTTGTAGAAGAAATACTGTAACGTCACGAGCTAAGTAACCCATACACTTCTGGTTAAGGAGAAGCTTCTGAATTAGCTTCCCCCTAATTCATGCCACATAAACTTGATGTAGAAGCTTTTGAATAGCTTCCCCCTAGACCGACAATCCTTGTAAGCAACTTCAAAGCTTTCAATAAAGCTTAGAATGATTAAGCGCACAATGGAATCTAACAAGCAAATCCCATCATATAACATGATAACGTTGCTAAGAGGGATTGAAAGTAAGGGGTACACCAAGTAGATCAACAACTTCTCTTCTCACGCTTGAATAATTCTTTTGAATTTTTCTTCCCCCTAAGAGTTCAAGTTATGCATACCAGAAAGAATCAAGATATTTCTTCCCCCACATAGTTGAAGAAAGTTAATCAATCCCAAGTATGAAGCTCAAATACTAAAGTGGACACTTTATCCCATTCATGAAGTTGACATCGTAACACCAGAGTCAATTAAGTCCCGAAAATGTACATATCTTCTTCCGGAGATGCACCAGAGTCAATTAAGTCCCGGGAGTGCATATAGGATAATGATGAATAATTGCAACAATCAAACAATTAAACCTCGAATCAGTAGTGTACCGTTTAGAGATTGATATCACCACGAGTTAAAACACTGATTTTCTCTGCGGCTATGACAAATGTCATCCCGGAATGTCTTCAAATCAAAAGAAGGTATGAAGTTCATCACGTGTACTCGTTGTGCGTTCAATGTGTCTTCTTCTTCCCCCTTGATGGTTTCGAAACTCGGAACCATCAATAAATTGTATGCACATGAACCTGAAATCTCGTGAGAATAATAAATAAGCTGAATTATATATTTTGTGAGAATCAGCTGTTGATCGAAAATCTCTTCTCATAAACTCTCCATGGCCACCTTTACCAACCCACGTGAAAGCAATTTGAAGTGACCACTGAAAGAATGAACCGGATACATCAAACATGAAGCTGAATAAAAATCCTTCGATCTTGTGACTTAAGCTTGCACTATTGTTGAATGAAGAACGATGGAGAAATCTCTAAGTACTCAATGCATCACTGAAGAAGTCTATAAGTACAACACCTCTTGAAATTATCCACGTCGACTAAGCGCGTGACACTGAGTACAACAATGTAACCCCTTAAAGTGATAGTTATCCGAGTCATCAACCATCCACCCCGAACCCGGAAACCAGATAAACAAGTCCTCATTCTAATATGAAGCACGAGCAAGTTATCTTTGAAAGATAAAATAAGTTCACGCCTTCGAAAAATCCGTCTTCAACTTCGCATAATTAATACCCGATCAAACGAAATTTGTAGTCACTAAAAAATCGCCCAATTTTTTCTTGGTCTCATCAAAATAATTCTTGTCACTTTGTCTCGTATTTTTATCTAGTAATAAATCCCGATAAGATAACCGATGTCTAATAATTACTAGAAAAATTAGTAAAATTACAAATAGTAAAATTACCAATTAAGTTTAGTAAAATTAGACACAAAGTCACGTTGCCATAACAAACAAATGTGAATGTTGAGCCCACATCATTTTTGCCATAACCTCACTTTTCCATAACCTCACTTTGTCTTGTCACTTAAAAATATCACCATTTTCACATTGTCGCTTTATTAGTTTGAGCCTCAAATAATATGCGGTATCTCCTAACAAAATTGTAACCGGCTGATTCTACAAATAATAACCAAATCCAACACTTTTGGCCCACTAATATTGATAATAGCAAACGTGTCACTACTAGCAAACAATTATTGATCAAAAGGAAACATGTGAATGCATTTGACTATTTAGTACCACCACTAAAGTCTAGTCAAGTCGTAATCAATAAGGATTTGAATATTTTATCAAATATTGAGAATACCTCACAACTAAACCAAACTTCGACCCTCTTGTAGTATCTGGCCCATATGAAATATATTAAACCCGTTCCAAGATTTTTCAATGCCTAAAAGTAGGTATAAAACTCTCCCAACCCTAATTGTATCACACTTTATACCCTAATCCCTTTTTATCATCATCCGCAACTTATCTTCACTCCCAAAACTCCATAACTGTCCTTCTCATCTCCTATCATCATATCTCCACATCTACTAACAAATGAATCGGTGCAAATTATGACATCATTGATTCATATTGTTGTATCATACTCCATTCCCACGAATTACTAACGAACTTGATGATTCTTCTCAAATGAAACGATTTGAAGATGCATGTTTTGCTTCAAGATCATTCATTTGATCTCCGGTAGGTTTGATAGATGATTGCATGTCGGTTTTTGTTTAAAAAAACAAAACAAAATAAAGATTATAACAAAAATTTTATTGATCTTTATTTAATTTTCGTATATAAACATTGGGTAAAACCAAACAGTAGATCTATGATGCATGTTGCTTGTGTGTATAGATCTAAAAGATCTATGATAATCATGGATCACACAAAAGAAAGTAAACTGATATCTAAATATTTTATGTTTTTAATTTCGAGTCTTGTAGATGTATAGAGGGGTTAGGTGACGATGGGAATAAATTAGTTATGGTGTTGAGGAGTAAAAAGGTTGGCAGTTGACTCGACTCAGTGAGTTAACTGAGTCAACTCGGTAATTACCGAGTTGACTCGGTTGCGATGGATTCGGTTTGGTCACAAATTTGGTCCACTAATTTTATAAACAGTCCATCGTAATGTCTAAAAGAAAACCCATCGGAATGTTTTTTGTTTTCATCGCAATGTTTACATTTGTTTTTCCATCGCAATGTGATAAAAAAAATCCATCGGAATGTCTTCTCTTCTACACCCCGTCGGAATGCATCCGTCGGAATGCATCTGTCGGAATGCATCCGTCGGAATGTATTCCATCAGAATGCACAGACTGTGTTCCATCGGAATATTCGATCGCAATATTCCGATATGAATGTTACCATCTCAAAAATCTTATCCAAAAGTATTGTCCTTTTTCTTGAAAATCCGAAAATGTGAATCTGTCCACTTTTCTGGGTAACTGCATCTTCAAAAAAGAACAATAACAAACCCAGAAAAATGATACCAGATCTAAAATTAAGACCAGAAACAGTAGACAACCAGATATGAGACAACTTTGGACCTAGATATGACTGTTATGGGTGAAACCAGGGACTAAAAACCAGTGGGATGTGAAAATCAGATATGGATTGTGAGACAAACTGATAAAGTGACTTTTTAGGCAGATTTGGACCAAGATAAAATAATGAAACAGTTTGGACAACAAATAATAAGATGTGACAACACAGATAACAAGACGTGACAACAATAAAAGAACCAGACGTGACAAGAAAGTGATAGATTCTGACCCAATTTTTTTTTATAGACCACCTAAATCGAAAATAAGAACGATCCAAGGATGGAACCGAAGCTCTGATGCTAATTGTGGATTTGCTAAATATGATCCGGTGGTCTAACATGGTGGAATATGGTGGTGGAAGCCATTGTTAAAGCTTAGAGAGAGAGAGAGTGGTTGTGTGAAAGAAAGAAAATGAAATAAAAGTGAAAATGAAACACAAGCAACACCCCTCCTTGGAAGCTAAGGAGGGGTATATATAGTCACACACGATACACGAACCTAGTCTAGTCTAAACGTGTGTAACTATGATAACTAATGAGAATTCTTAAATGTCACATAAAGTGAGTTTCCAACAAATTGCATACACTACAAAGACGAGAATTTAGAGGATTGAAGAAAATAAATTAGACAAGAAGAAGATTATTTTTGGTATTTTATTTGGTATTTCTCAATAAAAAATGATCGATAAAAAACAAGGAATAAGGATAACTACTATGGAAGTAAATTACCCTCAGACGACTTTGAGTAGGTGAAAACCTAAACGTCTCGAGGTTCAATAAGTAAACTACAAAAATAAGATTTATTACTACTTGAATCGGCAAACCAATAATAGATGTCCCTCTTAATATACGCACAAGCAAGCGGGGAAACGAGGTGGCACAAAGCACTTAAAAACCTTTTTCCTTAGACGGCCTTTTATAGCACGTCGCCTTATACCCACCTTATAGTTTTTATAAATCGAGTTCAAACTTCTTATTCGTATTTATCTATTTTGCCTTTTATTTTTGTTTTGGATTCGACTACAATAGCTAGGTGATGAAATCCCAACTAAGGCCTTATTTGATAAGTATGTAAATTTATTGTTCTACGTAATACAATATATTATTCACAAAAAACGAGAAAAACGATACATACTATATAATAGAAAAATAACAAAACTTTCCGAGGGCGGAAAGGATCTTCAAATCAACGATCAACAAATCTCCACGAAAAGGAATCGTACACAAGATCCCCGGCAGCGACGCCAAAATTTGTGGTGGAATGTGTATGTGATAATTAAGATACGTTATAGGGTAAATTAGAAAATTACCTTTAGGAAAAAGTAATAGACTAATATTACCAAAGACGAATTTAATTAAACACGTTGGTGAACCAAGTTCGTTGTACACGAAGATCGAGTGAATTTGAGACGATTTGCTTTGATTTGGACAATTGATTTGAATTGGTTTTCGGTTTTTAAACTAGAAATTAATTCTACCAATTTTAAACTATTTAAAATTATCCTAAAGTGCATGAATTGTAAACCCCGCTATTATTTAAATCTACAAACAATTACTTAAAATTAAAACTATTTAAAAATTAAACTAATTTAAAAATCTATAAAAATAATTCTATTTAATTAAAAATGACTTTTACACTAATTTAAAAAAAATTAAATTTAAAACTATATAACTTCTACAAGTCTATTAAATCTAATCTATTAAAATAAACTAATTAAATTTCTAAAATTAATAAAAACATTTTTTTATTATTTTATTTTAATTTTTATCTACTATAAAAAACTAATTTAAATGAAATTTTAAAATACAACTAAACTTTCTATAACATAATAAAAACGTTTAAAAAAAGTAAATTTAATAAAAGCAAGTAAAATCTTTTGAAAACATTTAATACTAAAAACTGCCAACTAAATTAAATTGATATAATACTGACTATGACTGAAATTAAAACAAAGAGAGCAAGTGGCTCGGTTGGCTAACACGCTGGGCGTTTACCCCTGAGGTCAAGGGTTCGAGCCTCAGGAAGGAATATTATTGTGATTATATTTTTTTTATAGATTAAACCGAATGGAGTCACAGGAGTGACTTTTGTGATGGAAAACTTTGAAAACTGATAAGTATATCAGCTTTTGAGCTTATCAGATTAATGGAATCTGATAGCTAGAAAGATTATCAGAAAAATCCATAAACATTTATAAGAACAAACTAAAATCCACACATAATGAACTAGTAACAACAAATCTTAAAAATTTAACAACAACGAAGTTAAGTCAGGTATAACAAAACTCAAGTATGCAGATAAAACTAAGCAGAAACATCAGACATTCTGGATCAGATGAGAAGCTAGAAACTAACCCTATTATAACAATGGGTAGATTGCATAAGGCTTTCTTATTTAGCAGTTAAGATCAGAAATCTCAAATCGTGAAACATTAAACAAACAATCCTAATTACAAATATTGAGTGAAACAGAATATCAAGTTAGAACAATCACTTAATCTTTCTCTAAGATATGTAACCTATTTGAAATTGCTCAAACCAAACAAAATCGGTAATGTAAGTAAAACTAGCTCAACTGAATAAATCAGTTCATCAGTAAAGCTCTAAAATCCGCAGACCTACCAAACGATGCAAAAGACTCAGCCAACAACAAAGTTCAATATTAGATACCCAAATTCAGTCAATCAGAAACTTTAACTCAATAATTAAAACCAAATCATCAAGCAAAACTATAATACTTTAATAAAAACAGATCCAGAAGTGTATATAAGACTTAATAGTGTAAAATCCAGTAACAAAAATAGCACCATCTACTACTATAACAACTTAACAAAAACTCAGATTAATCTCAAATTAAACATGGCAGTCATGAAAGCATATAAACTAAATAAATCAGATAACATGAACTAGATATTAATTGTAACTAGAAAAACATGAAACGTAAAAAGTAGATGAACCTTTTTGTAGCAACCGTTGAGAAGTGGTGCAGCGCTGAGCTGACCAAATTTACCGAGTCTACACCACCATATAACATCAATCGAACCACCACCAATAATAAACACCATTTAACAATCGGACTAATTTTAGAAGACTTTCCAGTAGGGAAAGTCTTTTCTCCAATTTTTACTTTTAGTGATTTGAGTAAAAACTATTAATTAGTTTCACCAAATACATTCACTATTATAATATCATTCAGATTCAAGAATAAAATTGTAAAAAAATAAATTCGAGCAGTAACTTTAAACACAGTAAATACTCCAATAACTTTTTATATTAATAATCAAGAAAACTTACAATACTTTTAAGAAAGAAATACAAGATTAAACCTAAATCTAATTTAACATTATAACATTAAAGTAAAATAAAGGGTGATGATTACAAGTAATTTTGGAGGTTTTTATAGCCATCCCAAGGCTATTAAGGAGAGAATATCCGAATCTTCTTCAGCATATTCCATCTTCACATTGGCCTTTAGATTTTCTCTCTCTCATGGTTGTTTTGATCGGAGGGTTGATAAGACACAACTAGCACACGGATTGCCAACGTGGCATCCGTTTGTGCTAGTTGTGTTAGTTTGATGCTGAGGTGTCTTTCAATGATTGGATGATGGGGAATAATGAGGTGTATCATCCGGTAGAAATCTGCCACGTAACCCTGCTAGCCCACTCTTCTCTTCCTTAAAATTGGGGGATTTAATTCCCCCACACTTGAATCACTCGTGTGAGTAAAAGCCCTTTATTAATTTTGTGATTAATTGGTTTAGGGTTTTTGTGAATAGTGATAATGTCACTAGTTCTCTTTTTGGGGAAGAAAGGAGAATAACATAGATATTATCGAATGTTTATTTAATGTGTGTGGGATGGAAAATTGTGTGAGTGGGTGAAAAGACGTGTGTGGGATAGGTGTGAAGTCTGACTAAATATAAACGAATGGAACGTTTATTAACTTTCTAAAGTATCATAACCCTAATCAGGCCCAAATAGATAGCATCATTCGTTTCTTTCATTTCTCCTTGGGCTTTTTATGGACCCAAACCCAAATCTTTATTTTTTTGTTAGTTTCCTTTGAGTGAATGGGCTTTTAGCCCATATTTGCCAAATCCGTCACATATTACTTTGTTATTGGGCCTGGATTTGGGCTTGTAAACTGAACTTGAAAAGTTCATTTCCTCCAATGGGCTTTTGGGCCCATTTACCCAAATATGGGTCCCACTAAGGCCCATTTTTCTTCATAAAGGTTAAATCCACTAAAGTCGAGCTCGTTTTTGGCTTCCTTGATCTTTTTCTTCAAACTCGTGCCGGTTTTGTCGGTTTTCGCGATCTTTGGTACCTACACACACGAAACAACAAAACAACATATATACAAGGCATTTTCATAATATTTATGCATTTTTAAGTTGTTTTTACATAATATTGATATGAGTAAAATCACTCATATCAATGATCACGACCTGGAATTTGCTAAAATGCGTGAACTTCCATTCTTTGGTGTACCAATTCTCGACCCTAATCAAGCCAGGTCGTCCACCTTAGAGGAAGCTCCTACTACGGTTTACTCCAATCCATGGATTCGTGAACATGACAGCAAGTGGACAAAGGATCATCCTATAGACTCTATTATTGGTGACTCTAATCGTCCGGTATCCACACGAAGTCAGTTACAAGAAAGTGCAATGTTTTGTCATTTTGATGCTTTTCTCAATGAGGTTGAACCTAAGACGTAGCAACAAGCTTTTACCCAATCCTGTTGGATAGAAGCTATGCAAGAAGAACTTCATGAATTTATACGTCTTGATGTATGGGAACTTGTCCCATGCACAGATAAAGTGCAGTTACTCACTTTGAAATGGGTTTACAAGGTGAAACTCGACAAGTTAGGCGGAATATTGAAGAATAAAGCTCGACTAGTAGCTCGTGGGTACAAGCAATTATTGGGCATCGACTTTATGGAATCCTTTGCACCTGTTGCCCGTTTGGAAGCTATTAGACTATTCCTTGCTTATGCAGCCCACATGAATATGATCGTCTATCAGATGGATGTGAAGACGGCATTTCTTAATGGTGAAATCAAGGAAGAGGTCTATGTTCAACAACTGGATGGTTTCATGAATTCTAAATATCCTAATCACGTGTACAAGCTTAAGAAGGATCTTTATGGGTTGAAGCAAGCTCCACGCGCGTGGTATGATCTATTATCACAATTCCTCATTACTCAAGGCTTCGTTAAAGGAAAGGTGGATCCCACGCTGTTCATTCAGAAACGAGGTAAAGATATGATTATGGTACAAATATATGTTGATGATATTATATTTGCTGCCTCGACCTAAATCTTATCCGATGAATTTGGGACACTCATGTCTTCCAAGTTTAAGATGTCAATGATGGGCAAGGTATCATTTTTCTTAGGTCTTCAGATATCTCAGAGTCCTAGAGGCATCTTTATCAATCAATCCAAGTATTCCCTTGAATCTCTTAATAAATATAAAATGGAATTTTGTGACCCCGTGGATACTCAAATGGTGGAACGAACTAAGCTTGATGCAGATCCGCATGGATTTTCCGTTGATCCGACATTTATCATGGAATGATCGGTACCCTTCTGTACATCACAGCCAGTCGACCTGATCTTCAGTTTGCTATATGTATGTGTGCTCGGTATCAAACTCGGCCTACTGAGTTACACTTAGCTACTGTTAAACGGATCTTTCGGTATCTTAAAGGAACCATTAATCGGGGACTTTGGTATTAGAAGGACTCTTCGATTGCACTAATGGCATATGTAGATGCGGATCACGCGGGTTGTCAAGATACAAGGCGTAGCACGAGTGGAACTTTGCAACTACTAGGAGATCGACTAATTAGTTGGGCATCGAAAAGGCAGAAAAGCGCTGCAATTTCAAGTACGGAAGCAGAATACATAGCTATGTCCGGTTGCTGTGCTCAAATTCTTTGAATGAGATCGCAATTAACCGACTATGGTCTAGGTTTCAAGAAAATTCCGATGTACTGCGACAACAAGAGTGCAATTGCCTTATGCTGCAACAATGTTCATGTAACACCCCACTTGGATAAGTGGACCGTTACATGTATTTATGGCGTGTCATCAAAGCATAAGGTAAATGTCCTAGAAACATTAACTGGCCATAAAGGAAATACCGAAATCAAACATCGGTAATTCAAACATAAGCTCAAAAGATAAAAAGTAAATGCTGAAGGAAAGGACTAAACAATGTCCATATAAGCAGAATAATGTAAGAAGTGCATAAAGTAAGAAGTCTGTATAGCTTCCATCCAAATGCACATGCTCTCAGAATCTTTAGAGCATCCTGGTGTACCTGTCGTTAGAACATGAAAGGAACTACGGCTGAGCATAACGTCCAGTGAACGGATATAAAGCAAGATAAGGAATTACTGAAATGAAGTAGATGATAAAATACTAAAGCTGTAAGACTGATAAGTAAGTTGCAGCGGGAATCTGTTTATAATCTGTAAAGTATGATTTATAAATAATAACGCTGCACTGTTATCTGTTAAATCTGAAAACATGCATTTACTGTATATTAATTGCCAGAGCTTATATAGGTCATGTGTTGTAACAATGGTGCATGAATAACTGGAGGGGTGACCTCGTCTTGCTTTAGAGGGGTGACATCTAAATAACTGTAGAGGGGTGACCTCTAAATAATGTACTGGGTGGAGGGATCAGCTCAAATGTGAAGGATGTAGAGCACACATCACATTCACCCTGATAACTGTAAACTGATAAGCCTAGGATGCATCCATACGACCCACTAAAAATCCTGATAAAATGGCCAAACTGAGCTGAGTGGGACGATGCAGGATATAACTCTCCTGCATGTGAGTCACGACACCGGTGCCTCTAGTGCCATGGTTACGGTACCTCCGTAACTAGTACATAAACTGGTCATGCTTGTATATAATGCTCAGGCAATATCTTAGTTATTTAAATAATTTCGGATAATTTATCACATGTATTGGGGAAAACCTTTGGCTGCAGACGGAAATTCCTAATCATGCATAAAAAGGAAGTCCTTACTGAAAGGACGGGAAATCCGTACCTTGTGTCTAGTAACTGACCGAAGATGAACAGACAGAAACCTACTCCGAATTCACGCGAACTACATGAATAAAGGACGTGAATTAGTTGTTTGTGCATGACATGAATTACTGGTTCTTGACATAATTTACTTGTTGTTCGTAAGTTCTTGATACTGTATTTCATGGTTCATGTGTTATTCTACTTGATATTCCTGTAATTAATAACTTTCTAAAAGTAGCAGGTTTCTAAAAAAAAGAAAGTTTCTATAAATAGTAAGTTTCCAAAAATTTAATAAGCTCGTTTAATATATTTAAGTAAGTTAACTTGTTTATATTGTATGACGACTTTTAATTCAATAAGTCAAATTCAATTAAGTTTAAATAAGCTGAAGATTTAATAAACCCATTATGAAATAAGCCGAAAACTTAAAAGTAAATTTTAATAGATCATGAATTAATAAATCAATTTAATATAAGCCGAAAATAATATTCGGATGAACCAGCGAGTTAAAAATGTTTGCATGCATTCATGGAACTATTTTATTGCAATACTGTATGATACCATTTGGTACTATAAACTTTTACATATGGTAGTACTTGTTTGACAAAATAATATAAATAATTCACTTGTTGATGATCTTACATCAATTATGTAACACTAACCCATCCTGTTATATAAAGCTTGCTACAATTATAATTAAGAAATACTTTTTCATGCGTAGAAACTTATGAAAACATTATAAAACAAACATATGATGGAGACTACAATTTATTCTAACAAACTTTCAATCTTAAAGATCAAGATTTACCTACGCAAGAAATGAGACTAGATAGGAACCGAAACGTACGAAACGTCAACTTGATCACAAATGTTACGATTCACACTAAGCTGAGTAGTAACCAAATGCATTTCTGAACCTCCCGCGAACGATCCGAACACTTATACTAGATCACGCACAATGAATCGAAACTTAACCCGAATATGAATTTTCCTCAAACATAACTCGATGGTAGAATTTTATACGGGATGTGTATTGTTGTTTACGAAAAAGGTCGTGGTTCAGTTATGATAGAAGGAAGCTATACAAGGATAAAGAACCGACACTTCAAAAATCACGGGATTTAGTGAATAAATATTTGACAATATCCTTTGACTATGCGGATCAATGGGTGGATATATCTGATTTAATTTTCTATGTAACTGTCGACAACCTTAAAAGCCCAATAAATCATATGGTTATCTATTTAATTCTCAATCAATGATATGTATACTTACCACTTCTCTTAAAAAGTGAAATTTCTTTTTTTCCTTCACACGTTTCTTTAACACATTATGGAGTATTCATTGCTCATTAAATATTTTAATTATGTCTTGGATTACATTTGGTCATAATGTTTATGTGTCATCACACTTTTAAACTCATTAATTCAACAAGTGTGTTTACCATTAGCTATATTTTAATTTAGTGAAAGGTTGGTTTAAATTGCTAGTCTGATACTTTAAAATTTTAGGTATTATAATTTTATCACTCTTAAAATAATTTCGCTCTTTAAGTTTAAATTAAATAGTAAAATATTACGTACTTACTTGTCATGAATTAACTATATACTTTTCGTGTTTTATCTTTTCATGTCATATATACTATACATTATTACTTGTCGTGAATTAACTACATAAAACTTTTAGTAAATCTATAGTTTCGTGTAATTAATATTTTCATGGATTCTTCATGCGGGTTTTACAACTCTTCTCCTCTAAAAGAATAATTCGTCCTCGAATTAAGGGTGCGATTAGGTTGCGATTTTACAATTCTCCCTCTCTAAAAAAGAAAATTCGTCCTCGAATTACGGTTAATAAACTGATGTAGTTTATAAGAACTGAAGGAACACTTAAGCTGAAAAGACATGTAAGCTAAAAGGATAATTCGTCCTTGAAAAGAACATAATGCTTCTGAAAGGATATAGCCTGACCTGACTGAAGAGAACATGGAACATAACATGATTGAAAGAACTTAACTAAATTATTAAAGGAAAAAGGATGAGAGGTCCGGATGGACTCCTCCGTTTGGAGTGGCCTCCCGCTCGAAATGATTCCTTCAAAATATCTAAACATGATAAAAATCTTGGTCCTGTTGACCCTGTCCTGATGAATGCTGAAAAATTCTGGTTCTATACTTAAGATGAATTTTTCTGAATCTGATAGAATGAATAAGCTGTAGCATGTAGGGTACATGAAACGGTACGTACGATTATCCTGAAAAGATAATATTTATCTCTCTGAGCCAACTGCTGAGAATATAAGGAACGAACTACGTGAAAAATTGTGGACGTTCTACGTGAGCAATTCTGAACGTGGTTCGCGATTATAAAACGAACGCTGGGCCTGAAATATATCATGGATATGATACGCGAAACATACTGTGAACTTGATACAAGGACATATCACGAATGTATGATGACTGAGGAAAGAATGTTGACGATACGGCCTGAGACGTGAAACGTCTGTCTAGTCATGGAGAAATCATGCTAAACTTGAGTCTGGTTTTCTCAAGTTTTCTGAAGTCAAATCCGGTACAACTCTTGGAACGTATCCATGAAGATGGAACACGAACCTGAACGTGAACAATGTCATGAATGAGAATCGTGGCTTTAAATCATGAAAGATCATAAACATGAGCTGAAACAGCATCCTACTGTGAATGAGACGTAAACGTGAAAGTGAAAATAAATGTGAACGTGAAGTGCACGTAATCATACACGTGATCGTGAACATGAATTTTGTTTGATATGATGGTCGGCGGAATACCTTGAATTCGTATAATTTACTGCTAAATTTTTTTTGTAGGTCCGCTACTGCGTAATACTTTCGTATGAAAGAATCGCGCAGGATGATTACATGGTTGACGGTGACTTATACAGTACCATACTTTTTCTGAGTCTGGGGTAACTGATAACAATTTTGTGACAATCCGTCAATTTATGATTGATATTTTATTCTCAAATATTATTTAAAAACATTATTTTAATGTTATATTATGAACTCACTTATTTTTGGGAAGTAATTTGGATTTACGTCTTGAAGTAGCATCGACTACGCCTAAACCGGGGGATTCTACGTTACGTGCTCACGTTTACATACACCATCTCTGGTGACAGTCTGACATTTCAGAAAATAAATTTATCCGTGAATATTATTTTGGAGTTTTAAATTTGTGTTGGTTCATAAACTCACAAATTTACGAGAAGAGATTAGGACTTACGATTTAAATTTAACGTCCTTTACGACTAAACCGGAAACCTTAGGATTACGTATTTACGTTTTCGAACTCCGTTTTTGATGAGACAATTTTTATTAGATTCGTTTTGTGCCGTTGATTCATAATTTATAAAAACATTTTTCGTAAAACGACCCGAGGGCACGCAAATCGAGGAAACTAGAATCGAGGAATACCCGTAAATTAGTGGGATGAGACAAAACAAGTTTTACCCCACCCCACTCAAAGGGACGGCTAAGCATGGGACACCAACACCCTTAGGTGTCAACTTGTGATATACAAGTTTAACACTTGTCTAGTTAAGCTTACAATGTAAGCCACCAACACATCAAAACTAACAACTAAAACCATTTGTTCATTTTCTCCATGCAAAATACTCTCAAATCCTCTCACTCCCCCCTTTGTGCCGTCCCACTTCACCCTTAAACCACCACCATTGATAAAAATTCATCCATGAATCCTATGTTAATCCTACAAAAAAAGATGTCCTTTTGAAGCCTTGAAGATTGGAGGTGAATATAACATCCAAAGAGGAGTTTCTATGAAGTCTTAGGGCTGATTTTCCACAAGGATTTCTTGAAGAATGGTGGTCTTGAAGATGGTCTTGGTTTATCACAAGTTTCTCCATCAAAATCCATGTCTTGATCATAACCTACATCATCATGGTGGTATAAAGATTGTTCTCCCCATCCTTTTTGTTAATTTTGATTATGTAATCATGTATTTTCTTCTTAAATGTATATATGTATGATGATATATGATGATAAAAATATTATGTGGGGATTTGGTGTTGATAATCATGGGTAAAAAGATGAAAAACTATATGTAAAAGTGGTTAATCTTGCTTAATTTAGTAGGCTGTATAAAAACAGTAAATAACCATGTGATGAATTGATAAAATTGCATAGATTAATGAATATACAGTAAGTAATATGTCTTGTACACATGTGAGAGTTGGCCATGCAATGGAATCATTAGGATGAGTGAGATATGATCAAAACAATATTAGAGTACAAATCTGCATAGACTGTTTTGGACGATTTTTAGAAAATACTTAAAGGCTGATTCAACAGTAGCCATAGAAGAGTTAAATGGAGCACATATCATGTAGTTTATGCCATAAAAATTTGGGCTTCTATCTCCATATAGAACTCTAGATATGGTTGTTTTGGTGAACATGAAAGTAAAAATCAGATTTTGGGAAATTAAATTATAATAGTATTATATAAGCACTCAAATAAAAATAGTATAAAATGTGAATTAAAACCCACTAACTTATATAATACATTTATATAAATATTAATAAGGATAAATAAAGGGACATTTTATAAAAATGGTAGTTTGATAAGTTTTATAAGTTATAAAACTATAAACATGATTTTTACGACTTTTTCGGCTATTACCGTAAAATTAACGTTTTTCGCCAAATTAAAACTTAGATGATCAAACCCGTCTAATGTAAAGTTTTTAAAAGTCATATACTGATATATAAGTAACTAATACAAGTAAAAACCGATAAAACCCGAACTATATAACATACGGACATTAACGGGCTAAGTTAACGTTATTGGACTAATAATACAACAAAATGGGCTAAAACACTTATAAACTTATTTATTGGGCTTAACCCATTTGGGCCCAACATGTAAAGTGTGATACTGATAATAAAAGTATAATTGGGCCTATTGGGCCTAAAACATGTAAATAGGTAAAACTAGTAAACTAGTATAAAAGTTATCAACACATAACACTAAAATGAGTAAATGAGAATATGTAAACCCATTTGATCATCATATATATAAAATAATTATATGTATACATAATTGTTATTTTTGTAAAGTCATTGGACAAAAGTCTAAAACGAGTATTATTTGTCTAGGTTTCCGTGATTGGAGCACGTACCGTACGTCCGAGTTGCCGATAACCCGCTTTCCCACATCAACGTGAGTTCATAGCCTCACACTCTTTTAAATGTTTTTATGAAATGTTTTATAAACCCGCGAGGGAGATAACATGTTAGTTTTACTAAAATAGGACACCATTTGTCCCGATTGTTTGTTTATTGATTTGGACCCGAATGATTGTATGACCCGATGAATGATTATATGACCTGATAGATGAAATTAAATGGATTATTAAAGTTAGGTTATGTCACTAAAAGTCCCATTAGCATGAATTGTGAACTACCGGGATTTGGTAGACGCTTATGCATATAATAGTATTATTTGGGGACGATCACCCCAGTTCGCGCCTTGACGGTTGATCCCCGTCGTGCCACATTGATTGGTAAGCGAATTTATGTATGAGAAGATTTACATAGCGTGACCTTTGTGACGACACGCTAATTTAGATGGGAAAATGAGTTTCGGGCTAGCTACCCGTTGTTTGTTGTAGTAAGGTAACAATGTCATGCGGCTTATGATAATCCAATTGAAGAAATACTGCTATACGCACCGAATTACGATGTATTGTCTGACTAGCAATACGGGGTCATACTATTGATAGTATGCTCGTGTTTTGGTTTTTCATAACCATATTCATTTAACGGTTTTTATTTAACTCTATACAACGTTATGAAACGTATTGTATGATGTTTTTAACGAAAATGGTTCGTATAATGATTTTGAAGGCGAAAGCCAATATTATGATTTTGATAAGGATTTGTATAAAATGACTTTAGCTATTTTATGGCCTTTTACAATGATTTGTACAAAATGATTTTCGGTAATAATTTTATACCGATATTATATTGATGGATTTTATTAAACTCTATGAATTCACTCGGCGTTATCGCTGACCTTTTCTTTTAACATGTTTTATCTCAGGTACTTGAAGGTAATTCTCGGGAAGACAACAAGAATTCATGGCCCGCACTTAAACAATAATTTCCATTCAAATTCTTTGTAAAACTTTGTATGAAATGACTATGACTTGGGACCTATGTAACTTTGATATTTATGAATGGAAATGATTTTATTATTAAACGAAGCGATATTTATGCGTTGTCTATGATGTGAGTAATGTGCTATCCCGTAACACCAACGAGTCTTCCGCTGTATTGAGTTGTATAAATTTGGGGGTGTTACAAATTTCATGAAATTTCGGCTCATTTCTGCTCAGAAATTACTAAGGATCATAGTAACTCACTAACATGATGGTGTTCTATCTTGAACCTGCGGTGTGTCAGGTATTTAGATATGAACATAGTGCATCCCTGTGTTATACTGCTTCTATCAAAATTATGTTTGGGATTTTGGTACATTATGAAGGAATCTGGTTGAATAGTCACGGAAGGATTTTAGTGAGAACTGATAGTAATTTCTATAGTAGCAGCCAATTGAGTTCTAGAAAAGTTTGTACTTCGTTCATAGGCGTCGTTCGGGACCATCAGGTGATGGCCTTCACCTTTGCAGGATTGTCTTAAATTTCTTTCTGCTGAAATAGGGTGGTTCAGAAATGCGACTTCGTTCAACTGGAATTCACATCTGGAAAGCTGCTTATATATTTTTCTCCTATCGAAGATTCTGTATAACTATGAGAAGATGATTCTCTTGTACTTCTATAGAATTTGGCAGATCAGAATATTATCAATGAATATACTAATAGTTTTGTTTGGGAAGTCATAAAAATTTATTCATAAATTTCATACTATAGCTGGAGCATTAGGGAGCTCAAAAGTATAAATCCAAAAAAATTTAGTGAGACTATAACATGTGCAACAGTAGTCTGGAAAAGCTCATGTTCTTTCTCTCACCACTGATGATGACATGGTCGGGAATTGTTTTAGGAAATATTTTAGATATCGTAGCAGGCCAGGTAAACCTTCTATTCGTGGAATGAATATCATTTATGAATAGTGACCTTGTCAAATTTTTGGTGGTCGATATATGATTTTAGGTTATCGACCTTCTTCCTGATAGACGAAAACGGTGCACTTTCTGGTGGTGCGCTAGGACGGATAAAGCCTTGTTCTGGTAACTCTTGCAGCTAGTGTTGCAACGTTTTTAACTCAGCTGAAGTCCTGTGATAGGGAGTACTGGAAATAGGTTATGTCCTTGAGACAAACTCGATGTTAAACTCTATCTCGTGGTTAAGAAGGAATTTCTGGAAAACCTTTTAGAATGACATCTAGAACTTTGGAATAATTCTACTGATCATGAATTTAAAGAACTTCATAAGTGTATTTATAACTGGTAACTAAAAGTCTTCGTAGCCTTGGGATAACAATTTACTTGCTGTAAAGCATAACAACTTGTACTGATTTTTCTGGTAGAAAATATTGGATATATTTGGGAGTTAGTAAGACGGATCCTGTCTTCAACTGGAAGGAAAATCTTTATAAGTAAGGGTGATACTGTGGAGTCTTTTCTGGCTAGAAGGTAGGTAACACCCGGTTTTAAAATAAAGCTGACATATGAATACGTGAAGTAAACGTGGCGACTTCCACCGAGTAGGTTCGTCTGTAACCTCACAGAATGAATACCGCGTGTTTAATTGATGTAGTTGTTTTTGCAACCCTTTAGGAAAAGAGAGGCAAAGTAGTGGTAAGCGTTAAGTGTCGGTTTAGGAAAACCGAGCACTAATGACCAAACAAGTTCGTTTCCCAAGGAGGCAAGTGCGTTGTGTGTTGAATTGATATTGATTTGTGATTATATGATTGAGAAAGAAATAGGATTAGAAGAGAAAGACGGTTACGAAAACGAATTAAACTACGACGAAAAAGGCGAACACGTAAAACCGTAAATAGTACAAAAATTAAAATTTTAACCTAAAAATTCCTAAAAATTACTAAAAATCCCCAATAATATTCTAAGAGTTTACAAAAAATCCAAACTTGCTAAAACCTTTTAATTAATTAGATAATGACTTTTTAATGCTAATTAAAGCCCTAAAAATCACAATTAAATATTAAAAAGTCCAAAACAAGATTTTCAAGTTTGTAAACCTCAAAAATGACCTAATTAAGCTAAAAAGTAATTTTTTAAAATTTTAAAACCAAATTAAACTATTATTAAACACTTAAAAACTATTAAAATCTATTAAAACTTAAATTAATTCTAGAAAATAAATGAAAAGTCCTAAAAAGATTTGGAAAGTGACAAAATTCCTAATTATGTGTTTACAATCTAGGAAAAATGAAAAAAGTAGAAAAAACAAACTTTCTATTTTTAATAATAAAATAATATTAAAATAATCAAAAAAATAAAAAGTTTATAAATAAATTCTAAAAAATTACCAAAAACCTAGAATAATCTAACTAAGATAAAAATGCAAATAAAAGTTCCTAAAAC
The DNA here is from genome assembly GCA_025667525.1 of Glebionis coronaria. Lineage (NCBI taxonomy): Eukaryota > Viridiplantae > Streptophyta > Magnoliopsida > Asterales > Asteraceae > Glebionis > Glebionis coronaria. Next base: position 55,470 of record JANFOE010001937.1, read on the forward strand.
CTTTTTATTAATTTTATATTAAATTTTAAAGTTGTTTAAAAACCCTAAAATCAAATAAAATAAAAAATTAGAATTTTTAAAAACTTTTTGTGATGTAAACCTCAGAAATATAAATTAAAACCTAAAAACTATTTTTCTAAAAATTAAAACCTATTTTAACTATTTTAATCTAATTAATGAAATACGGCTAAGTAAAAAATGATAAAAAAATAATTAAAGAAAAGGAAAAATAAAAGTTTAGCACAGAAAAATCCCTAACTAAAAGACAAACCTAGGAAAAATGAGCTAGAGCAAAATGGCTTATCCAATAAGCCCACACAAGCTGATTAAGCTACGGCTTATATTACAAAAGCCCAATTCAAAATGCCTTAAGTAAAGTTTGAAATGAGTCTATAACGTAAAAAACCATCCGGATCACTGGTAAACACGTTACTCCTCCGAAAGGGAGGTCGCGTGTTCGAGCCCAGGCCAAGTGAGTTTTTTATTTTTATTTTCTTTTTTTTTTACTTTTAAAACTTAAATCTGTGACCTATATAGTCTCAAAAACACAAACACAATCCAATTTCAACCAAGATTAAAGCAAACTGAAACCAAAACGTGCCCAGTTGGATTTTTTAGAACACAAGCAAAGATAATTTCTTCACTAGTGAAAATTGATGTCAAGAGGACTTGACTTGGGGATCTTGTTGATGATTTATGGACAATGGGGCACCCTTGTACTCTGTTGAGTACAAGGAGTCAACACAAACACAAAATCAAGTAAGTCTAAGCACGAAATCAAACTCAAATAGGCAATTTCAAGTTGCTGTTATGCTTATGTGCTGTTGTGATGAACAGGAAGAATGCTACAAGCTAGAAAATGAATTTCAAATCCTAATAACTTGCAAACAAGGTAATGTCATGGCATACAAGCAACTCACAAGCCTTAAACAACCCAATATCTAACAACTATGAAGTTATGATGGCTCAAGTTCACATAAAACAGGCACGAAAATGGCATACAGATTTATGCTAGGTTTTTGAACTTTTAATCATGCAACTGAGTTTAAAATTTACCCAAACAGAGAACAAGCTATCCTATGACCTAATGACAAACCTAAGAGTGATTACAACAGGTTTAAACTCATAATCAACCAAACAAGCTCAAGTAATTTGCAAATCCAAACACCCCTTTAATATTTCAAAATCAAATTTTTCAAACAAATTCAAGGCTAAACACAACTAAACTGATTTTAAAAACATCTAGCATGCATACAATCCTATCATGAGCTATATCTAACAGCCTAAACAAACACTTAGCACCTTTCAAGCAAAATCACTCAAATCACATATAAACTGAAAAAAAATTGAAAAGGAAAATTGGAACAAGGGTATTACCTAGAGAGACCTACATCTAGGTCTCTCAGTGACTGAATGTCACCTCCCACAAACACGGGTTTGTGCTGAACCTTTGACAAATCAATAACCTTAAACAACCTGCTAAGAAAAATGGAAAAACAAGCACAATACTATATTCTGTTTTCTGAAACTTCTTAAAACCTTAGAACCAATGAATCCTGAAACTTAACCAAGTTTTAAACAAGGAATCACCCTCAGAAAAACAAGAAAACCAATCCACTTTCACTTCTTAATCTTCTTAAATTTCTAAAAATTTTCAAACCTTTTTAAAACTTTCTAAAAACTGAAACAAACACAAAGTGTTTATCAATGTAATGTGGAACTCAGAATATAGCTATCCAATACCAAACTTTTAAAAAGAGATAAAAGGAATTATAATTTTAATAAAAATACCAAACTTTAAATTTCTTAAAAAGGCATTACAAGGCTTAGCTAAAAATTCTGGAACAAAGCCCTACTCACATGTTGAGAGGTGCTTTTATAGGCATAGTAGAACCATCTAGAATTGGAATAAACAAATAATAAACAGAAAAACCCTAATGCTTGGAAAATCCGAAATTGCCCTTGTTCTTTGACTTGAATTTGGTCAAAAAGTTCCATGTGAAGATGCCAGCTCTTGTTATGTGATCTTAGACGTCCATTTGAACTTGGGGACCAAGGGGAATATGTGGGACGTTGGTTTGGTCGGGTGTAGGGTTTTGAGGGAAAGGGACGGGTGCAGGGGAGGGTCCCACAAGACACATGGGTGTGTCTTGTGGTGAGTTGGAATGTGGGTTTTGGTGAGAAAGGGTTTAATCAAGGATCTGGAGGGAATTAGACAAAACCCCTTTGTTCTTGGTCCAATTGGGTCTGGGGTTGATTAGGGTTTAAGGGTGATTAAGGGAAGTGTTTAATCCATTTTGGGTAAAGATAAATTTAAAAAGGGTGTTTGGAGGGAATAAGTGGAGGGTTGACTGGATAAGTTGACCAGGTTTATTAAATAAACCTGGTTGGGTGGGTTTTCGGGTATGGACTGGGTAGGGTTATGGGTGAATGGGTATTCGGGTGGGTAATGGTGAGGTGTCAAGATGTGACTGGATGGGTGGAATTGGTTGGTTGGCAGTTTAAGTCCCCAAGTTTCTCTCTTTTGTTCATGTTGTAAATAAATGCCATCAACGCCCATATAACACTTAACAACTTTTGCAAACTTGTCATTTATGGCACAACTTGTTTAAAAACTTTTTCCAAGGGTTTCAAATGCATTTCTTGGATTCTTTAAGGACTGATCTTGTAATATCTTCAAACTTTAGGGACCTTATTCATAATGTTGAATATTTGAGGGGTATAAAGTGTTAATCTTCAAAAGTTGAGGGACCAAACTTGCCAATCTTCAATTCTTCAAGGGCATTTTTGGAAATTCAAAACTTGGGCCCGGTTCATTGTGCGGCTTCGTTTCCCGTGTTCGTTTTTGATTGATTCTTGTGATAATTTGCCATTTCCTCAATATCCGTACCTAAAAATACGCAAGTAACAAACACGAGCATATATTTGGTATAATTAATGATATTTAATGCATTTTAAACCCGATTTGGACGATGAGACTATGTATAAAAGCAGTCTCATCATTAATCTAAATAATACTCTACTGGCGGTGACTGAGTTTTAATGATCTGATTCCTGCGCGGCATAATAGAACGGGTATACCCCTTTCTGAAAGGTACCCTGAATTACTGAGGGTCTGGTTTAGAAACATACTGGAGTTATAAGTTCTGACTCGTATTTGAGAAAAGATTCGTATGACGTGTACCAAGACGGGTGTCCTGATATGTGTCTTCCGAAATGATACCTGAGACCTATGTCTCGACTGATGTCTTGATATGTGTTCTAGTGGATGAATCTGGACAAGGCTGAAAATTTTGGTAACTGCTAGGATTGGCGGACCGGTTAGACTACTGACCTCTGTATTTCTGGTCACGTCCGTTATGGAGTTCCGATGGTTACTGACTGATTAATTATAAACACGGTAGTTGTCACTAATGCTTTGTCTGTCGATTTATGATGGTCATTATCATGACCGTGATTCATGTAACTATTCTGCTGAGTGGTCGACTGAGTTCCGGTTCCCACTCTTCTGAATGAAAGGTTAGCTAAGTGAAGTGTGCCATCTAGCTGAGAAGGTAAAAGCATGAAATGGAATGGTAGTGTCCGATGGTTGAAATTTATTCTTGTCAGAAATTTCAAATTTATAGTTTTCGTCCTTGTTCTGCAGAGTCTTCATAGTATAAGCAGAATAAACATCTTGAGAAATCTCCAAAGTATCAGCAACATTAGCATTTGTGAGGTCTTCCAAGTGGTAGCGGCATCAGCATCTGGCAAAATCTTCAACTCACGAGCAGCATCAGCATTTGGTAGAATATCGACAAGCGAAAATGCCTGAGGTGATTAAGTATCGATTAATGGTACACATGGTGTAAGGTGCATGGGGTACACCTGAAATACTGTACGTGAAGTACACGATGAATACTATTCATGTGGTACCGTTGAAGGTTTGCTGATATGATCGATACTGGTGTAAACCGTCTGACACGGTCAACGAAAGATAATTTGATTTAACTGGTTAGCAACTGAACCGAAACAGTTAACATGATAGGCTAAAAATTTCTGCGTAGACTTAATGCTGGTTGTATAGAGGCTGAAAAGTATCATTAAACGGAGTTTCATCAATGTTCAGTATAAGGACATGATTGACAAAGAACAGAACATGATTTATCATGAAATAGAATTTCTACTGTAATTCTTCTGTATCTTAGCATAAAAACATCATCACCTTGTTGAAAACGTAATCCTCATAAAGAGACATGAACTTAATCAGCATGAAAACGACATCCACTTGAGAGTACAAACTTGACTGGTACAAAGAACATAAAAAGATAATTGACTGAAGTTTAACATCAATTGATGTGGATAGTTATGGTTTAATTCATAGTATTCATAGTAGGAAGCATGTGACTAAGTATGGGCGATTCTGTTTCGATCCATACTTGTCAAAATTTTCTGAGAACTGTCATGTATAGAAATGTACAATCTGGGACTAAATATGGGTGGTTGTAGTCCAATCCATACTTGTCGAAATTTTATGTAATGTCCTGATATGACAAAGGTGAACAACTATGGATCGGTTCAAAAAACAACATTCGACTGTAAAGCATGAAAATTTGATCTGAACATTGGTGAACGCATATGGGTCGGTTCACTAAAACAAAATTCGTAGAAAAGCACATGCGACTAAATATGGTCAGTCCTGTACCAACCTTTTACTTAGTCAAAATTTAAGAAAACTGACTAATAAATGAAAAAAAAAACTGACTGATAAATGCATGAGAAACATACAAGATAACAACACCAAAATCTGGGAAGTTCCTGGTGACTACCCACGAGTCACAGGTCAAGTATTAGAGCCTATAGGTCGAACCTTGCGCTCTGATACCATAATTGTAACACCCCACTTGGATAAGTGGATCGTTACATGTATTTATGGCGTGTCATCAAAGCATAAGGTAAATGTCCTAGAACATTAACTGACCATAAAGGAAATACCAGAATCAAACATCGGTAATTCAAACATAAGCTCAAAACATAAAAAGTAAATGCTGAAGGAAAGGACTAAACAATGTCCATTGATAGGTGTGTAAACACCCATCCTTTTACCACTTAATTATGGCTAAAAACGAGACCAAAACACGTATTTAATATCATTTGTTTGGAATTATGCGTGGTTTTTGTGTTTATTGTGTTTTCAGAGCCAACCGGATGAATATTAAAGAAAACATGGGATTGCACGGGTTTTACTGAAGAAAAAGACTCAAGATAAAGTCTATTGTCCAAGAGATGCAAAAGATTTGAAGTCACTGGGCCTATTCGAAGATTTATCGAAGAAAAGAACCAAGGATGGAAGATTTACATAAGTCGAAGAAACTCAAGTCTATTAAACGAAGAAATTAAAAGACGAGTTAAATTTAATCGACGACAAATCCCGAATCAGAATCGAAAACGGAAACTTTTCTGAAAAGACGAAAAGACAAGAAGAACGGGAGAAAGCCCACTCACCAACCAAAGAACAAGGCTATATAAAGCCCATCCCCTCACACTTTCCAGGAGTTAGTTTTTAGTTTTAGTTTTCTTCTCTCCTTCTTTTTCTCCTTCTAGTTCGTCCCATCACCAATACCATTAGGGTGATTGGTGATCTTGATCTTTGATTTTTAAATTTGTTACTTTAATCTGTGTTTGATCTTGTTAGAACATTAATCATTCAATACAAGTTCTATGTTTAATCTTTCCATTTCATCTTGTTCATCATCATCTTTATCTTCAAGTTCTTAAGTTTTTTATTTTCTTGATTTGATCTTCAAAAGTTGTTGGGATTTGTGTTTTTGTTGATGGGATTTGTAGTTTATGGTTAGTAGATGCTTTGTGTTTAGTTTTATTTAAGATTTGGTGAAAAAAAAAACTTGGTGAATTTTGGATTAAAACTAGTTTCCTTGTTCTTCGGGGTTCGTTACTGTACCTGTGTTTCCAGACTTCCGGATGAACACCAAACATCCGAATGAGCACAAAAGTTCCGAATGAACTGCTTAGGTTAAAAGTTCCGGGTGAATAAAATAGTTCCGAGTGAGTTTTTGTTTAAAAAAGTTCCGAATCAGTATAAAGTTCCGAACGAACTGAAAGTTCCGGATGAACCTAATCTTCCGAATGAACCAAAGTTCCGGATGAGTCAAAAGTTCTGAATGAGTCTAAATGTTCCGAATGAGTAAAACTTCCGAATGAATCACAAAGTTCCGAATGAGCAAAGTTCCGGATGAACCAAAAACTTCCGAATGAGCAAAGTTCCGGATGAACCAAAAACTTTCGAATGAGCCAAAGTTCCGCATGAATCACAAAGTTCCGAATGAACCAAAGTTCCGAGCGAAAGTTCCGCATGAGCAAAGTTTCGAATCAAGGTTAAAAAGTTCCGAATCAATTTTCTTTTAGTGTTACTGTTCTACTGTTTCTTTACGTTTATTTCACAATTTATATTTCAACTGTAATTTTAACTTTGATTTCAATTTTAATTTTAATCTTAATCTTTATTTCAATTTTAATTCACGTTTTTATTAATTGTCATTAAAGTAATTGTCTTTGATTTAAGTTTTAATTTTAAGTACGTTTTAATCTTTAGTATATTAGAAAACCAAACCCTTTTATTTGGTAACCAAGAACAATCATTCCACTTAAGGCTGAGATCAATTCGAGAGGACTGTGAGAGAATCTAGAACCTAATGAAAAATCTTGTATCAAATGGCGCCGCTGCCGGCTCTTCTCGTTAAGATCAAAAGTTTTTTGTGAGAACTTGGATTTTGGGATCCGTTCCCCGTGAACGTTACTTTTTCATAAAAAATTTCAAAAACACTAAAAAATATAAAATTTTCAAAAATACAAAAAAATTAAAAAACATAAAAACCAAAAATATTTTTGTTTTGTTTTTCTTTGTTCGTTCTTTTGCAGGTGTATGCGCACTCGATCCACGTCTTATCAAGAGCCCGAGCCTCTCGATAACCTAGACATGGCCGGTGTACAAGCCAACAATAACATACCACCTCCGAACAACAATAATAACAATAACAACCCGCCTTTCAACAACATGAACAATAACCACAACAATGAGCCCCTTCCGGATAATCGCCCGATGATTGAACTGCTGCAAGCTCATGTAGATGGCAACACGGATCCAATTGTTATACCACCAATTGCCGCCAACAATTTCGATCTAAAATCAGGCTTTATCCAGATGGTCTCCGCTCAACCATTCTTGGGACGTACCATTGATGACCCACATGACCATATCAAGAGATTCTTGCAACTCACCAACACGGTCAAGTTCAATGGTGTTCCACAAGAGGTTATAAGGTTACAACTTTTTCCCTTTTCTTTAGAAGGACAAGCCCGGCATTGGCTTGCTAAGGAACCGCCACAGAGTATTCTCTCGTGGACGGATTTGGAAACAAAGTTTATCAATTACTTTTTTCCACCCTCTCGTACTACCGCTTTGCGGAATGAGATCATAAATTTTGAACAAAAGTACGATGAGTCGTTCAGTGAATCTTGGGATCGTTTTAAAGATCTTTTAAGAAAATGCCCACAACATGGTTTTACCAAAGTACATCAAATTAATACTTTTTACAATGGTTTAAGCATGAGTGACCAAGATTCACTAAACAGTGCCTCGGGGGGTAATTTATTGGCTAAGACTTCCAATGCTGCTTGGGACATCATTGAGAATAAATCTCGTGTGCAAACCAAGAGTGTTAGGACCAATGTCGCTAGTGCTAGCACTAGTGACAGCGACAAGCGACTTGACAAAATCACTGTGCTTCTTGAATCGCTTGTCACCCACACCGTCAGCAACAACAACAACAACAACGCTAAAAACGCTCAAGTTAACGCTGTCAGCCAACCTTGTGAGATATGCGGTGGTCCTCATTCTTACACCACTTGTACCGCCACCCAAGACTACCCTGCTGAGAATGTGAATGCGGCATATGGCACCTATCCTCAACCTGCTTATCAAGCTAGACCTCAAGGTGACCGTAATTTGCTTAGCTACCGCTCCAACAACTATCTCTCACCACCCGGTTTTCCACCAAACAACCCAAACCAACAACAAAACCTTAATCGCCCTCCTCAACAACAACAACAACCTCGACAACCATACATCCCTCCTCACAAGCAGCAACAACCGCCTCAACGTAACAATCAAGTCTACCAACAACCTGCTTACCAACCACCTGCATACAATGCCCCTCCCAACCAAACCACCACTGCATTACACCAAGAGGTTGCAACCTACATGAGGACCAATGATGTGATCGTGGAAAATCTCCAACAGGAAGTGCGAAACTTGAAAGCAGACTTGGTAAAGCAAGGAAATGATTTGAGAGCCGACATGAGAAATACGTTGGATAGCCAAACTAATGATCTGAGGAACATGATGGCTGGTTTCTTCCAAGGTAATCAACCCTCTTCTTCGGGTACTCTTCCGAGTAACACCGTTGCGAATCCAAGAGGGGAGATGAAAGCAATCACCACTCGAAGTGGTAAAGGTACCAAGGAACCCGAGCTTCCTATACCTCCACCGGTGGTTGTGACTAAGGAGAACGAGTCACCTGCTCCTATTCCTCATCCTTCTACGTCCCCAATTTCTCCACCTCTTCCTTCTACCCCTCCTCCACCCGTGGTTGTGAGTGATCCTATTCTCCCAAAGCCTTCCTCTTCTTCCAATATACCTTATCCATCTAGGTTGAGGAAAGAGAAGCAAAAGAGCAAGGATGATATTCAGGTTTCGAACTTCCTTAAAATGTTCAAACAATTGAATTTTAACATCTCCTTCGCTGAGGCTCTCGCTCACATGCCTAAATATGCAAAAATGTTTAAAGATCTTCTGAGCGACAAGGAAAAGCTCCTCGATATTGCCAACACCCAACTTAATGAGAATTGCTCTGTAGTGCTCTTAAGGAAATTGCCAACCAAGCTTGGTGATCCGGGTCGTTTTCTTATCCCTTGCAATTTCCCGGGAGTAGAGAATTGCATGGCCCTAGCCGATCTAGGTGACAGTATTAATCTTATGCCTCTAAGCGTTTGGAAGCAGTTATCTCTCCCAGAGCTAGTCCCTACCAAAATGACTTTGGAATTAGCTAACCGTACGGTTGCTTATCCAGTGGGGATAGCCGAAGACGTCATTGTAGGAGTCGACAAATTCACCTTCCCTGCTGATTTCGTTGTCGTCGACTACGAGATGGACCCCCGTGTGCCACTAATTGTTGGTCGTCCATTCTTGAGGACCGGTCGCACTCTCATCGATGTTGAAGCCGGTGAGCTTATCATGAGAGTGGGTGACGATAAAGTAGTCTTCAACATGGGAAATTTGTCTAAACAGCCTTATTCATACGAGAGTGTTAATTGTATTGACGTTCTTGATGAGGCTTGTGAAGAACACTTCAAAGATGCTTGTAAAAGTATTCCTACCTCTCTTCCCAATGTTGAGACCGTTTCCTCTATCGACTCATCACTATCTCTATTTGGAGAAAGTGATTTCATTTGGAAAGATTTGGAAGCCACTATGGGAGATGTGAATTTAGACAATGACGATTCTACTACCAATTGGGATGAAGATCTCAGATTCATTAAAAACCTTCTCAAAGAAGACAATCCTTCTCCTCCATCTCCCACGGTTATTGCTATCGATACTCCGACTTCGAATACGCCTCCCGTCGAAAATCCTCCGGATTTGGAACTTAAGGAGTTGCCGCCCCATCTTGAGTATGTATTCCTTGAAGAAGAGAAGAAGTCGCCAGTCATCATCGCAAAGGACCTAAAAGAAGAAGAAAAAGCCCGACTTGTCGCCGTGTTGAAAGATCATAAGAAGGTTATTGCTTGGAAGATTTCGGATATTCGTGGAATTCATCCTCACTTCTGCACACACAAAATTCTCATGGAGGATGACTTTAAGCCCACAATTCAAAGCCAACGAAGGGTGAATCCAAAAATCCATGAAGTCATCAAAACAGAGGTTATCAAACTTCTTGATGCGGGTATGATTTACCCTATTTCGGATTCACCATGGGTTAGTCCAATCCATTGTGTGCCCAAGAAGGGCGGAATAACCGTTGTTCCCAATGAACACAACGAGTTGATTTCCACTCGTCTCGTTACTGGGTGGAGAGTTTGTATATACTACCGCAAACTCAATGATGCCACGAGAAAGGATCATTTCCCTCTACCTTTTATGGACCAAATGCTTGAACGTTTAGCGGGTAATGAATATTACTGCTTTCTTGATGGTTTCTCGGGTTATTTCCAAATACCCATCGATCCCCAAGATCAAGAGAAGACAACATTCACTTGTCCCTATGGCACATTTGCTTACAAAAGAATGCCTTTTGGCCTATGTAATGCGCCCGGGACTTTTCAAAGGTGCATGTTAGCTATCTTCCATGACATGGTTGAACAAACCATGGAAGTCTTCATGGATGATTTCTCGGTCTTCGGGGATTCCTTCTCTTCTTGCCTTGCCAATTTGGAACGTATGCTTAAGCGGTGCGAAGACACTCGCCTTGTTCTGAATTGGGAAAAATGCCATTTTATGGTAAAAGAAGGCATCATGCTGGGACACAAGATCTCGAAAGCCGGTCTTGAAGTAGACCGTGCTAAAGTCGATGTTATCGCCAAGTTGCCTCCACCTTCAACAGTGAAGGGTGTGAGAAGTTTCCTGGGTCATGCGGGCTTCTACCGTCGATTCATCAAAGATTTTTCTCAAATCGCTCGCCCGATGACCCACCTCTTGGAAAAAGATACCCCTTTTATCTTTTCCAAAGAGTGTCTTGAAGCCTTCAACTCGCTTAAGGATAAGCTAACTAAGGCACCCGTCTTGGTTACCCCTAATTGGGAGCTTCCCTTTGAGTTGATGTGCGATGCTAGTGATTTTGCTATTGGAGCGGTTCTGGGACAAAGAGTGAACAAACACTTCCAACCGATCCATTACACTAGCAAGACAATGACTGGGCAACAATTGCATTATACGACAACCGAAAAAGAGCTTTTAGCTGTTGTCTATGCTTTTGAAAAATTCCGCCCCTATCTTGTCCTTTCTACTACAATCGTGTATACCGATCATTCCACGCTGAAGTACTTGTTGACAAAGCAAGATTCCAAACCAAGACTTCTTCGCTGGGTTTTGCTGCTCCAGGAATTTAAAATCGAAATTCGCGATAAAAAAGGAGCAGAAAACTTAGCCGCGGATCATCTCAGCAGACTTGAGGATCCTTACCAAGGGGATCATCCAAACAAAGAAATCAATGATTCTTTTCCCTTGGAGACCTTAATGTCTATAAATTCGAAGTCGAATGAAACCCCGTGGTTTGCGGACTTTGCAAACTACTTGGCGGGTGGAATTCTCAAGGAAGGGTTGACGTCCCAACAAAAGAAGAAGTTCTTCACCGACATCAAGACTTACTTTTGGGACGACCCTTACCTATTCAAACAATGTGCCGACCTGATTATTCGCCGATGTGTTGACGGACCGACAGCGTCAGAAATCCTTGATGCTTGCCACAAAGGACCCACCGGTGGTCACTTTGGTCCCAACTACACCGCCAAAAAAGTGTTTGATTCGGGATTTTATTGGCCCTCCATATATTGTGACGCTCACAATATGGTTAAACGATGTGATGTGTGCCAGAAACAAGGCACGATCACACATAAAGACGAGATGCCTCAGAATTTCATTCAAGAATGTGAAATCTTTGATGTTTGGGGTATCGACTTTATGGGGCCATTCCCTTCCTCTAAAGGAAACAAATACATCCTTGTAGACGTTGACTACGTCTCAAAGTGGGTAGAAGCCAAAGCTTTACCTACTAATGACGCAAGGGTGGTTTGTAACTTTTTGAAAGCTCTTTTCGCTAGATTCGGTGTGCCTCGTGCCATTATTAGTGATCGTGGGACTCATTTCTGCAATGACCAATTTGCTCGAGTCATGGCTAAGTACGGTGTAAATCATCGTCTTTCCACAACCTACCACCCACAAACTAAAGGCCAGGCTGAAATATCCAACCGAGGTCTTAAGCGAATTCTGGAAAGAACCGTGTGAGAGCATCGTGCCTCATGGGCTGATAAACTTGATGATGCTTTGTGGGCTTTCCGTACTGCTTACAAGACCCCGATCGGCTGTACGCCTTATCGTCTTGTGTACGGGAAAGCGTACCACCTCCCCATTGAGTTGGAGCACAAGGCTTACTGGGCCTTGAAGTGGGCTAATTTTGATATCAACAAAGCCGGTGACCTACGCAAGATCCAACTCAATGAGCTCAATGAACTTCGGAATGAGGCTTATGAAAATTCTTTGATCTATAAGGAAAGAACTAAGCTCATTCACGACTCCAAGATCAAAAACCGAGAGTTCCATGTTGGAGACAAAGTCTTACTTTTTAACTCTCGGTTAAAAATCTTTTCGGGAAAGCTCAAATATCGTTGGTCCGGCCCATTCACCATTGCCCAAATTTTTCCATATGGTACTCTCGAGCTCGCTCAACCTAATAGACCTAATTTTAAGGTGAATGGCCAACGAGTGAAGTTGTACTTTGGTGAGGACACCTCTCAGGAGGTGATTCCATCCCTCACCACGTTCCCCATGAACTAATTTTGGGTCGAGTCAGGCTCGTGACTCGGTTATCAAAAACAAGCGCTCCTCGGGAGGCAGCCCGAGTATCTATCCTTTTATGTTTTAACCCCCTAAGTGTAGGGGAGCCTCTATAGGTCTTTCTTTTTGTGTGGTGCTATGATTACAGGGATTAGTGCACTCTTGGAAACTTTGAAGAACCGTGCTCCCGTGTTATCCGAAATCCGGTTCTATCTCTCAACTATCGTGATTCAATTTTCTTCATACTCACATTTGAAATTGATCACGTTAGTCGTCTCTTCCTTAACTCGAGTTAACCAACGTGCACAATGTCATAAGTGTAGGGGAAACTTTTCCCACATGCTTAAACATTGAGGACAATGTTTATCTTAAGTGTAGGGGGGACTTCTATCGAAGTTTTAAGTGGACTTTTCCATGAAAATGCCTTCATTTAATCAGAAAATCATGTTTTTCAACATTTTCAAATTTTTTATTAACTTTGGCCGTTTTGTCGTAATTTTTAAATTTTTTATCTTTGCTTTCATATGTATATATCCCGCAATAAAGTCAAAAATATTAATAAAATGGTGTAGCTAGTTTTGAAATCTTTGACATATTAGGCCCGTTGCGTTTATTTTGACTCAACCCGAATAGACTTATCCAAGTTTATTCTAGCTAGTATCCTTAACCATGTAGACCTTAATTGGTTTATTAGGCTAAGTGTCCACGAGTCTCATTACTTGAGATTTTAAATTGTGGAGGACGAGAAATGATAGAGTCAATTATAAGTCGGTATTCTTGCACAAGCTCACTTGGTGTAATTATTTGCCTATTCTCCCATCACTTGCTAATAATTTATCTGCAATAAGTAAGGTCGTACGATTTGAAAGGTTACTTAGCTTCTAGCCCAAGATCGTTTAAAAGTTGCTCGGTAATGATGAGAGTTCATAGCCAAGGCATAACTTATGAAGCGGGGCGCGAAGATTGGCGAGTCCAAAAAGGCCCTAACAAGGCATGAGGATTCCATTTTATTGCTAAAGATCCAAGGTGATGTGAAAAGCATTATTCCCAAAGTCAATATGAAGGATCAAGACTCACGACGAAAAGCAATCAACTCCCATAAAGATGATAGAGAAATCTATCCGAAAAGACCCTAACAAGGTATGAGGATAAATAGATCCAAGTCCGAAAAGGAGGCGGATCGTTGTATCTCAAAATCCCAAATAGAGATTAAAGAAATAATCATGAAGTCGTGGTCAACAAAGTTGGAGTACCTCTCAAAAGTCTCCAAGTGAAGAAACTCTATGAACGAAGAGAAGACCATTATCTCAAGCACGTCTCTCAAGATATGAAGTATGAAGTACATGCCAAATATCGGCCCGAGAAAGGTCTCAAATCGTGAACCAAGTTATGCCAAGATATGAACTTTTTGATATCCCGAGAAGCAGTTTTAAGAGATTTTGTCCTTTAGCTAACTATTGATCAAATCGTCCTACTTTGCTTTCGATCTAAACAAACTATCGAAATAAGTCCAAAAATGCATCTTCATGATCATTCTAAGACAAAAATAAAATATAAGAGATACACCTAGGAATAAGGGAGTTTAATCATATAATTAAGCCATGTGTGTAAGTGTTTGATTTGCTAACTTATAATAACAATGATCTCGTTTTTAAGCTTAGTCTAGGGAACGTGAAACTTGAGGGTGAGAAATCTTCGCAACACCAAAGCCCTAATGTAAGTCATTGATCTCTTTGCAAGTTATTTCCATTCTTTTGTTTCCTTTAAAGTTTAATTTCTTTTAGTATTTTAATTTTTGTTTAGTAGTATTTAAATAAGGCCAAGGTTGATTAATTATGAGAAAAGTGTAAAATTGCTTTATCACTAAGCATTGCATGAGGGCATGGCAATGGTTAAGTGTAGGGGATTTGATAGGTGTGTAAACACCCATCCTTTTACCACTTAATTCTGGCTAAAACGAGACCAAAACACGTATTTAATATCATTTGTTTGGAATTATGCGTGGTTTTTGTGTTTATTGTGTTTTCAGAGCCAACCGGATGAATATTAAAGAAAACATGGGATTGCACGGGTTTTACTGAAGAAAAAGACTCAAGATAAAGACTATTGTCCAAGAGATGCAAAAGATTTGAAGTCACTGGGCCTATTCGAAGATTTATCGAAGAAAAGAACCAAGGATGGAAGATTTACATAAGTCGAAGAAACTCAAGTCTATTAAACGAAGAAATTAAAAGACGAGTTAAATTTAATCGACGACAAATCCCGAATCAGAATCGAAAACGGAAACTTTTCTGAAAAGACGAAAAGACAAGAAGAACGGGAGAAAGTCCACTCACCAAACAAAGAACAAGGCTATATAAAGCCCATCCCCTCACACTTTCCAGGAGTTAGTTTTTAGTTTTAGTTTTCTTCTCTCCTTCTTTTTCTCCTTCTAGTTCGTCCCATCACCAACACCATTAGGGTGATTGGTGATCTTGATCTTTGATTTTTAAATTTGTTACTTTAATCTTTGTTTGATCTTGTTAAAACATTAATCATTCAATACAAGTTCTATGTTTAATCTTTCCATTTCATCTTGTTCATCATCATCTTTATCTTCAAGTTCTTAAGTTTTTTATTTTCTTGATTTGATCTTCAAAAGTTGTTGGGATTTGTGTTTTTATTGATGGGATTTGTAGTTTATGGTTAGTAGATGCTTTGTGTTTAGTTTTATTTAAGATTTGGTGAAAAAAAAAACTTGGTGAATTTTGGATTAAAACTAGTTTCCTTGTTCTTCGGGGTTCGTTACTGTACCTGTGTTTCCAGACTTCCGGATGAACACCAAACTTCCGAATGAGCACAAAAGTTCCGAATGAACTGCTTAGGTTAAAAGTTCCGGGTGAATAAAATAGTTCCGAGTGAGTTTTTGTTTAAAAAAGTTCTGAATCAGTATAAAGTTCCGAACGAACTGAAAGTTCCGGATGAACCTAATCTTCCGAATGAACCAAAGTTCCGGATGAGTCAAAAGTTCCGAATGAGTCTAAATGTTCCGAATGAGTAAAACTTCCGAATGAATCACAAAGTTCCGAATGAGCAAAGTTCCGGATGAACCAAAAACTTCCGAATGAGCAAAGTTCCGGATGAACCAAAAACTTCCGAATGAGCCAAAGTTCCGCATGAATCACAAAGTTCCGAATGAACCAAAGTTCCGAGCGAAAGTTACGCATGAGCAATGTTCCGAATCAAGGTTAAAAAGTTCCGAATCAATTTTCTTTTAGTGTTACTGTTCTACTGTTTCTTTACGTTTATTTCACAATTTATATTTCAACTGTAATTTTAACTTTGATTTCAATTTTAATTTTAATCTTAATCTTAATTTCAATTTTAATTCACGTTTTTATTAATTGTCATTAAAGTAATTGTCTTTGATTTAAGTTTTAATTTTAAGTACGTTTTAATCATTAGTATATTAGAAAACCAAACCCTTTTATTTGGTAACCAAGAACAATCATTCCACTTAAGGCTGAGATCAATTCGAGAGGACTGTGAGAGAATCTAGAACCTAATGAAAAATCTTGTATCATCCATATAAGCAGAATAATGTAAGAAGTGCATAAAGTAAGAAGTCTGTATAGCTTCCAAAAATGCACATGCTCTCAGAATCTTAAGAGCATCCTGGTGTACCTGCCATTAGAACATGAAAGGAACTACGACTGAGCATAACGCCCAGTGAACGGATATAAAGCAAGATAAGGAATTACTGAAATGAAGTAGATGATAAAATACTAAAGCTGTAATACTGATAAGTAAGTTGCAGCGGGAATCTGTGTATAATCTGTAAAGTCTGATTTATAAATAATAAAGCTGAACTGCTATCTGTTAAATCTGAAAACATGCATTTACTGTATTTTAATTGCCAAAGCTTATATAGGTCATGTGCTGTAACAACGGTGCATGACTAACTGGAGGGGTGACCTCGTCATGCTGTAGAGGGGTGACCTCTAAATAACTGTAGAGGGGTGACCTCTAAATACTGTGCTGGGTGGAGGGATCAGCTCCAATGTGAAGGATGCAGAGCACACACCACATTCACCTTGATAACTATAAACTGATAAGCCTAGGATGCATTGTCACACCCCATCATGGCGGAATATGGGGCGCGACGTATGGATATCATCACAACAATAGCATGTCTATAGAGATAATTAAATGAAATGGAAGTATCATAAATGGTGACACAATGTCATGAAGATATCACAAACAATGCAAGCGTCTAGGTAAGTAGGTAACAGGTCTACCTCTTATCGAAGACATACAGTTAACAAATACAAACATATAGGTGTCTACAAAGTATCACTTATTAAAACATAAGTAAAGACTAAGAGGAAAGGGGGTTCCTCCAATGCAATCCTAAGCCTCCTAGCTAGCCACTCCTATTCTCACGCTTAACCACATTGTCACCTGAAAGAGACACTAAAACACGTCAACATAAAGTTGGTGAGAGTCATAGGTTTAGACTCCAACTCCAAATCAATTATAAGATGTGAATAACAACCATTAACAAAAGAACATATGGACAATGTGCTACAATTATGTATTAACAACTAGCATTCAAGATTAACCAATCACCACAAATCCAAGGCTTCAAGCCTTACCAATAACCATAATTCCAAGGCTCCAAGCCTTACCAATAACCATAATTCTAAGGCTCCAAGCCTTACCAATAACCATGGTCTCATAGGCGCCCATACACCTATGAACCAATCCCAAGGCCCCCGCCTTGTCAACATCCCCTTGGTACCAAGTCAAACCACAATAACTGAGACGGTACGTGTCCCCCGATCCAAATCATAAACACAATCAAGAATCACATAGCAGTTAATCACATAAGTGTACACACAAGTCCATCACAAACCATAAAAACATTCACAACATTCTTTACAAAACCATACAGTGCCTCTTCCATCCCATCTGGAAATCAAATCATAAAAAGGCATGGGTCTATGAAACTCACCTGAACAAGCTTCTCCAAGTATCCGCGCTCTAGCAAAAATCTAAACATACAAATGTATACAATCAAGACATGAACCACATACCAAAATGGCTCATCAATCTATGATGGATATCTAACCTTCTTCTACAACTTAACCCTATTTATATGCCATATCCATCTCATTACACCCCTCTATAAAGCCCTTAACTTAGTTTAGTTCATAACTCATCCCGTTAACATTTTACCCAAAACAGTCTCGTTTTGCATACTTAAAACTATGGGTCGAACACCCCCTTAACCAAAATAACATGCCCTGTAAAAGCAACCATATGCCCTTACATGTGTTATTTAACTCTAACATTTGGACTCCACCTTAAAGCTACTGTTAAGGCCTCCATATATATATATATATATATATATATATATATATATATATATATCTATATATATATATATATATATATATATATATATATATATATATATATATATATATTTTTATCTATCAAGAATTTACTGATTTTGAACATATGAAAATTTGGTTATGATCAGAGGGTCTTCCACTATCCCAATTGATTAGCCCTCTTTCAGACATCTTATATAACATATAAAATAACTCTCATGTTCGTTTGAATGTCCAATTGTACACCTAAGTACCCTAACCACCTTAAAACATTAAATTAAACCCGACTGATTTCAAAACTGTTTTGACCTCCGACGGTTGTAACCTGTTTTTAACCCACTTCCCGACCTCCAATTCAATTCTAGTTTCTTGCATTTGAAATCAATTCAATTACCTTTTCAGAGATATAAGATTAGAAAATTAAAAGTTTGTAAAACTCTAGATATGATTAAAACAATGACCCAAAAATTCTGCCCAGTTTTTAATGACAAATTTAATATGATTAACCTAATTAATCATACATAAACCCTATTTAAAACCTAAAACGATTTCCAATGATAAAAACCCATTAGTTACATCACTAATTACAGGTCATTAACAAACCCTAATCAAAAATTATGAATCTCAACCCTAATCCATCATATTAAGTTACATATACGTAAATTAAACGTTAATTGTCATAGTTTTAGTGTGTACCTCAAACCCTAATTGAATTATTGAGTTTTCTTGCTCCTCCATTAATAGAAACCACTGAGATTAGAGTAATGGAAAGAATAAATTCATTTTTTGGGGCTAAAAGGAGTAATATGGGTAATTAAAACTAACCAGGAAGCCTAATAGTACTCAAACTGGGCTCCCCTTCCTTTCGTTAAGCAAAATTCGGCCCAAAATCAAGTCCAACACCCTATGGCCGACTTTTTTAATTATATTACTGTAAATTAACTATTAATTATTACCTTAAATTTCCTTAATTTATTTCAGCTCCTAAAGCCTCCCGAACCTAAAAACCGTAAAACTAGTCAAATTTACACGTATACCGTAAAAGACGTAAAATATACAGTTTTATAAAAACTTTTGAAATATGAAATAAACTAATTAACTAAGTCCTAAATTACTTAAAACCATCCCGAAAAATACTCCCGTGACTAATTACCTCATCCGAGACCTCTAAATGCTAAACCTTAAATCGTAAAATACGATTTACTATTATACTTATACGTATACGTAAAACACCAAAATAACACCATTTCATTTCATAGTCACCAATTTGTGAGCTCATGAACATGAAATAACCGTTCCTCGATTTACTTATGAGTACCATTTACCGATAAATGATAACCAAACCTCACTTCAAACACACAAAATAAACACATAAGCACATAAAAGCACATATTTGCACAAAACACCCTGAACTATAGTCTAAGTGACGAACCCCAAAATCATGGTTGTCACATCACTCCCTCCTAATAGAAATCTCGTCCCGAGATTTACTCCTTAGGATCAAACACACAAACAAAAAAAATCACTTGAGGATACTTGTTCTAAAGGAACTCCCCTCATTTCCATGTGTACTTTAGTTCAAGTCTCAAATTACCATATATTAACCAACATTATTTAAACTCATTCCTAAACTATTGACCTCACAGCCCATAAATCTAACAAATGACTATTTTTTAACATGAATCCCTAATAACCGCACATGTAAATATGCATTCTCAAACCACATTTCCCAAATCTCAACTTTTCCCTTTTACCTAAACATGGCGCCCGTTACTATAGGTGAAACTTCCTACATAAATTTGTCACTAAACTGTAGTGGTTTCCTCCTTTTTAACATATTATCTCTTATTTTCTCGTCCTTTCCACAAACACCATTATTATATTAGCAGCCTCTTTCACCAATTCTAATCCACAATAGGGGAAACTCACCCTATCCTTCCATATAGTGCCTCAAATAGCATTCATCGACTTCTAGTATGATAACTATCATTATATGAAAACTCAGACATTGCTAACGAGTTTCCCACCTCCCTCTAAATCAGTCACTGAAGCTCTCAACACGACTCCTATACTTGTAGAAATTTCTCACTTCGTCCATCCATTTCTAGTTTGCCAGATATACTCATGTCCAATCATGTTCATCAATCCCTTTAGTCCGTACCCCAAACCACTTAAAAAATCCAATTTTCTTACAAAAGTGACCTATGATGGTCTTTCACATATTCATTAGTTAGTTTTATCAAATGTCATCCAAACCTATGTTGAAACTACTTCCATCAAATTTGGATAGCTCATTAGTAGCACCCATACACTTCTTTTCTCACTTTCCTCAATGAAAGATTTTTTTTTGATACCCGACACTTCCTTTATTCCTACACAATGTCTTAACTTCATGGTCATAGTGCTCCTCATCTTGTCTCAGTTAGACCAAACCCTTTGTCTCTCATGACACATCACATCTATAACTCCTCATCCATTCGAGTATTAATACTAAGCCTTCCAATCCAACAGTATGGTCAGTGTCATTCCCTTTTCCACACTACAAAAATATTAGCATGCTTTGTGCTTTAGTCTACTCATTAGGCTATACCAAAGTTTTACCTTTAGTTCCTATCTCGACCTATTTCATTCATGATTCGCATCTATCCATACTTCCTTCTTCTTCCGCAGCTAATGGCATACATCATGAGGTTATGCTTTACGTCTTTCAAATCATCTATACGTCAAAATTTTCCACATAACTTCACTTGTTTTCCTCACGACCAGTTCTCCTACTCCCTCCTAATAGGGACAAACTAGAGTTCCATGTGATTACATGCGGATCACACTCTCATCTTATACCCATATTAGTTTCCATATGTCTAAACTAAGCCATATTCTAAATTCTTACTCAAGTCTCATACTTCTATCATGACCTTGCACCTAACATGAGGTACTTTCAATCATCATCTTCTAAGAATACTTGGTTCTCTCCTTCCATGGTTCTCCCTAATTCCTACACTATCATGTCCAACCAAAATTTGTCACTCAATTCATCAAGTCTATGGAAATCGTTATTTCATTGGATAATGCATAACTGTATCTTCCAAAGATCCTTCATAAACACCTTGACTAAAGTGACCCTATAATCACTTCTCCACAAACTTATTCCGCTCAGCTTCACTACTCATCCCTCGATATTGATTGCCATGAAATTATGTCTTTGTGTAGTCACTCGACTCCCCTTGTTACTTCCACGAGCTCTTAATCTCCTATTTTATGTAGTCACTCCATCACGATCCATTGGTTCAGCTCTTTGTAGCTCCACTCTGGTACTCGATCTGTCCTTCTTTGTCACGAACCATACATAGATTCCCATCATAGTGCTTTTCACCTTTCCAGTCCTTGCAACTTCTGTGACTCCTTCGAAATCTCTTGCATCCTTCTAGCAGCCGGCACGTAGTCCTTTCGGATCCTTGCTTCATGATGTAGCTCTTCATGCACTCTTTCTCGTCTCCATGATGTTACCTATGAACTTCACACTACGCAGTAGCTTCTAACTTCAACTCATCAACCACAATATTTCTAAAGGTACTTCAACCCTTCAATGGCTCACTCTTCCTTACTTGTTGTACTTCACCATTAATCAGACTCCTACCAATCATTCTTTCACATTCATGTTTTCTCTCATGTGTCTACTACTACCTTGCCTCCATAACTATACCAATTCCCTTGCATGTTATTTGCCCATCTTTCCATTAGTGGAAACTTTCTACTCTACCCTCACATCCGCTAGTACTTTATCAATCTCTCAATGGTACTTCAACCAACTTCTTATAGCATGACATCTCGTTCCTACGACCAGTCAACTAACTTTACTTACTCCCTTATTCCCGTAACCAATCTAAGTTTCAAAACTCCACAAATTTTAATCATTCCTTCAACACAACCTTTAAACCAAAATACATCTCTCCATTCTAATATCTAACCATAAGTATTACTACCCAACTCTATCCCCTTATCCTAACGTTCCCACAACTGTATAACTAAATCAACCATGACGTGTACCAAAAGGATTCCAAACAATCATGTCCCAAAATAAAATATAGGGTAAAACGAACCCTAGCCAAAACAACTGAAAACAAAACAATGTAATCCGAAAGATAAATGGAGTGTGCCAACAACAAAAGATAGACTCGTCACGATTTTTATTACCAAATTTCAATATCTTAGAAAATTTTAAATTTTCATCTCAATTAGTTACTTCACATTAGGACCATATTTTAACACCAATAAAGGAAATCATAGTCATATCTTACCATCTTCGTTACTATCAAAGGGCATAACTCAGTTAGTGTACTAAAACTCACTTTATCTATCATCTCCTTTAACAATAAACTCTTCTTTTATCTTCATTATTTTATCAAAGGTATCTACTAGTTAGTAGAGTTTAACGTTATTCTAACCATTATCTTGTTTACTCACATTAAACTCATTTCACTTGTTATTATGAAACCAATACGTGTTTATAAAATATGGTGTTTTTATTCATTTTATAATCCATTTTGGCTTGTTATAATTATTTTTATTCATATTATAATTATTTTATACAATCCATTTTGGCTTGTTAAAAATAACTATTACACGTTTACAAGGTGCGGTGTTATTATTATCATTATTATAATAAAATCTTCCTTTTTACTCTTTCTATCTATTTAAATACTTCTAAAACTTTAACTCCACTTTTAAGAAAATTATCGTAAAATTTCTTTACCCTTTATATGTACGATCACATGTTACCTAGAAAACTAATCCATTCATTTTCAATATTTTTTTTAACTTATTACCAATAAACTTAAAGAAAAGATATGTAAGTCAGGACATCATACCGTACACTTACAAAATATTTTCAAAAGCATTTTCCTTTAATTAGCTAGACTCCTTTGCAAGAAAATTTGGTAGTTCTCATCATTTAAAATACATACCCGAATGTAGACACACTTCAAAAGATTCAAAACATCGTTGGAACTCCATAAAACTCTAGCACTAATAAATTGTTTAAACACGAGAGGACACTAGGTACGTTCAAGTTATAATAACTATTGAACGACCGAATATCATAACATAACATCTACCAGTATATATACATCCGCATATATATACCTATTAAATCTCTCAAAACACACTCATTATCGTACATGTCAATTCAATCGATCGCGTCATAGACTCGTTTTTCCATACGAGTAATCACCATCTCACCATCTCACCATGCCACAACAAGGCATAAAACCCATCACCAAAACCAAACCATATCGTGCGACCCCATAATCACACAACACGACTATAACCCAAAACATATAACACAAAAAACCATAGCCATATCATAGGCAACCATTACATAAACCCATATTGTTTACAAATATCCAAAATAAAGATCTCATCATATACAAGCATGTACTAACCCTTTTTTCATGCAACCATACTTAGAAGTCCATCGGTGTTGTGGCACATATATAACTACGTAGGCCTCCATAATTATAGATGTCCCCTTTCACCCATGTATAACCTCCTATGACGACACTTATAAGAAATTAGTTCTACATGGAACACATAAGTCTACCACATATATACCACATAAAATACACTTTATATATATATATCGTACAGGTAAAATAAGAACATCTCATACGTCAACCCTAACTTCATCCATAACTCGAGGCTCCATCACCAAAACAAATCAATAACAACAAAATATCCAACATTAAAAAAATGACCATAACCATTTAGGCGGAAATTCGAATCTACTACTAGTCGCAGACTCAACATCGGTACTATCCTATTATTACCTAGCGCACCTCTTCTTCTACGCAACATAGGTAACACTAAATAGGTTCCTACACTTCCGGTTCATACGTCGCATCAATAGAAAATAAATGAATGTACTTACATATACTATATCTCAATCAGTAAGTATGAAAGTAAATAAATATCCAAAACGAAATTAACACTTAAGCACTCCATATACTATAATGCACACATACCCCTATGACACCTACATGCATGGACCCTTAAGCTATAGACTAAGATACTAGACTAGGCAACCTAATTATCTATAACCATTGTCTCTGATACCATTCTGTCACACCCCACCATGGCGGAATATGGGGCGTGACGTATGGATATCATCACAACAATAGCATGTCTATAGAGATAACTAAATGAAATGGAAATATCATAAATGGTGACACAATGTCAAGAAGATATCACAAACAATGCAAGCGTCTAGGTAAGTAGATAACAGGTCTACCTCTTATCGAAGACATACAATTAACAAATACAAACATATAAGTGTCTACAAAGTATCAGTTATTCAAACATAAGTAAAGAATAAGAGGAACGGGGGTTCCTCCAATGCAATCCTAAGCCTCCCAGCTAGCCACTCATATTCTCACGCTTAACCACATTGTCAACTAAAAGAGACACTAAAACACGTCAACATAAAGTTGGTGAGAGTCATAGGTTTAGACTCCAACTCCAAATCAATTATAAGCTGTGAATAACAACCATTAACAAAAGAACATATGGACAATATGCTACAATTATGCATTAACAACTAGCATTCAAGATTAACCAATCACCACAAATCCAAGGCTCCAAGCCTTACCAACAACCATAATTCCAAGGCTCCAAGCCTTACCAATAACCATGGTCCCATAGGCGCCCATACACCTATGAACCAATTCCAAGGCCCCGCCTTGTCAACATCCCCTTGGTACCAAGGCAAACCACAATAACTGAGATGGTACGTGTCCCCTGATCCAAATCATAATCACAATCAAGAATCACATAGCAGTTAATCACATAAGTGTACACACAAGTCCATCACAAACCATAAAAACATTCACAGCATTCTTTACAAAACCATACAGTACCTCTTCCATCCCATCTGGAAATCAAATCATAAAAAGGCATGGGACTATGAAACTCACCTGAACAAGCTTCTCCAAGTATCCGCGCTCTAGCAAAAATCTAAACACACAAACGTATACAATCAAGACATGAACCACATACCAAAATGGCTCATCAATCTATGATGTATATCTAACCTTCTGCTACAACTTAACCCTATTTATATGCCATATGCATCTCATTACACCCCCTCTATAAAGCCCTTAACTTAGTTCAGTTCATAACTCGTCCCGTTAACATTTTACCAAAACAGTCTCGTTTTGCATACTTCAAACTATGGGTCGAACACCCCCTTAACCAAAATAACATGCCCTGTAAAAGAAACCATATGCCCTTACATGTGTTAGCTAACTCTAACATTTGGCCTCAACCTTAAAGCTACTATTAAGGCCTCCATATATATATATATATATATATATATATATATATATATATATATATATATATATATATATATATATATATATATATATATATATATATATATATATATATATATATATATATATATATATATATATATATATATATATATATTTATCTATCAAGAATTTACTGATTTTGAACATATGAAAAGTTTGTTATGATCAGAAGGTCTTCCACTATCCCAATTGATTAGCCCTCTTTCTGATATCTTATATAATATATAAACTAACTATCATGTTCGTTTGAAAGTCCAATTGTACTCCTAAGTACCCTAACCACCTTAAAACATTAAATTAAACCCGACTGATTTCAAAACTGTTTTGACCTCCGACTGTTGTAACCTGTTTTTGACCCACTTCCCTAACTCCAATTCAATTATAGTTTCTTGCATTTGAAAGTCAATTCAATTACCTTTTCATATATATAAGATTCGAAAATTAAAAGTTTCTAAAACTCTAGATATGATCAAAACAATGACCCAAAAAATTTGCCCTGTTTTTAATGACGAATTTAATAGGATTAACCTAATTAATCATACATAAACCCTAATTAAAACCTAAAACGATTTCCAATGATAAAAACCCATTAATTACATCACTAATTACAGGTCATTAACAAACCCTAATAAAAAATTATGAATCTCAACCCTAATCCATCATATTAAGTTACATATACATAAATTAAACGTTAATTGTCATAGTTTTACTGTGTACCTCAAACCCTAATTGAGTTATTGGGTTTTCTTGCTCCTCCATTGATAGAAACCACTGAGATTAGAGTAATGGAAAGAATAAATTCGTTTTTTGGGGCTAAAGGGTGTAATATGGGTAATTAATACTAACCAGGAAGCCTAATAGTACTCAAACTGGGCTCCCCTTCCTTTCCTTAAGCAAAATTTGGCCCAAAATCAAGTCCAACACCCTATGGCCGACTTTTTTTAATTATATTACTGTAAATTAACTATTAATTATTATTACCTTAAATTCCCTTAATTTATTTCAGCTCCTAAAGCCTCCCAAACCTCAAAACCGTAAAACTAGTCAAATTTACGCGTATACTGTAAAAGACGTAAAATATACAATTTTATAAAAACTTTTGAAATATGAAATAAACTAATTAACTAAGTCCTAAATTACTTAAAACCATCCCGAAAAATACTTCCATGACTAATTACCTCATCTGAGACCTCTAAATGCTAAACCTTAAATCGTAAAAATACGATTTATTATTATACTTATACGTATACGTAAAACACCAAAATAACACCATTTCATTTCATAGTCACCAATTTGTGAGCTCATGAACATGAAATAACCGTTCCTTAATTTACTTATGAGTACCATTTACCCATAAACGATATCCAAACCTCACTTCAAACACACAAAATAAACACATAAGCACATATTTACACTAAACACCCTGAATTATAGTCTAAGTGACGAACCCCAAAACCATGGTTGTCACATGCATCCATATGCCCCACTAAAAATCCTGATAAAATGGCTAAACTGAGCTGAGTGGGACGATGCAGGATATCACTCTCCTGCATGTGAGTCACGACACTGGTGCCTCTAGTGCCATGGTTACGGTACCTCTGTAACTAGTACATAAACTGGTCATGCTTGTATATAATGCTCAGAAAATATCTTAGTTATTTAAATAATTTATGATAATTTATCACATGTACTGGGGAAAACATTTGGTTGCAGACGGAAATTCCTAATCATGCATAAAAAGGAAGTCCTTACTGAAAGGACGGGAAATCCGTACCTTGTGTCCAGTAACTGGCCGAAGATGAACAGACGGAAACCTACTCCGAATTCACGCGAACTACATGAATAAAGGACGTGAATGAGTTGTTTGTGCATGACATAAATTACTGGTTCTTGACATGATTTACATGTTGTTCGTAAGTTCTTGATACTGTATTTCATGGTTCATGTGTTATTCTACTTGATATTCCTGTAATTAATAACTTTCTAAAAGTAGCAGGTTTCTAAAAAAAGAAAGTTTCTATAAATAGTAAGTTTCCAAAATAGTAATAAGCTCGTTTAATATATTTAAGTAAGTTAACATGTTTATATTGTATGACGACTTTTAATTAAATAAGTCAAATTCAATTAAGTTTAAATAAGCTGAAGATTTAATAAACCCATTATTAAATAAACTAAAAACTTAAAAGTAAATTTTAATAGATCATGAATTAATAAATAAATTTAATATAAGCCGAAAATAATATTCGGATGAACCAGTGAGTTGAAAACATTTGCATGCATTCATGGAACTATTTTATTGCAATACTATATGATACCATTTGGTACTATAAACTCTTACATATGGTAGTACTTGTTTGACAAAATAATATATACTTAATATAAATAACTCACTTATTGATGATCTTACATCAATTATGTAACACTAACCCATCCTGTTATATAAAGCTTGCTACAATTATAATTAAGAGAAACTTTTTCATGCATAGAAACTTATGAAAACATTATAAAACAAACATATGGTGGAGACTACAACTTATTCTAACAAACTTTCAATGTTAAGATCAAGATTTACCTACGCAAGAAATGAGACTAGATAGGAACCGAAACGTACGAAACGTCAACTTGATCACAAATGTTACGATTCACACTAAGCTGAGTAGTTACCAAATGCATTTCTAAACCTCCCGCGAAAGATCCGAACACTTATACTAGATCATACACAATGAATCGAAACTTAACCCGAATATGAATTTTCCTCAAACATAACTCGATGGTAGAATTTTATACGGGATGTGTATAGTTGTTTATGAAAAAGGTCGTGGTTCAGTTATGATAGAAGGAAGTTATACAAGGATAAAGAACCGACACTTCAAAAATCACGGGATTTAGTGAAGAAATGTTTGACAATATCCTTTGACTATGTGGATCAATGGATGGATATATTTGATTTAATTTTCTATGTAACTGTCGAGAACCTTAAAAGCCCAATAAATCAAATGGTTATCTATTTA
The DNA here is from genome assembly GCA_025667525.1 of Glebionis coronaria. Lineage (NCBI taxonomy): Eukaryota > Viridiplantae > Streptophyta > Magnoliopsida > Asterales > Asteraceae > Glebionis > Glebionis coronaria. Next base: position 83,833 of record JANFOE010001937.1, read on the forward strand.
ATTCTCAACCAATGATATGTATACTTACCACTTCTCTTAACAAAGTGAAATATCTTTTTTTTCCTTCACACGTTTCTTTAACACATTATGGAGTATTCATTGCTCATTAAATATTTTAATTATGTCTTGGATTACATTTGCAGGGTGTTTGATTGCTGCTGAATGAAATCACTCAGTACTTAACACCTAGTCGGTCAGTGATAATCTTGTTTGGTGAATAAAGAATACTCACTGAACGAACCAATTCATTACTGAATGAGACATGAAGGAATTGATGGTCTGCTATTCAGTAGCCTTTGTACTTCTCATATACACGTGACCTTACACCACATAATTACCTTTTCCCTTTTTATTTTATGTCAATTTTTTATAATGATGCTATGCTATATCGTCAACGTTACTAATATTTTATTATATTTTTTCGCAAATTGAATTTACGTAGCTTACGTTTATTGTTGCAATTGAACGATAACCTTTTTCATTGTGTTGTTAAGCGTTCATATTTCTAAAAAGATTTATCTATTACTACTACTTTAATGAAAATCGATTTGATAACGAAAAATAAAATTTTAAGTTTTAATATATCTTTTTATTCAAGATGCTAATCAAACAATTATTTTCATTTAGAATCATGTTTCATTCAGCGTCTTTGATTCATTCAACAATTATTCACTCAGTGCTAAATCATATTATTTTGTCAAACAGCCCCTTGGTCATAATATTTATGTGTCATCACATTTTTAAAATCATTAATTCAACAAGTGTGTTTACCATTAGCTATATTTTAATTTAGTGAAAGGTTGGCTTAAGTTGCTAATCTGATACTTTAAAATTTTGGGTATTATAATTTTACCACTCTTAAAATAATTTCGCTCTTTAAGTTTAAATTAAATAGTAAAATATTACGTACTTACTTGTCATGAATTAACTATATACTTTTCGTGTTTTATCTTGTCATGTCATATATACTATACATTATTACTTGTCGTGAATTAACTACATAAAACTTTTAGTAAATCTGTAGTTTTGTGTAATTAATATTTTCATGGATTTTTCATGCGGGTTTTACAGTTCAATTCTCCCGGTCGAAGCATATTGACATTCGCTACCACTTCATCAAGGAGCAAGTGAAAAATGGAGTGATCAAGATTTACTTTGTCCGATCTGAGTATCAATTGGCGGATATTTTCACGAAGGCTTTAGATCGCGCTCGAATTGAATTTTTGGCCGACAAGCTAGGTTTGAGAACATTCTCGCCTGAGACTCTAAAGGAACTGGCAGATGAAGCGAAAGAATAGTGGTGGTAAACTATTCTCCGTATCCTTGGTGATCATTTGTATATATTGTTTATATATTTATCCATAAAAGCAAAATACAAAAATATAAAACCAAATAAAAACCATAAAAATTGAAAAATTCAGAAAATTCCATAAATATTTTTACTTTATTTCTCAAAGGCATGTCTTTTGGTACGATAATATTTACGGCCTTAGAAATGTTGATTAATATTGACACGGCGCCATAAATAGAGTTCGTAGAAAAGTTGTAAATATTTCATAAAACATGCCTACATGGCTTGTAGTTATCTCTGACTGCAACCCGTTTTTCACATTAAAGTCAAGTATTTCTTATAAAAGCTTTGGCTCTCAACGGGAATTAATTTTCTTGGTCATGGTTTACTTTAAAACCTTGTAAGGGATCAAGTTTACTTTATAACTTGGTCTAACACAAATCTATGTACGCTTCAGTGCATTTATTTGTTAAAACAAGAGAAGTCTTGTTTTTATGAAGCTATCATCTCTACAACCATAGCAATCTACAATTGGTATCTACATACTCGACGATGCGACTACTCAAACAACGACTACAACTCTTTCAATAGAACACGGGTCAACAATTAAGGGGGAGCAATTGTCCAGCATTCAGAATCTTTGATGCCGAAAGTGACAAGTTCACTAATTGGTGTCAAGATAACAATACCAATCGTACATGTGGTGTCAAGATATGACTTCAGATGTGACGAGGTGACCAACATTTGTAGACAAGAACCATTTGATCTTATCATATCGTGTTCTCATCAATCAGGTCCAACCTTTTCAATTTATTCTAATATGGTGAATATGTGATCATGTTACAAATGATATCATATCTCTCACATTGGTATCATGAAGATAAATTGGATTTGCATCTTTCTTCCCAAAAACTTTTAAAACTTCATTAAATCAACTGATATCAAAAATATCGGTTGGGTTAATTGTGACAACCCGTCAATTTCAGGTCGTTATTTTAATCTCGACTATTACGTATTACGTGTTTTCTTTAATGAGAATTTTAATTTATCGACTAACCGAGAAGGTTATGACTTGAAACTAGCGTAAGAATGTCGATTAGACGAAAACCGACAAGGAATATGTTAGGTATCGATATTATATTCTCAAATAATCATGAAAATGATTTTTATTATATTTAATCGTTATTTCTCGTATTTTACGTTTTAACGAATGACGATAACTATTAGTGATCGCGATACCGACGGATGCCCAAAAACTTACGTTTTATTATCGAATGTCTCGATATTGTATATTTTCGACGTTTTCGATTTAATTGCGTTTTAAGTCGTGTCGAAGCTTTATTATTATTTTTATGAAGCGTTTTAACTTTCGAAAAGTATTTTTACGAAACCCGAGCCCCGTAAATATTTTTAAAATGTACAATTTACATTTCCTACCTTGTAAACTATTTACTTACACCTTTGGACCAAAAGAATGCACTTTTGACAAAAAGTACCCTCACCCCACTACTTATTTTAAAATTCCACTAACACATTTTATTAAAAATTCATTTTAAACCAAAAACTCAAATCTCTCTCTCCTTTTTCTCTCCAAACCGTCCACCCCTCACCTCCAATCCCTCAAGATTTTTGATTTTCTAGCTTGAATCTTCAAAAACTAAAGCAAGACCCATCTTGGAAATTTCATAAGCTTTCTATTGGTATAATTTTCTTCTACATGCATTCACTCAAATTTTACTTTCAATTTTTGGTGAAGAACTTGATGTTTGATCCATGTTTATGTTTATATATGGTGTTAATAATAAAATATTCATAGTGGGTTATGGTTGCATGTAAGATTTTTATATATTTTATTTTTGTAAGATTAAATTTGAGGATGTTATGGGTTAGTTAGATGTGTTAGTATGATATTAGGATCATATTAGGATTATAGGAATTGTTGGAATGGGTCGAAAAATTGTTTTGGTATGATTTTTAGATAGGCTATTTTAGGCAGTAACTTTAAGTCCGTTTTTGAAATTGTTACTGTGGTAAACTTGGTAAACTAATAAGATAGGGTCGTAGAGAATTTCGTTAGCTTCGATTTGAGCTAAAGTAGAGCTTCTAACTCATTACGAGCGAAAAGTTATGCTACTTTTAGTATTTGTGTACCGGGAGACGGGTATCGGCACAATCCGAAAATTGTTGTCGATATTTAGAACGAATCTCGGGGACTATAAAATGAGTTTTAAAAATGTTCAAGGGCTGTTGTAAGTTGATAAACCTCAGGTCATGAGTCTATTTTTAAACCCGAGTGTCGGTTTTGCAAACGGAATTGTTTAAATAAGTCAAAATGGTTTTACAAGTCGAAGACGTAAAACTGTCCGGTTTTTGCAACACGAAGGTGTGTCGGGCAGAAGGTCTTAGAAGTAATATTTTTGAGTGAAATTTAAACTGAGTCTTATTCATATTATGTGTGAGTTTGTCACCAAGTTTCGTCGAAATCGGACATGTCTAGATAGGTTAGATTGGTGTGTACATTTGGAGTGTACATGCTGATTGGTATTTTGGACACGTAGTCCAATACTTGTATGGCGTGAGTTGAGTATTCACTATTGGACATGGTGACTTACTCAAGTGTTAAGTCATTATATAAATGACTTAGTTACTGGTCCGAGGGAAGTAAAATGATGGTTTGACTTGCGTTGACTTGGCGTCTTATGACGGGTCAATGTCGAGGGTGTAAGTGTTTAAAAGAATAAGTGTTGGATAAAAGGGTATAGAAGTACACTTACATTTTTGTTATTTTTCGGGATTTTCATGGTCATTTGAAATTGACTTCCATATTATTTAAGTATTATTTATACTTGAGTCGTTTATTAACGAACGCACCTTATTTGGTAGGTTGCGGTCTTCGTGTTTAACGGGCATCACAAATCGTCGGCGATCGTCACGTCACTACTATCGTATCAAGGTGAGTCTATAGCCTCGCTTTACATGTTTACTTGTTTTATAAAACCCGCGAGGGGGATAACATGCTTGTTTCATTAAAATAAAAGGGGTACGACGAGAAGTTGTGGAAACCCTTATTATTGGAAAAACATTATATAAATGAAGGGTACAACGAGAAGTTGTGGTAAACCCTCACTCTTTTAAAATTGAACACAAAGGACCCGATTGTATGCTTAAATGAAAGTTGTTATATAAGTTTGTTTAGCCTTAAAGACCCATGAATCGTGAATTGTTAATCGAAAGGAACGCTAATACTATGGATAGATCTATCGGGGTGACACCCAGTCCGGTCGCGACTAGCTATCGCGTGGTGTTGTGATGCACCAGTAATGAAACATCGGATGCAATTGTATAAGAGAAATATACGCACTTGGCTAGGTGTGTTGGGCTGAAATAATATATGTTAACGTTCAATTTCACGAGACTTATGAAATAACAACGATAATTATGTCTGATCCACATGATTGTCAACCACGGAAGGTTTATTCAGAATACTTGTGTTCATTTATTTAATTTAAACTCTATAGATTCACTCAACATTTTTGTTGACTTTATAGCATGTTTTATCTCAGGTCCATGAAGAAGGCACTCAGGGAAGGCGGTTTCATGCAGCTTGCTAAATTAAAATGTTTTGGCCCGCTTTTATAAACTATGTTCATTCAAAGAAACTTTTATTATTTGGTTCGTTGTGTAAACCTTAAACTATTTGGGGACCGTGTGTGAACTGTCTTATCTTTAAAACTATGAATGGATGTATGTTTTGTTAAAACGACTCATTTTGAGGCGTTTTCTATGATATTGAGGTTGAACCATGACAGTAACACCCAATGACCCTTCCGCTGCTATGAACTGAAATTGGGGGTGTTACAGATTGGCATCAGAGCTCAAGTTATAGAGAACGAAAAGATTTTCCAAAAATATAATTTTGAAATCTTTTGACTATAACATCTGCAAGCGAAACCTCCGAGTTGCCAATGGACGAGAATAAGAAAAGTATATATATGTTATACATATTTAATTATTATTTATGCTTAAAGCATAATGGATTACATTTATTTATTTATAAATGTTTATTATTTGATTATTATAATACTAATACGTGATTTACAAACGACGCTGATTGTCACAATAGAAATCCCTGTCTTATTCGTTAAGAAGAAAGATGGTTCGTTTCGTATGTGTATTGATTACCGAGAGTTGAATAAGCTAACGATTAAGAATCGTTATCCGCTTCCAAGAATTGATGATTTATTCGATCAACTTCAAGGTTCTCGTGTTTTCTCCAAGATTGATCTTCGTTCTGGTTACCATCAACTTCGCATACGTGAGGAAGATATTCCTATTACGGCATTTAGAACTCGTTATGGTCATTATGAGTTTCTGGTTATGCCTTTTGGTTTGACTAATGCACCTGCTGTATTCATGGATTTAATGAATCGCATTTGTAAGCCGTATCTTGATAAATTCGTGATCGTTTTCATAGATGATATTCTAATCTACTCCAAGAGCAATGAAGAGCATGCCGAACACTTAAGGATTATCTTGAACTTGTTGAAGAACGAAAAGTTATACGCTAAGTTCTCAAAGTGTGATTTTTGGCTTAATTCTGTACAATTTCTCGGACACGTGGTTGATAAAAGTGGAGTACATGTTGATCCTGCAAAGATCGAAGCCATCAAGAATTGGAGTGCTCCGACTACTCCAACTGAAGTGCGACAATTTCTAGGTCTGGCTGGTTATTACCGAAGGTTTATTGAAGGATTCTCTTTGATATCGAAACCATTAACGAAGCTGACTCAGAAGAATAAACCGTATGTGTGGGGCGATGATGAAGAAGAAGCTTTCCAAACCCTGAAGATGAAACTCTGTAGTGCGCCGATTTTATCGTTACCTGAAGGAAGTGAAGATTTTGTTGTTTATTGCGATGCATCTCTCAGAGGATATGGTGCTGTTCTCATGCAACGTGAAAAGGTGATCGCATATGCCTCTAGACAATTAAGGAAGAATGAGGAGAACTACACTACCCATGACTTGGAATTGGGCGGTGTGGTTTTTGCTCTGCGACTTTGGAGACATTATCTGTATGGTACGAAGTGTACAGTATTCACTGATCATAAAAGCCTACAATACATACTAGATCAAAAGGAGCTGAATATGAGGCAACGTCGATGGGTTGAACTATTGAGTGATTACGACTGCGAAATTCGTTATCATCCGGGAAAGGCGAACGTGGTAGCTGACGCGTTAAGTCGAAAGGAAAGGGAGAAACCGATTCGAGTGCGTGCTTTAGTAGTGACAGTTCATAATAACTTACCTGAGCAGATTCGGAACGCACAAGTCGAAGCATGCAAGAAGGAAAATATTGCTGCCGAAAGATTTAGAGGAGACGGTGAAACATTTGAGAAGCGAGCCGATGGTATCAAATGTTTGAGAGGTCGAATTTGGTTACCATTCTTCGGTGGACTGAGAGACTTGATTATGTTAGAATCTCATAAGTCCAAGTATTCTATTCATCCTGGATCGGACAAAATGTACCAAGACTTGAAAAAGTTATACTGGTGGCCGAATATGAAATCTGATATTGCAACATACGTCGTGAAATGCTTAACATGTGCAAAAGTGAAAGCTGAATATCAGAAGCCGTCAGGATTACTTGTCCAACCTGAAATTCCAGTCTGGAAATGGGAGCGAATTACGATGGACTTCATCACAAAACTCCCAAGGACACCGTCTGGGTTCGATGCGATTTGGGTTATTGTCGATCGTTTGACTAAATCCGCTCACTTTATTCCAATCAACGAGAGGTTCGGTTTGGAGAAACTCGCCGATATTTATCTGAAGGAAATCGTGTGCAAGCATGGTGTTCCTATTTCGATCATTTCCGATAGAGATAGTCGTTTTGCTTCTGGATTTTGGAGATCACTTCAAAAGTCGTTAGGAACCAATTTGGATATGAGCACAGCCTATCATCCGCAAACTGATAGGCAAAGCGAAAGAACAATTCAAACTTTGGAGGATATGCTACGTGCTTGTGTGATAGACTTTGGAAGTAGCTGGGATAAGCACTTACATTTGGCCGAATTCTCGTACAATAACAGTTATCACGCGAGTATTAAAGCTGCACCTTTTGAAGCACTGTATGGGAGAAAATGTAGATCACCCGTTAGCTGGAGTGAGGTTGGTGATGCCCAACTCACTGGACCAGATTTGATTAGGGAGACGATGGATATGATTGTGCAAATCAAGAATAGGTTGTTGTCTGCTCGAAGCCGACAGAAGAGTTATGCGGATGTGAGAAGAAAACCATTGGAGTTTAACGTGGGAGATAAGGTTATGCTAAAGGTATCACCATGGAAAGGTGTTGTACGATTTGGAAAACGTGGGAAGTTAAGTCCTCGTTATATCGGACCATTCAAGGTTACATCTAGAGTAGGACCCGTGGCATACCAACTTGAACTACCACAAGAACTGTATGGGATTCATAACACTTTTCACGTGTCGAATCTGAAGAAGTGTCTATCCGATGAAGAACTCGTTATACCGTTAGACGAGGTTAAGGTTGATAAAAAGTTGCATTTTATTGAAGAACCAGTCGAGATCATGGAACGTGAGGTCAAGCAACTAAAGCAAAGCCGAATACCTATCGTCAAAGTTCGATGGAACTCTCGAAGAGGACCGAAGTTTACTTGGGAACGAGAAGACCAAATGTGGAAGAATTACCCTCATCTCTTTGATTTTAACAAGCGATCGGGCAAGAAAGCAAGTTGATCTTCGAGGGCGAAGATCCTAATTTGGTGGGGATGATGTGACAACCCGTCAATTTCAGGTCGTTATTTTAATCTCGACTATTACGTATTACGTGTTTTCTTTAATGAGAATTTTAATTTATCGACTAACCGAGAAGGTTATGACTTGAAACTAGCGTAAGAATGTCGATTAGACGAAAACCGACAAGGAATATGTTAGGTATCGATATTATATTCTCAAATAATCATGAAAATGATTTTTATTATATTTAATCATTATTTCTCGTATTTTACGTTTTAACGAATGACGATAACTATTAGTGATCGCGATACCGACGGATGCCCAAAAACTTACGTTTTATTATCGAATGTCTCGATATTGTATATTTTCGACGTTTTCGATTTAATTGCGTTTTAAGTCGTGTCGAAGCTTTATTATTATTTTTATGAAGCGTTTTAACTTTCGAAAAGTATTTTTACGAAACCCGAGCCCGTAAATATTTTTAAAATGTACAATTTACATTTCCTACCTTGTAAACTATTTACTTACACCTTTGGACCAAAAGAATGCACTTTTGACAAAAAGTACCCTCACCCCACTACTTATTTTAAAATTCCACTAACACATTTTATTAAAAATTCATTTTAAACCAAAAACTCAAATCTCTCTCTCCTTTTTCTCTCCAAACCGTCCACCCCTCACCTCCAATCCCTCAAGATTTTTGATTTTCTAGCTTGAATCTTCAAAAACTAAAGCAAGACCCATCTTGGAAATTTCATAAGCTTTCTATTGGTATAATTTTCTTCTACATGCATTCACTCAAATTTTACTTTCAATTTTTGGTGAAGAACTTGATGTTTGATCCATGTTTATGTTTATATATGGTGTTAATAATAAAATATTCATAGTGGGTTATGGTTGCATGTAAGATTTTTATATATTTTATTTTTGTAAGATTAAATTTGAGGATGTTATGGGTTAGTTAGATGTGTTAGTATGATATTAGGATCATATTAGGATTATAGGAATTGTTGGAATGGGTCGAAAAATTGTTTTGGTATGATTTTTAGATAGGCTATTTTAGGCAGTAACTTTAAGTCCGTTTTTGAAATTGTTACTGTGGTAAACTTGGTAAACTAATAAGATAGGGTCGTAGAGAATTTCGTTAGCTTCGATTTGAGCTAAAGTAGAGCTTCTAACTCATTACGAGCGAAAAGTTATGCTACTTTTAGTATTTGTGTACCGGGAGACGGGTATCGGCACAATCCGAAAATTGTTGTCGATATTTGGAACGAATCTCGGGGACTATAAAATGAGTTTTAAAAATGTTCAAGGGCTGTTGTAAGTTGATAAACCTCAGGTCATGAGTCTATTTTTAAAACCGAGTGTCGGTTTTGCAAACGGAATTGTTTAAATAAGTCAAAATGGTTTTACAAGTCGAAGACGTAAAACTGTCCGGTTTTTGCAACACGAAGGTGTGTCGGGCAGAAGGTCTTAGAAGTAATATTTTTGAGTGAAATTTAAACTGAGTCTTATTCATATTATGTGTGAGTTTGTCACCAAGTTTCGTCGAAATCGGACATGTCTAGATAGGTTAGATTGGTGTGTACATTTGGAGTGTACATGCTGATTGGTATTTTGGACACGTAGTCCAATACTTGTATGGCGTGAGTTGAGTATTCACTATTGGACATGGTGACTTACTCAAGTGTTAAGTCATTATATAAATGACTTAGTTACTGGTCCGAGGGAAGTAAAATGATGGTTTGACTTGCGTTGACTTGGCGTCTTATGACGGGTCAATGTCGAGGGTGTAAGTGTTTAAAAGAATAAGTGTTGGATAAAAGGGTATAGAAGTACACTTACATTTTTGTTATTTTTCGGGATTTTCATGGTCATTTGAAATTGACTTCCATATTATTTAAGTATTATTTATACTTGAGTCGTTTATTAACGAACGCACCTTATTTGGTAGGTTGCGGTCTTCGTGTTTAACGGGCATCACAAATCGTCGGCGATCGTCACGTCACTACTATCGTATCAAGGTGAGTCTATAGCCTCGCTTTACATGTTTACTTGTTTTATAAAACCCGCGAGGGGGATAACATGCTTGTTTCATTAAAATAAAAGGGGTACGACGAGAAGTTGTGGAAACCCTTATTATTGGAAAAACATTATATAAATGAAGGGTACAACGAGAAGTTGTGGTAAACCCTCACTCTTTTAAAATTGAACACAAAGGACCCGATTGTATGCTTAAATGAAAGTTGTTATATAAGTTTGTTTAGCCTTAAAGACCCATGAATCGTGAATTGTTAATCGAAAGGAACGCTAATACTATGGATAGATCTATCGGGGTGACACCCAGTCCGGTCGCGACTAGCTATCGCGTGGTGTTGTGATGCACCAGTAATGAAACATCGGATGCAATTGTATAAGAGAAATATACGCACTTGGCTAGGTGTGTTGGGCTGAAATAATATATGTTAACGTTCAATTTCACGAGACTTATGAAATAACAACGATAATTATGTCTGATCCACATGATTGTCAACCACGGAAGGTTTATTCAGAATACTTGTGTTCATTTATTTAATTTAAACTCTATAGATTCACTCAACATTTTTGTTGACTTTATAGCATGTTTTATCTCAGGTCCATGAAGAAGGCACTCAGGGAAGGCGGTTTCATGCAGCTTGCTAAATTAAAATGTTTTGGCCCGCTTTTATAAACTATGTTCATTTAAAGAAACTTTTATTATTTGGTTGGTTGTGTAAACCTTAAACTATTTGGGGACCGTGTGTGAACTGTCTTATCTTTAAAACTATGAATGGATGTATGTTTTGTTAAAACGACTCATTTTGAGGCGTTTTCTATGATATTGAGGTTGAACCATGACAGTAACACCCAATGACCCTTCCGCTGCTATGAACTGAAATTGGGGGTGTTACATTAATATTTTTAATACGGGGGAGAAAATGTGATTTAATATGGGAAATTTTCACAAATGGTTTGACTTAACGTGATGGCTCATCTCGACATATGCTAAATGTTTCGAATATCGAGGCATATGTTAAGGGGGATCAAAATGGATTTGCTATACCAAAATATATTTCATGGTGATTTATGCTTACCCACAACCCATTTATTTCACGACGATGAAGATTGTGGTGACATAAGGATGGTAGGATACGTTAAGTCCAATGATTCTTCCAAAACCTGAGGAATCTTCCCAAGGACATTCCATAGCTAGAAATAGTAGTCCTTAGCAAAGATGGGGAAAGATTGTGAACGTAGCTGAATGCCGACCAAGTACTTAAGTTAGCACTGGAATAATCACAACAAGGTGCTAGTTATGACATATTGGTAAGCATTGAAGGGGTTGAAGAATGAAAAAGAATTGTAAAGATAAAGGGTCTAAAGAAAGAAGCCCTCCTTACAACCTTAGGCAGAAACCGGGTCAACACATATGCTATTGAGATCATTTTAATGATGCTCGATATTGAAGATAGACATCATGGACTCAGTGATTCATTGCACAACCCATCACAGCTAACTCATATATCTCTTAAATGTTTTTGTTTTATTCACATGGATACAACGCATTATCTATCGGTTTATTCACTCCGAGTAAATTGGTATTGAAAAGGTGGCACTCCTCTCCAGCCTCTAATAACTAAAATCCAAAGTGCACGATCGAGTCTAGAGCCATTTGAGATCATCAAATATCTCATTAGGACACACTTCCATATTTTCTTGCTTCTTCACACACTGTGAAAAGTAAGTAAGATCTTAAGAGTCCTACTCAATATCTTCATGATCTTGCTTGAACATCCGAGTAATACGTAAGTATTTACAATGTAGATGGAAATCCTTCTTGAGCGAACATTAAAAAGCTAATGGTAGGTGACTTCTGAGATTCTTTATGAATCAAACTTGTGATAATTGTAAAGCAACAGTTGTTTAATTCTTAATTGAATTTAAACACGTTCCAGGCCTCTACGCAAGATCTTAATGATCTTGCCAGAACACTCAGAGTGACACTCTTAAGTGTTCACGATGATGAGTGGAAATCCTTCTAGTGTTAACCTCAAACAGCACTTGGTAGGTAACTTGCAAGATTCAATATGAATCAAGCTCGTGACAGCTGGAAAGCAACGATGGTGCGATTATTTAGTGAATCAAACTTGTTCCAGGAATCAGAATTGACGGCTTCAATCACGTGGATAATTTTATCCAAATGGTTCACTCTTTACGTTCGCAGACAGATTTGGACGGTCGAGTAAAGAGAACGGGTTTACCCGCGAAATCTTGTCAAAGAGATTTTTAATTAAATCTATCTGCCACAAGTACGATATTTTATATCATCCAACGGTCATCACCGACCGGAGGTAAAATGCTACCGAATTAGAATGAAATGTTCAAAGCCATTTCGTTTGTGTCTACTTATGTAGCGGCATTTGAAGACGGTGGCGTTGCGGAATCCGAGAAGAAATCGTCCCCGCATGCTTATACTTTATGCACTTAATACTTAATATAATTCAAGAAAGCTTAAAAGTCAAGTCTTCCGTTGTATCAAACTTTGAAGATTTCAAGAATTACAAAGGTATAAGTATGTGGGACGTGAAGTCACGAAGAGGCGAAGATCACAAGTGAAGGATGCACAAGATCAAGGAAAGAGATTAATGCTAAAGACTCATATCAAAGATCACATCAGCATGTTCACCTGAAAAGAAAGAGAAAAGAAAGACGACGACTACGTGCTCAAGACAAGCATAATATGCTAGGTTTATTTTATTTTTGTAACTTGGGCAACGCCCTTGTTTGGAGTGACCTCCCTTAGGGGGAGATTGTTGGAAATACGTTTTACATATTTAGGAAGATTCGGTCACTCTGACAATATATTAAGTAGTAGCTCGTATTTTAGTTATTTCACATTAAGTAAACATGGAAAGGCCTAGTCCATGGAATGTATGGATGGCCAATATGTAAGCCCAAGCCCATCATAAGGCTTGGGTATATAAACCCTCTCCTTAGATGGAGAGGGTGTGGTTCACTTATTATTTTCATATAGTAGAAGGTGTTTCTCTTTCACTTTCTCTCTCTGAAAGTGTGTGTGTTCTCACTATCATTCTATCTCTTTCTCTCTCTAAACATAAGCAAGATTTACAATATCCTACAATTCTGAAATACTATTGGCTAAAAGATGTGATTGGGATATTACTCGATTAAAAAGTGTGGTTTCAAATCATAATTATACCTATATATAATATAGATATATATATATATATATATATATATATATATATATATATATATATATATATATATATATATATATATATATATATATATATATATATATATATATATATATATATATATATATATATATATATATATATATATATATACTAGTGGCAAAACCCGTCCGATGGACGGGTATGACTTATGATTTTCGTTTTACATATTTTTATTTGTAATTTTTTTAGTATAGTTTGTCTTTGATGCATTATTAGTTGGTATGAGTTGCATTTGTTCTTTTTAGTTTATTATTTAGGAGAATAATTGTTGTAAGCTTTTATTTGGGCAAGTATTTGTTTGTAGGTATTAACATAAGTATTTGTTTTAAAGTTTTTAATTGACATACTTACAAATTGACATACTCTAGAGGTGTAGCAGATTAAGTGGTAGTACTACATGTAGCAAGAAGTTTAGTGCTCACCAATTAGATAGATTGCGTTAATGCTGCAAGGGTCATTGTTCAAAACCAGCAGAAGGTTCATCAGAATATGTGGAAAATAGGATATAACATAAAACTACCTAACTACAGGTCAAGAGATGAGACTATCTAGCTTCTCAAAAAATAAGTAAATAACCGACACTTCACTTGAATTGGTGTAGAATATATAATTTTTTAGTCACTAAGATCTTGATCAGTTGTGACCTATAAGTTGAAAAGAAGGCTTTGGAGCTTGATAAGCTCACAAAAATCTTCACCAAAATCTTCTGAACGTGATTCCCAATTCCAGGCCAAGAGGGGCATATTTCCATGTAACTGCTCATTCCACTATTCTCTTGAATACCAAAGGGCCTAACAGTTTCATGTCAAAATAATCCACCAATGTGAAAATATGGTTTCAAATCTCTCACCTTTTTAATTTAATGATGTTATGGTCGTTGTTCAAAATCAGTAGAAGGTTCATCAGAAGATGTGCAAGGGATTATCGGATATAATGTAAAACTACATAGCTACAGGTGATGAGACTATCTCAATAAATTCAAACTAATAATGAAAATATAAAAGCATTACCGAGGCATCACTCATTCCAAGGGAAAATAACAACGTTGATTCGGCTCTCTCAAGCTTACTGTAATTATATCTTCAAACATCACAACAGTTTAATGGTTCTCTTAAGCTCATCCTTTGTTGACACTGAAAAAATAATAGCTCATAAAAGAAAAATGACAACAAAATAGTGGGAAATTATAGGAAAAATTACTTGTGCTGACGTGGCCGAAAGTTGTGGAAAATATGATGAGGAGGAGTTACACAGGAAGAAGTCCCATTATCAGTTCCTGGCTTCATCATCGCTTTAAATTCCTCATAACTAATTTGACCATCCTAAAACCATGAAAATGTCAGGATTAAAAGAATGAAAGCATCATCAGCTAATGTGGATGTCTCGATCTTGTTTCCAAAACAAAGAACAAAGTAAGAATTATTATACACATTAAAGTTCATACTTACTAATACTTTGTGACAATTTGTAAACATTGTCTTAAACTATTTATTTCTTCAACATATATTACACGTATAAAGAAAATGCAGGAGTTTGACTACAAAGTATATGGTAATCCTGCCCCAAATTATATGTGGTCAAAGATAGATATCAAAGGGCTTTCAGTGCTGATGGTGATGTTGTACTTGTTGTTAATGATCTCAACAATCACGTTTTGCACAGACGCAATGATAATTTGGCCAAGTGTTGGGAAATTTTATGAAGCTTTATTACCTATTTGATGAGATTTTTTTATCAAGTAACTGGACACTAAGTGTAGATTTTTCTACATAAGTACTTAGATTGAATTATTGATGGATGTTTTAAGAATATCACAATCAGATGTTTGGCTAATAAACTAATATCATATGTCTGTCTGACCCAAATAAATAAAATGCAACTAAAAACTATAAAAAAGTGGTTTATTTTATTATAATAAATTTCTTATTTACAATAACATAGTAAAAAAAGTGCTCCTTCATTGAGGATGTCTACCAAAAGCCACTATCAATAAAGAAGGCTCGTTAATTTTTTGTGTAATTCAGCAAAAAAGGTGTCTTATTCTTTTAATCCGTGTCATTTATAAATAAATTGGGAGAAAGTGTTTGGGATAACTTGACCACGTTGGACCTATACATAAATTTAACCCGTTACTCGCCAACCCATTTTTCAGATCAAACGTTAAATCATAGAATTTATCGAAAATTCTATTGAAAATTCCACACGAGCTCCTTTGCTTTTGGAACCAAAAGCAAGCGCTATTCTAGCACCTCATGCTCCAACCAATACAAACAATCTTCCAGCTATGAGGAACACATTTGTTACTTCCCCATTTGAAGCATGCCACTCTGTTAAAAAAGTAAAATGCATTACTTTTAGAATATCTAACTATGGAATAAAAACTAACATGTAAAAATTAGAGAGGTTTTTCGTTCGAATATGAACTATATCATTACATAAGCTATCATTTTACTTGTGGTGCATATTCTATCTATACTACTTTATAAAACATTTGGACATTTTTTAAATAGCAATACTGAAAATTCAGACTTTTTACCTACTAAATAAAGCAAGTTATTCATATCTTCATCAACATTATATACTATAACATATTCTAACAACCTTTTGTAACAAACTTTTGTAACAACTTTTTAAAATAACATTTTTATTTTAAATTGAAAAATCTTTTTATTTATTTATTATTTTTATAATCTAATTTTACTATATTTTTTAAAATTTGTGTTTTTTAATTCGATATCCATTTTGATATATTTTTATTAACTTTTAGTCTTTTTCAATTTTAGTAGGTTTTTTAATTCGATTTTTTATAACTTTACAATGAGTAAGAGATTAATATTTGTTAGTCTCAAAATTCGTTATTAGGTACTCGCCGTCGTATTACGCGGGTACCGTTCTAGTTTTTGTAATGCAAGCATCACAATCTGTGTCGTAACCAACCAGCTTTCCATCATTGGGCCGCCAAATAATGGTATGTAGTATGTACAGCTCCTGTTGACAGATAATTAGAAAACCATGTACATATACAGTATGCACCAAAACTCATTAGTTTCGTTACATACTAAATTAATTAAAACATTAATGAAACTGAATTAAGTTAATAGCACCACAATTAGGGGTGTGAATTGGGTTGGATTGAATTCGAGTCAAGGCTAAAATTATTTATCCAAACCCGACCTGATTTGAGTTCAGATTACTCGGGTTCGGGTCTAGTCGAGTCGGGTCGGGTCTAATCGGGTTCGGGTCAACCCGAATTAGGGTAAATTAAAAAAAACTTTTCTTTTTATTTTTTAATAGAACTTATATTTAATTTAAATTTTAAAAATAAAAAAATTAAAAAACAATTCTTATTCAGGTTGATCCGAACCCGAATTAGAAATAAATATTACACCTGATGCCCGACCCGATTTTGAAGTCGGGTTGACCCGACTAACCGAATTCAAATTTCAGGTCGAATAACCCGACCCGAATATGCTCAGGCCGGGTTCGGAAATATCGACACCCCTAACCACAATGGATGTAAAAAAAACTTACGTCTTGTAGCATGTGTTCAATAGATGGGCATTCGCAGTATGGACTTCCAACGATTCAGAATTAAACAAAATAGTATATTTCAGAAACAACCTAATACATAACAAAAAATAACAAAATATAAAGATGAATTCATAGTATTTCTATATGCAATAAAACCAATTGTAGTCAAAACAATATCATTTGTTTTCAACTTGATGGACTTCTTGCCTTTACCATTTGGAGACATATTAGGATCATCAGAATTAGAAATGTTGCATCATTTTGCTCATGTGGTATAAAGTACCAACCATCATTTCCATTGTGATATTTCCTGACACATTTTTGGCTTTCCGTAGGGATTTATTTGATTCTCAAATACGCCTAAGAACAAAACTTTAAACAAATATCATGGGACCCAATACATTAACTTAGATTTTCGTCATCATATCATAAATTCATAAGATATTCTCTCTAACATGTCAAGCGAGTAACTTCAACATAATTAGAAAATTCAAGCAAATTAATCTTTTAACTAACGTGGTTTGTGTCAACCCAACCTAAAGAAAGAACCTCATTATGACTCACCATGTTTTAATTCTTTTGCCTACTGCCCAACCCATCCCTTTTGCCATTTATATTCCCATGTGTCATGGTATCTGTACAGTTTTATCTGTAGTTGGCATCTCTTCAGGCACCATATATATGGAGCGCGTGTTAACTTTGTGTGCTGCAATCGCCTCCAACACCGCAACGGTATTTGATATAATATTGTGACCTAACACCTGGATATTTATAATAAGAGTTAAAAAAAAGTTAACATCAGCAGTAAATGGACATAATACTATAGTTGAATATTAGTAAACAGTTTAATAAATATAACATTTAGATGTACCACTAAATTTACCCGGTAAGAGTTTTTAAAAAAGGCGTAGTGTAACATTATAGCCAATATACCCAGCACCCTCGATTACTAAAACGTAAGTAACTTATGTGTCAAGTTAGTCAACTAAATGATTTTTTGGTGATATGCTTCATAACATATAATGAGTTCTCTATGCAACCTTAATGGAATTTCAGCGAGTGCATTGCTCGCTTATCAAAATTGACTCATGCTTTTCTTAGTTTATGGTCATGCGTTTATGCTCATTAGAAGTTGCTTGTGTGAAGACCTGTTAGGTACTTACATTGGCATGAGAGTAATGAGCTTTCACCACACATGTCCTATAGAATCCTCGATGCAACATTTATGTCCCGCGTACCCCAAATAGCAGATGCAGCCTAAACTTAAAGTAGATACTCTTTATAATATACTCTAAGCAGTTTGAATGACCAGTCACAAACAGGTCGTATAAACAATTTCAATTCAATTGAAAACTATGTAAACAATATAGTATTTAAAAGGTTAAATATCTGATTACGAACCTGGTTGGCCTTCCTTATTTTCGTGGATTGTTGAACGTTGTTCAAAAGCTCCTGAACTAAAACATATTTTTCAGAACTCGATTTTTAGAACTAATGACCTTGAATCTTGTATAGCATTCAAAATCTTACTCAGTTCCTGTTAAGTTGAAACCAATTGAGAAGTCATCGGTTATCTCATCCATGTTACGATATATATGCCTGATACGTGCAACGTAGTTATAATTCCCGTTTAAAGAACGTGTTAGTAATTGTATACCACAACAACAAAAAAGCTTGTTATAATAAATTAGGCCAGCTCTAAAATAATAAGTTACCAATGAATCACTTATCTCCTAACAAATAGAAAATGTAAAGCAGAAACTAACCTTAGATGAAGAACAACTTTTTCATCTTTAAAGTTATCATAGAAAGTCGATTTATAGATATAAACCTCTTAGCCATCTTCAAGGACCTTCTACACTATGTTCATATAGAGATATCTGGGAAGATCATATTAAAAAAGCTCATTACTTCTTTATCTGAAATGTATCGAATTACCAATGAGGAGCGCTATCATGAGATTCCTTTCTCTTGTTTAAGGCCATCTCGAACCCTGACTAATACAATAGATAGTGGGAACTTATTGTAAAAACATGTTGGTCATTTGTTTTTTCTGCACATTAAGAACAAATAATTCATACTTCAAGTAACTGCAAGATAAAAAGAAAAAGAACATCTATTGCATTATAATGTGAATAACAAATAATTGAGTATGGCCCAATGGCCATTGTTATCCTTTAGCTTGTTCGGCTTATATCTGGACACCATAAACCTATAATAAAGTCAAATTACACTACTGCTGACTTTTTATGATTGTAGTCAGCTAGGTTTAGGTCTTCTAACAATTTTGGCTATGGTTCTGGGTTCCCTCTAGGAATATCAAACTCCATTAACTTCCTTTTCTTTGTGTAATAATCCTGTAATCACTTATCCTTAAATAACAAAACATTGAAAAAATTCCCATAAGAATCTTGTAACAACCAACATACTAAGTAAGGGTGGCTAAATGGGTGGACTGGACGGGTATGGGTAGTGGGTTAAATGGACGTTGGTCCATGGACATGGACTAAATGGGCAATTTTTAATATTTGGACTAAATGGACTTGGACCAAATGGACATTGAACCAAATGGACATGGGTTAAATGGACAATATTAAAGGAGAAATAAATAGACTCAAGATTAATTTAAGAAAATGCTTTTATGTTGTCCAAATAGTCCATAATACCCATTTGTTTAACCAAATGATTGTCCAAATAGTCCAACTAAAATAAAAGTAATACCCATTTAGTCCATTAGTTCAAAAAAGGTCCAAATAGCCTAAATTTGAGCATATGGACATGATTTGCCACCTCTAATAATAAGCATATTGAAGCAACAGATGTATTCTTTGTTGACATACAAAAAGGTATTGTGGAAATTCAAACTCCCTAAACTTTAAGGGAATCATCTTGAACAATCGGTCATCATTGACATTCAAAATAGGTCATTCTTAGGATCCTACATATGATACTGAAACTGAAAATAAATGAGACGTGCTTATTCTCTCCAAAGCTACCTCTATTAAAGCTGAAAGAATGTCTACATGCCCAACTAAGTTTTGGGTTATATCATTGCACTCTGCTGCTCAAAATAAATCAGCACTCTACATGCCCAACTGTTGTGGAAAGAGGCAGAGTAACCAAAGTTTTTGACGCCGGTTGTGGAGACCAAATGTAGTCTAACACCGCTGTCCAGATTCTGGGAAGTGGGGTCTACAAAACAAACGCTGTGTACCAACACAGGTGTACAGAACTTTTTCATATCATACTAATATGTATATATCATGTCAATGAATTGCAGCGTGTTACATATAACACAAAATCAATCAACATATAAAAAATTTCATTTATTTGGCCGCATAGTTTTCGACGAATATTAAAATTCTTGAGATAATTATTCGGCAGAAGAAGTCGAATACTTTTTGTGAAAATTATACGTAACAAAGGTTTATATATTATTATTTATATGTGGTTGAACTAGAGATGGTGATTGTTCATGGAATATCATAATAGGATGCAAAAGTTGGATTCAATCCAAATAGTCTGAGTTTTAAATATGAAATTGATGGGGTATTGAGAACAACAGCTTGCGAAAAAATGTTTAATCTAAAATGTGCTATGTTCTATACAGCTTTTAAGAAACGCCTTTTTCATGTCCCCTTTTAAAATTACTGACATTATTAAAAAAACATTTGCAGGCCCCTGGATGGCTCCTCTTTCTGTAACAGAGGTCACTCGGAAAGCTCCTTTGTAACAGTATAAAATCATTTGATAAAAGGGATGTTTGTTGCATATGCAGACCGAGTGATGGACTGATGGTTCTATTATCCAAGAGTTAGTAGTGAAGTCAATCTCAGATTTGTGCTCTTGAAGAGGTCAGTCTTTTTCATCGATCCAGCCAAGGTAATCCAAGGTAATTCATGTGATCATCTCCCTGGCCACTCACATTAGGAAACACGAAAATTTTGGGAAGGGCCAAAAGGATATCCCACGTTTCTTTAATGTTTAAGCATCCAATATTTTTTTTACTAATATCACACATGAAAAGAATTTGTGTATGTCACACACGAAAAGAAGAAGCATTATTACTAACTTCCGAGTCGGTAGGACTAAAATAGTTCTCTAACAATAAACATTTGGCAAGTAAATTTTCAAATCGTTTTGGATCTGTGTATAGTAGAGTCAGCAAGCCCTTTACAGCCGTCACTCCTTCATTTGTCAGATTCTTAAAGCGGTCGCTCTTATGACTGATGCTTTTTAAATGACACACCTTGTCGCCTAAAAACGGGATGGAATGATTTTTATAGTTTGCACAGTAAAAAGATGCTAAGATTAAAATTTACAGAAAAGTAACCTGCTGGGTTCAGGGGGAAGGATTTGGCACAGTGCAGCAGTTGTGTGATAAGCAATATGCTTTTCTAGATGATGCCAATACCTCTGTAGGGGTTTGTTTTAAATCGATCCTATAGGTGTAAGATGGGTTACTGTTCCTGAGCTAGACCCGGATCTCAAAGATGCAGCTTCACCTAAAAACTTCAACAGCTTCTGAAGATCATCTTAATTATCAAAAGCATCCAATACTGCTCTGAAAACAAAAGTAGCAACAAAAAGTAAAGCTCCTTTAACAAAACAAAACCAAGAAAACAAAAGTTAAATTCCCATACGTAACTGCTGCGCTGCGCCAAATCCTTCCCCCCTGATACCAATAGGTTACTTTTCTTTAAATTTTTGTTTCTTTTCTTTGGTCCCAGACTGCTTCGAAGAACAAAATGAGGATTAGGATTCTAGCCACTAAAATAAGGTATGTTCGATTTTAATTTTCTGTTTAAAGTAATATTTCATTCAATTTATTAATGCTTATTATTAGAAAATTAGGGGTTTCAAGATTCATGGTATGATTAAATTCAATATTTTGAAAATATTATTATAGGAGATTACAGGGCACCATTAATATATCATCAATTGTTTTGTGTGTTTTTTACAGATTAATCAAGCTTGTAGTTAATGTTATCATACTTTCTCCATTGTATCCACTGGTTGTTTACAGCAATTGCCCTTCCAACATCAAGCATTTTCCATGCTAAATCCAAGTTGGATTCATCCTCGTCATCATCACTTCCTTCGGCATCTTCTTCCTAATCTTCTTCATCACCGCCTGTCACGAAATTATGTATTGTTTCTCTAGGGGGTCTAAGCCATGATAAGACAAGTTCCTACTAACAATATTCAGATACTACTTTAAGACTTGATATCCTTTTTTTATCCTCAACTGAAACAGATGTTTCCCAACTTTCTCTACTGGCAGCAGATCCCTTTTCACCATGTTCCACACTTGCATCTTTTTTTTAGAAAGAAACCTGAAAGCTCATTGGCAACTAATGCCCGCTGCCTTCGCTCTTGTACCACATAGCTCAACTCCTGTCCCATCATACTTCAAATGTACATCTAGTGTTGATTATTTAAACAGCATCACTATTTATCACTATTTATCCGGCAAGATTTAACAGGATAAACCAAAATCACAATCTCTACATTTTAAAACAGATAATTGTAAACTATAAAAAAAATTAAAACCATAACTGTATTAAATTAATAATTAATTCGATTGTCTAATAGACTATAATCAGGATAAAACCTCTACTATATTTTTCCATAATTGAACATATTATAAGATATTTTTCGTTTGTCAAAGTACCTGATGTGGGAGGTTGAATGGGTGAAGCATCGGGTTGATTTGGTTTTGGGATTTTGTTATTGCGATAGTTCTGTTCGATGAATATGGAGGAGGATGAATGTGTTTTTATACTTTCATCTTGGTATATTTTTGGTATAATTATTTTTGGCATAAATAATTATAGAAACTAACGATAAAAAAAATCCGTAACACCAAAGTAATAAAAGTATTTAGTAACAAAATATTAATAAATAAAAAAGGTAATAATTAGTTTTGACAGAATTTTTTAAAAAAGATTAATAGTGTTTACTAGGTCTCTTCCCGTCCGATGGACGGTTTTCTAAATTACTGTGAAAAATCATACATTTATGTTTAAGATAGAATATACACTAATTATAGCATAAGAGAAATAGTTACTCGCATAAATGACCCATCTTACACTTATATAAAATATATACATCATTTGAACACCCCTCGTGTTTTTTAGTTGTAAGCCTTGAACCAACAAATTAACTTGAACTAAGATGGCTGCAACGTTCACATAATAGTTGCGAAAAAACGTAACTTGAACTTAAAGCAACATGTTTGTAGTCTCTGCAAGAGTTAACCCACAACGACGTGTGAAAAATGAAGATATTCGTTGAAAAAATTTTATAAGTTATTTAGACACTTATCTAGTACTCCGTAATAGACAATATCAAGTTTGATAGTAACAAAATAGTGGTCTATACTGTAATTTGACTATATGCAACAGGATACAATCTGAAACCATTGTTTAATAAATGACATTCACAAATAACAGCAGTATTGCATCTTGTTTTTTACCCGTACCCAACCTCACAATCTCACATTTTTGCATCAGTAACCAAACCTCCCATTTTCGCATATGTAGATAATATCATGGTAATAACCATATAAGATTCCACTTTCAAAACTATTAATCAGTAAAAATGATGATTAAGTTCCTTCCAAAACCCAACTATAATCCGTTTTTTTGGGTTTTAGTAAAAGGGTCCCGGATCATATAATGGCTCGGGTTCAAGTCATATGGAGCTAACTATTGCATCCTATAAAGTGTGACTTACAGGATAAGAGTTTTGTCGTTTCCAGACCAAAAGGATTGCATCAGCTGGAAGCCTGAGAAAAGGTTTGGTCAGACTTTAGCATAGCCAAATACAACCTGCCAGAGAAAAAAAAAATCAATGATTACAGAAGCGCAACAAAACAAAATAATTCAAAATATGTGCACTTAATATAGTTTCTAAATATCATAACGCCATTTTTTGTACGTGATCACTTTCTTACAATTTTTCTGCGCAAGATTAACGAAAGTGTTACTTACTTGACATACGTTAACGCTTGAGCTTCTAATTTGACTTTACCCTGGTGCTAATAGTGTTTTCCTGATTTCGTCCATATCTGCAAAGCTCATTTGACTTTACCCCTGTTACCAATAGTGTTTCCTGATTTCGTCTATATCTGCAACAAAAGTGTCCAAACCTAAGTTCTTGTAAGAAAAAAGATACCTTCAAATAACGGACTAACCTTATGCGGTCACTGGCTTCGGCATTTTATAATCAGCCGCTTAGACGCGACACCAACAGCAGGACCTCTTTTCTTTGTTGCTCACACTTTAATTCCTTCTGTCGGAGTTCCATTGATGTTCTTAACATTCTCTGTCAGTTTGTTTGATTATGTTTGGAGGAAGATTTTCGTTGGTAGCCTGCATCATTACATATCAAACAGTAAGAATCACATTTAAACTTTAATTTCTTGATGTAGATAAAATGAGAAGATAAAAAGTAAGCCAAATAGAACAATCCAAATTTCAAAACCAGCAAAAAATAACATAGAATTGAAATCCTAAATTTAACATAAGGCAACATAGTCACTCGTTATACATATAAAACAGGCAAACAGCCGACAATAAATAAAACATAAAACGCTTCTGCAAATCAATTACCATACATGACTTTTTTAATATGGCCAAAAACTCAATTGCGTAAAAAAGGGTGTAAAGCTTTAAATAATGGTTGTTCGAGTTTTTGATAATCTAACCTTATACGTAATCATTGATCCTAATTAATCAATCTAAAACACTTGATAATTATGCATAAAAACACAATGATATTTCAAATCATATTTAAAGTAACATTTTCGTAGTTAAGCAGCACGGTACAACTTATCTAAAATGATCCGCCATAGAGAATTATGCTACCCATCTTTGTAGGAAAACACAAAAGAAGAACTTTAGCAATTGCTTGAACCAACTTATAATTCCTGAGCATCATCTTGAAACCAGAATTACAGGGAGTCATGCTTGTACAAACACAACCATGGAGAGTTTTGACCATATAATCACTTCCAAGTACAATTACTTAGCATCTAGGATGAACAAACTGAAAAAAATGATATTGAATTATTACATAAATGAACCTAGCCAAAAACCAGTAGGTATTTTCAGTTCATATACTTACTTTGATATCTTATTCGAGTTCAAATTACGACACTGTCATTTAACACTCAAGTAAAACTGCTATTTGCGCTTCATCGTGTGACCATTAGTACTAACTTTAATTTAATGGTAGCCAACAAACCTTGAATAACTACAATACCATAGCCATCTCATATCCAAACCAACTCATGTTACATATTACAAAATAAACAAAAATGGCAAGTGATATAGAAATTGCAGAAATTCTTATCTTGCAAATAAGTTGTTTCTATAACCTTACAATTATTGGCGGGAGATGATTTGGATTTTTAGGTGTTCCAAACGCCCTACATTGGTGACGTTTGGTTTTCGACCTGATTTTGATTTCCACTCCTTATTTGGAAACTACATCTTAAGACAATACCAAGACATGTAATAACCTAAAAATAGAAGATAGAATGGCCATAGTTGGAAAATACAAAGCGAAAATTGATAGCGTGAGGTATCCAATACTTGCTCAATCAAGGTAAATGTATATTCAATTTTGGACCTAAAATTTTGTGCATTTCTTATCATGACCAAAAGTATTGCTATTGGTGATTAGTAGTCTTTCTTGTTAAATATTTAAGTTTTGTTTTCCCACGCTAGAAAATTTTGATTTTTAATATCAAGCTTCTCGCCAAATTTCCATGTAAAAGTAAGTATAATTTGGTTCATACCTTTCTGATCAGTCACGGGTTGATGTGATCTACTATAGTTCAAAGCCAGAGTATTCAACACATAACTTGCCTCATTGGATACTAAATGTAGATTTTTTACTGGTGTTAAAAGTTGAGGGAGATTATGAATAGCTTACATTAACCAAAGATGGACTTGATGTTGGATGAAATTCAGTAACATGAACGTGTGTTTCCTTTTCGATGTTGTTGAACTGAGACGTTTAAGAATGCTTCATAAACCCAAGCTGAGTTTCAATCTCTTATCTATTGGCTAGAGCTGATTAAAGTAATCAAGGCTCCGAACAATGCCGCACATAGAACAACGACATGCGACAACAACGATCAACAGCTTATGTCATTTATATTAAAAATATTCCATCAAGTAAATTCACATTTTAAATTAATATTCAAGATACTAAATGTCCATTCTTGTAAAGAATCAAAGGATATCCATTCAAGCATTAGGTGGTAGCATAAAATTGTCGAGTCCAAGTTTAGTATGCATTCATTCGTGTAAAAATCAATTTCTTGATTTACTCATTACTACTTATATCTGTTATTTGTACTCCTGAAAGGGTGTTTGGGATTAGTTATAGTTTCACTTACACTTATCTCTATAAGCGGAATCCAAAAAGCAAGCGATAAAGACACATCCTAATCAAGAAAAACGGACAAATTTATATCGTTATGAGGTTAGGGAGTAGATCCGCTTGCGGAAATTCAACATGGCCTTTTCTTTATTATAATCGAGCCAAGTAAGAAACAAATTATTTCTGATCAATGGGGGCGTTTTGATAGCATATCATTAGCAGACACTCCTGACTTATAAGCCTCATTGAAGTAAGCACTTAACATTCTGTGTAATTTATTCAAATATAATCAAAATAGCTCTATTAATCAAAACTCTTGAAAAGTGCCTATTTTTTTATAAAAACAAAAGAAGGCAAAAATCAAATATACGGTAAGATCATCCTTAAAAAACTATCTAAAAGGCTACTAATGGCATACTAAGTAACAAAAATACAAAATGGAAAGTGACACAACCTTTCAATAAATCTAAAGTTAACTATTTGAATGAGTCATTTCATCAAACACATAGCATGCAATAATCAAAGATAAAAAGTATTCTATTTTTTTATAAATGGTTTTATTTTCTTTTCAATACTTGGTGGGAAATCTAAAGAGTATATCACGGTTAACAAAAAAAAGTTCAAAAAATAAACCCAAAAAACTTACCCACACGGATCTTCATTTGTGAAGGCTGAACAGAATGCTTAAATCATTCATTGTAGTTCACCTAGGGTGATTATGAATATAGATGTCGATTATTATAGACATATTTTGGAATTTGAGAGATTGTTTAAGTGAACTGTTCGAATATGAAAGAGAGGAGTAGTTGAAGGCGTGGTTATTAGCTGTAGAACGTGGGTGGTTTTCTATTACCTTTTTTTACTTTGCAACAAAGAAGCCGGAGTTTGTTCAAAAAAAAACAAAGAAGCCGGAGTTTAAGGAGAAGGCGACATGTCAGATTTTTTCTTACGTGGCTTCGTTAGAATGTTGCCAGGTAACTCTCTCATTATCTTGATTTAATTATAGGATAGATTTATGTTAACTTGCAAGATTTTAACAAAAAATTGAATTGGCTTAGTGGTTAAGCATGCATATTAATCTCATAAAGTCTCATGAGGTCCTATGTTCAATTCTTGCCAAAGAGCATAATCCTTTTTAAAAAAAATTCATAAAAAAAATCCGAAAATTCATTAAAAAAAATAAAAACGGGAAAAATTCATTAAAAATAAAAATAAAATTGGAAAATTCATAAAAAAATTAAAAAAAGAAAATAAAAAAATTATAATAAAAATAGTAAGGTGATGACGTGGATATGATGTGGCATACCCCTCCTCTTATATATATATATATATATATATATATATATATATATATATATATATATATATATATATATATATATATATATATATATATATATATATATATATATATATATATATATATATATATATATATATATATATATATATATATATATATATATATATATATATATATACTAGCTTTAAGTCCCGTCCGATGGACAGATTGCTTTAAGAAAATATTTTAGGAAAATAGGGTTAATTTGAAATGTAAAAACGTTAATGCTATATAAAAAATCTTCATATATAATATAAAATGTTACTAAAATGAAAATAATTTCATAGGTAAAGGTAATGAAAAGTAAATTTTTTTGTTAAAATGTAACACATAATGCGAAAATTGCGATTTTATATTGCAAAAAAGAATGAAACTAAAGGAACAAACTATATATATTTACATATATATATCCTTACGAAAATTAACAATTACATTAATATTCTTACAAATTTTTAATTATTTCAGTCTCCTTTTAAACCTTTATAATTCACATGTATATCCAAAGACACAATTTCAATGTGTATTTAATTAGATTTATTTCACAAAGTAATATTACCTCTTTACCCTTCTTTATTGCTTCAATCTCCTTTCAAAAAACACATAGCGTTAAAGGGATTTCGTTGGAGATGAGATCTCAAATTAGAAACACCATGTTTGAACAGTCAAAACATTATTGGCGTAAATCCATGATATGTCTTTTAAATTACGTAATTATCAAGAAAGATACAAAGAACAAAAAGTGAAACCCATAATGCAACTTCGATGTTAAATAGACTGTGTTTTATGCGATGAGCGCAAATGGTAAAGAAAAGAGAAATAATCAATTAATAACAAATCATAATTTGAAGAATGAGGATAGATATTTTTCTTCATAGCAGTTATTCAAATAAAACATTTGTAAAGAAGTTGATAAATTATTAGTTACTGGAATGAGGATAAAAAGGTACCTTAAGATGTTAATTAAATTTGTTAAAAGTTTATTTAATATTTGAATCATTTAATGTGAAAAAATATGCTTTAGGATATATTTGTGTGTTTTCAAATTTTCAAAAGATATTGAAGTAAATATCAAATTTAAAAGGATATTGATGTAATTGTAAAAAATTTCAAAGATTACATGTAAATCTCTCTAAAAAAATACGGATAGCAATTCACATAACGATTTCAAAGTGTCGGAATTTTACATGTGGATAGCATCTTAGGTGAGTGTAATATGGAGTGTAGTGGTTGCTATAATCCTCATTTTCACAAATGATTAGTCATTATGAGAAAATACACCTCTGCATGCTATTTCACTTTCAATGTTGTTAACACGATATAGCTTCCTTTTGAAAAATAGATTAAAAAGTAACCATGGTCAAGGGAAAGTATGGAAGTGTGTATCGGTGTATGTATTCACTTTATGTTATATAGACAAATACACATATTATAATAGAACTTGAAGGGTGTATGGATCTGCATTTTAGAACAAATTATCTATTTGTGCCACTCCTCGTTGAAATAACCATTATTATGCTTGGGTAAATTAATAGGATTTAGTTACAATAATCAAGATGCACCAACTAATTATCAAATGGTAGAAAACCAAATAACCTATATAGTAGAATGTATTGAAAAATTAGGAAGGTGCATCTACACCAACAATCACATATGCTACTGGGTAGTGTTGGTTTTTTTTAAACAGTGGTGCCAGGTTGATGGCCACAAGCAGAATTTTGATGTGATGCTTCTAGCTCCAATAACAAAATGTAATGCTTTTAGTTCAATCAAGCATCCAACTTGTTACTTAGTGGAGTTTCACATGACATCTCTGAACATGAATATCTAAAAGTGGGATTAAACTACTTAATTTAATCTAAGTCTTAGTAAAAAATTTAAGTAATGGTTAAAATATAATTTTGTAAATATTACTGAAAACGCACACCCAAAAGGGTTGTACACTCATATACGACTTCATTACCCTCATAATCCATTAAAAAGGACGAAATAATGTTCCCACTCTTTTCTTCTTCACAAGTAAAGAAGAATAAAAACCAACGCAATAAAAATAGTAACAGATATACAAAGAATTTTCCATTACAAAATTATACCTTTCGGGTTGAAGATGATTTTGCAGCCTTTTGTAAGGGGTGTTTCATGTTTAGATGATGACTATAAGGGGGTGTTTGGACGACTACCTTAAGTTAGTTGATACAGAAAGTTATCTTAGGACAAGGTTTTTTACTTAATACCAAGGGACCCTGATTAATCATTTGCTGATCATAGAGATGTAAGTCAATAAGCATACGCGTATAACTATTAGAAGTGGCAAATGGGTTCAGCTAAAACTCGCCCAAAACATATAGGTCAAATGGGTCAATACGATGAAACATGTTGGAGTAATCCAATTTGTATTCAAATTTTCGTAACATTTCGATTGTTGCATCATAGAAGGTTCATATTATTATTGTCGTAAAACAGTTTTCGAATAAAAATTGATAAAGGGCTTCTTGATATATCTTTTAACATATAGAAAATCAGCTCAACACGGGTCTGCCACATATACTGCATAATTTCCTACATGCATCTATGATTGTGCACAAACATACATATTTACCCAAATTGTTCACCAAATTTGTAAAATATATACACGGTTATATTATCTTGTTTTAACATTAGTAAAATTAGTACTCACCAGCCTTGGTCATTCAAACTTCAATGTCAATGATGGTCAAGGGATTGTTGGTCTTGTCAGGAACAATATGGCTAAAAATCAAGTTGTCCATCGAGCTTGCTCTTGTCAGTCAAGCTCTCAAAGAGAATTTTGACCAGCACCTAAAAGGGTATACACAATTAGTTTCACTTTGCAGTAAATTAATATAGATCGGATCACATCAAAGATCAGTTTACTATTCGATGATACAACCACATCAAAGATAAGTTATTATTCGATGTTACACTATGTATATCCATTAATATAAGAAAAAACTCGAGTGGGCTGTTTTTATTTGAAAAAGGTTAACAGGGAGTAAAACGATAAAAATCAAGAATAAGCATAATATCTTAAGTAAAAATTTATTTTCTTATCCTGATTACTTATAAATTGGTCAAGTGGGTTGTTTTTATTTGAAAAAGGTTAAAAAGGAGTAAAACAATAAACTTTATATGCATCTCTTTATCTTCAATATAACATTTCATGCTTCAATTAAATTTTTTTGAGGTAAGGGTATAATCCAAAAGCGATTGATTTGGAAAATGGATTATGTTAAGCTAAGGATGTTCCACCTTTCAAAATTGGTACCATTTTCTTAGGTTAGCTGAGTAGTCTTTTGCAAATTTATCATTCATAATTTGTCTTATTTATCGATGTCAATGCCAACTCTTCATTGCTTGAGAACTGAAGGGGATTAAGAGGCTTAAAGATATGATAATCACGAATACACTTTAACTAAATATAAGTAATAAACTAAAAAAATCATAACCTCAATCTCGACATTACTACTGAAATAAGGTTTACATCCATGAATTAAGCAATCATGTATCAGTTATTATCTGCGTGAATCTAAAAACTCGTGTGTTTGATCAGAATATGTGGCATCAATAATTCATTTAATCCTCGACCGATGCAGGATCCTTATAACTAACTAACTTCAATAAACTAATCGCAAATATTAACATCATATAGTATAATTTAATAAACCCTCAATAACTAAAACTGCAAATCAAGTCATTCTAGAAATGCAAATAAATGATGTTCATACTAAATAGTAAATAAACACAATTATCGCTTTTATGCTTATTCTTATGTAGATGAGGGGTATTTGGGTAAGGCAGCTAAATGGTTTATTAAAATAACAGGCGAGCTAATGTTATGTATATGAACAAAAGATTATGAAATAAATTTTAAGTTTTAGAAACTATAAAGGTGTTGAAAC
This sequence comes from Glebionis coronaria, assembly GCA_025667525.1. Taxonomy (NCBI): domain Eukaryota; kingdom Viridiplantae; phylum Streptophyta; class Magnoliopsida; order Asterales; family Asteraceae; genus Glebionis; species Glebionis coronaria. Next base: position 115,348 of record JANFOE010001937.1, read on the forward strand.
GAAAAGCATATAATTGACACCTTACTTATTTCTTTAGGATCGTATACTGATAATCACTTTATTATTGAGGTTATAATCACTTTCAAAATTGACATTTGACGAATTTGAAAGTTTAAGATTGAAGAAGTGTAAAGAATGGAAAGCGTAATCAACCATATATGTTTTGCATTCATATGATCCAACGTCCAATTTCAACCATATATATTTTGCATTCTATGATCAAGCGTCCAGCTCTTTGATGAATGCTGTATACATAGTTCTTCCGCATTCAGTTGCAAGACACTATCTTTCCACCTAAAACAGTGCAACATTCAAGCATTAATTTATCACCTTCTTAACCAAAAATTAGTAATTATGCAATATCGATAAAACACACTGTAACTTATTATATACAGATTTAGTATTTGTATATACATTTTTTTTTCTTGCAAATTGCATCCGTTTTATAAGCATCTAGTCATACTTATCTTGGGGTCAAATACTCTAAAAGTTTATAGCTACCAATACAACCTGAAAAGAAGTTTTTAAAAGGGGCAAATAATTAGATTATACATGGGACAACAACATAATATACATACTAATTGTTAAGATAAATAATAAAAAAAGTGGTAGGAATAACTTAGGATACATCATCATTCATCATCATGTTCTATCAATTACAATATCCAAATTCAGTTCATTTGTATAAATCATATAATCAACCATTTGTACTCGAGCACAACAAAAATAAAAATTCTACAAACTTCTTCTCAGTCATTTCATCAAACACTTCTATGTGCACTCTCTTTCCCAATATATTCTAAACCAAAATCACCTAAATAATTCACATAATAAACTAAACTATACAATCAAACAAATTTCCAATTAAAAAACGTAAAAAAATTGTATGAATATATTAAATTACTTACATAGGGCTTTTTATCCATTTGTGAAGATGATGAAACCTGTTCACAAAATTTAAATTCATTATATTATAGATCATAATGAACATGATCAATAGATACTAAGTTAGTATAATCATTAAAATTTCAACAAAGAATTAAAATTATGCCTAAATTCATAAAATAAATAAAAAATAATTGAAAATAAGACGAATATAGAAAATTTGGTACCTTTAGCAGACTGTGGCGATGTTTTTTTCTTTCTAAATTCGTTTCTTTATAAGAAATTATCAAAATAACGTTTCTTTGACAGAAATTTATTGAATCTTTATCAGAAACAATCTTTTGCTCAAACAATTGGTGGCGGTGTGTATCCCAGATCCAGGATTTTATCATTTGTGTTTAGTTTTTTCATTCATTGTTTTTGAGGATTTTAGATTAGGGTTTTTGATTTTGAATCATACTTCTAACAATTCTAAAAAAAATTATTCGAATACGGGATTTTTTTATTGATTTGTGATTATTTTGGTAGAAGATGTATGGAGTAATTTTGGAGATCTGTATTTGATATGCTATTATAGTAAATAGGCGAAATAAATGATCCTTAAATTATGGAATGAAGCTTTTTTTAGTCAATGGCTTAAAGTAGTTGCTACAGTAATGAGCGGGAAAATCATCCTAAATGGAAGTCTGGTAATTTGGTTTGACGTGGCATTATGGCTGAATGGTATTGGTCACACATCCTTCCTATATAAGGGTTAAGGATATTATAGGTATAATTATGATTTGATACCACATCTTTTAATCCAGTCATATCCCAGTCACATCTTTTAGCCAATAAAATAGGTTTAAATCCTAAAAAATCTCACTTTTTCCAAAAATAACTCTAAAATTTTCGAAATTTTTGGCTAAACCACGTTTTGCAAACGCAGTTTTGTGAAAAAAAATAAAAAATTTGTGGGTTTGCTATATACAGATCCGGTGGTCTAGTTAGGTGGTATATGGTGGTGGTAGCCATGGATGGAGATAGAGAGGTTGTATGTGAAAGAAACAAAAAGTGTATTAAAATGAAATGAAAACACAAACAACAACCCCTCCTTGGAAGCCTTGGAGGGTATATATAGTCACACACCGCCTAAACTATACACACTTTCCTAATCTAGTCTATGCGTGTGTGACTATGATAACTAATGGGAATTCTTAAATGTCGTCACATAAAGTGAATTTCCAACAATCTTCACCCATGGGACGACGTGTAGAATTCCTTACAATATTTTTCCTAACAAGTACATAATGATTAAGAACAAAAGCTTTCATGAAGCGTCCAATGCTGATGATGTCATCTGAGGCCTTTGACTTCAAGTCTTCACTTCCAAACGACTCATCTTTAAAGTAACTTTTAGTAGAAATACTGTAACGGCACGAGCTATGTAATCCATATACTTTTGGTTAAGGAGAAGCTTCTGAATTAACTTCCCCCTAATTCATGTCACATAATCTTGATGTAGAAGCTTTAAATAGCTTCCCCTTAAACCGACAATCCTCATAAGCAACTTCAAAGCTTTCAATAAAGCTTAGAATTATTAAGCGCACAACGGAATTTAACAAGCAAACCCCATCATATGAAATGATAATGTTGCCATGAGTGATTGAAAGTTTGGGGCACACCAAGTAGACCTGTTGGAAATACATTTTTACGTATTTAGGAAGATTCGGTCACTCCGACAATATATTAAGTAGTAGCTCGTAGTCTAGATATCTTTATTAAACAAACAAAGTCAAGCCTAGCCTACAACATGTGTAGGCCGGCCAAACATTGTAAGCCCAAGCCCATCACAAGGCTTGGGTATATAAACCCTCTCCTTTGATGGAGAGGGTGTGTGTTCTTCATTTTACACATAGTGAAAAAGTGTTTTTCTTTCACTTTCTCTCTCTAAGTGTGTGTGATCTCACCATCTCTCTATCTCTTTCTCTCTCTAAAACATAAGCAAGATTTACATATCCCACAAATGGTATCAAGAGCCATGGGATGATTGTATTGTTCATGTGTTTGTGTTCTTGATTCATACGCCTGTTTTGATCCATTTTTACACGAACCAAAATTATTTTTTTTGTGTTTTTGATGGTTTTTTCTTGATACAAATCTTCTACATAGTTGTGGTAGGGATTGGTATAGCTACTTTGGCTAAAAACACAAATTTTTTGGGTGTTTTGATCATTTTTTGGCTTAAAATCACAAATTGGTTGAGTTTTGTCCGAGAAAAGTGGGAATTATTCCGATCAGGTCATCGGAAAAGGGTTTATAGGACATTCCGATCAGTGTAATCGGAATAGGGTTTAGGGATTCCGATTTTTGGTACATTTCGATCAGGTATTCCGATTAGGTATTCCGATTAGGTATTCAGATTTGGTATTCCGGTCAAGGTATTCCGATTTGGTTTATTCCGATTAGGTACATTCCGATTTGGTATTCAGATTTGGCATTCCGATCAAGGTATTCCGATTTGGTTTATTCTGATTAGGTACATTCCGATTAGGTATTCCAATTTGGTATTCCGATCAAGGTATTCCGAGACATTCCGATTAGGTATTCCAATTTGGTATTCCGATCAAGGTATTCTGATAAGACATTCTGATCAGCATTCAGATCACTATTCCGATCAACTTTCCGATAATCACAAATTTTTCCATAAAAAATTTCTGTGTGTAATTTGACTTGGAATTTTTGGTTTATTGAGAACATATTTTAGGGGATTTTAACATTGTTTCTCGACTTCAACTCACAACAGCAAACACATTTACTTTCTTTCATTGATCGATCAACGTTTGTAAATCTTAACTTATTGAAATGGAGTACACATCTCTTACGGATAAGTCCATCCTCTCGGGTACGGATAATCGTCCACCAATGTTGGTGAAGACTATGTATAAGGAATGGGCTTCCCGAATGGAACTTTATATGTTGAACAAGGAGAATGGACATCTCATTTGGGCATCGGTGCTCAATGGACCATTAGATTATGGTACAGTGACGGAAGGTACAACTACTTGTCCTCGCACAACGGGTGAATTGACTGGAGATATGAAGATTCAAGACAAATGTGATAAGTATGCTACAAACATCATTCTCCAAGCCCTTCCTCCAGATGTCTACAAACTCGTCAGCAAACATATAGTTGCCAAAGAGTTATGGGATAGAATTCGTGTTCTCATGCAAGGCACCTCGTTAACTAAACAAGAACGAGAGTGTAAGCTTTATGATACTTTTGATAAGTTTGCCTATGTGTCAGGGGAGACTCTCAATGATTACTATCTGAGATTCACCCTATTGTTGAATGAGCTCAATATCTATGGCATGACAATTCCTACCTTTCAATTGAACATCAAGTATTTGAACACTCTTCCTTCAGAATGGAAAAAATACGTGACGGATGTTAAATTGGCTAAGGACTTGCATAACACCAATGTGGATCAACTTCAAGCTTTTCTTCAACAACACGAATGCCATGTGATCGAGGCTCGGTTGTCTACACCTCAAGTTCATGATCCACTTGCAATGTATGCTTCTCAACAAAACATGGCTTATACTTATCAACAACCATCATACTTGCAGCAACCACCACCACACACCTATCATCAACCATCTTATCAACCACCAATGATGCCACAACAAGCATTTCAACAAGGTGTTCATCAACAATCTTTTCCGCAGCAACCATCATATCAGACATCACCATCACAAGCCAACACTTCTCCAATGGGCTATACTCCTCAGCAAGGATATTTTCCAATACAAGCACAACTAGCACAAGCTTTCTACTCTAATGAACTTCCACCAATCCAAGCACCAGTCTTTACTCCAAATGATACACCAGCTGATGTTCTAACCATCTCACAGCCTACTTGTCAAAACTTTTTGCAACTAGAGGATTTACACCAACAAACAATCAGCTCTGCACCTCATCAAATCCTCGACAACAAGCCACTGTTCAAGATGGTCAAGTGACGGTGCAACCAATTCAGGGAAGGCAAAATTCATATGGACCTCCTACAAGGACTGGGAACAATCAAGCTGTGAATTCTCAAGCTAGTGGAAATGGGAGTCCTATTGGTCCTAAGAAGGTTGTGACTTGCTACAATTGCCGAGGACAATGTCATATGGCTAGGGAATGCACTCAGCCGAAAAGGAGGAGGGATGATGCATGGTTTCGTGAGAAGATGTATTTGGTTGATGCTCAGTCTAAGGGGAAGATTTTGGATTCAGAGAAGTTAGCCTTTCTTGTAGACCCAGGGGCAGCAGATACTGAAGGCATTGCAGTCGTTTCTACTTCTAATGCAGCTTATCAAGCAGATGATCTTGACGCATATGATTCGGATTGTGATGACATTCACTCTGCCCAAGCTGCTCTCGTTGCTAATCTCTCTCACTACGGTTCTGATGTCGTCAGTGAGGTACCAACCACATCTAATAATATTGATGATAACCAACATCAAGTTGGGCATGAAAAGAACAACCTCGAACAGCATTCCGGAACTAGTAACTCAAATGATGTGGTACCCAATCCTAAACATTTGAGTGAACCTCAACCAAATGCTATGACGGGTATGGAATCTTATGCTCAACATGATTTGGTCATGGTACCTAAACATATTATTGATCAAATGCATATGGCCCTCAGACAATCCGTAGATACCAATTCCACCCTAACTGCTGAGCTTGCGTTGCATAAAGAAAAGGTCAAAGCTTTTGAAATGGTCCCTCAAGAAGAGAAAATAACATGTTCTGAATTTGACCAATTTCGTTTTGAAAAGACTGAACACTTGAAAGAAATAGAATCATTAAAAGCTAATCTTTCTAATGAATTAAAAGAAAAGGAGTCAGTTGTCAATGATTTTCAGAAACTTAAAATGGACTTCGAAACTCTCGAGTCTAAAAAGGTTGAATCAGAAATTAATGCTACCAAACTTCTTAAATTCAAGGAACAACAGCTTTTATAACAATACGCTTCCACAGAAAAGGTTCATCTTTTAACTAAATCATTTAAAGAACTCGAACTTAAGCGTCTTCAAGATTTACCACCTAATCCCGGTTATGCAAAACAAGCTCAGGAATATATTCCCGGTCTTTATGATATGACTATAATTGGCAAATCGAAAGAAGCACCTTTTGTTCGTAGTACTGAGGAGACACAGTCACTTGCGGATTAAACTCATTCTAAAATGATTTCAAAATTCCATACAATTGATTATGATCAACATAACAAAGATTAATTTTCGAAAAAGACACGCATTCGCTTACAAAAGGAATTAGCTGAATTGACAGTTCTTGTGCCCCAAAGTTTGTCAAATGAAAACCTTCCTAGTACGTCTCCTACACTTGTTAAAACGGATTTAACGAAGTTAATTCCACCGGTAAGTAAGGCGTCCTTTAACTTAAATGCGGTACACCAATACTTAGCCGATTTTGACAAGGTCATTTTGGAACGTACGACGGCTTCGGCCATAACGGAAGGTGAATGGAACTTTGAGCACACTAGAGCTGCGTTCCGAAACGAAATAGTTCCGTTTGTAGACAATGTTAAAGCTTGTCTTAGTACTCTTGATCAAGATTTGCTTTTGGAAATAGAAGAAGTTAGACGTGTTTTCAATGACATGAATGATGCTTATGAAAACAGTTTAATTGAAATAGAACGGGTTTCACGCCAAAATGATCTGCTTCTGAAGCAAGTGATGTCTCATGATATAGTTTCTGTCTGTGTGAATACAAGTGTTGATAATGATTCTATTGTGCATAATGTTGAATCTGTGGATAATGTGGTAGATAGTACTTGTCACGAATCTGACGCTGAATTTTTAAAGCTTCAAGATTCATATTCTTCGCTTTCAAAACGTTTTGATGAGATTCAAACACATTGTATTTTGCTTGAATGCAAGCAACAATTTATTCAAGAAATCTTTGAAACGTCATTCGAAGGTGTTAATATCGATGATGCAAATTTTGAAAAGAATTTTCGATTGAATTTACAATCAAAACAGCGTCAGCCAAGTGACAAAGTTGCTAAATCTTTGCCGATAGAAATAGAGAAATCTAAGGAGCTTAACTGTGTGAACGTACTTGAGGCCGCTGAGAATTTTAAATTTGATCTAGATAATCGAGTTTCCAAGATTTTGTCCAAAGTTGATAACTTAAAACAGAAAAATACACGACTCTTCGATTCAGTAAAGCCCGCATGTGGTGATACCACTGCACAGAATCAATCCTTGATTGAAAAATTGAATCAAAAGTCGGTGGAAATATCTGATTTGAGGGAACAAATTTGTGATAAAAATCTAGTCTTGGCAGAGTTAAAGGAAACACTTCGTACTCTAAAAGGTAAGAATATTGTGGATAATGCAGCCACTATCTCCGCATCATCCTCTAGTGCAATCAAAAGGAACCTTATAGCCGTCACACCACTTAACAAGGGCCCTAGGACTAAACTATCTCAAACTTTGGTCACTAAAGATAAGGCGGAATCAAAACCAGCTTCTAATATTCCCGTGTTGCCTTCTACAGGAGTAAGCACCACTACTAAGACTCAAAGATCTAAGCTTAAAAAAAACAAGAAGAATGATAGGATCTTGCCCCCATCTAGTAGTCAAGTGAAGAAGAAAGTAGAAGCCCATCCTAGGAATGTTATTTCTGTTTTGAATAAAAAGAATCATGTAGCTAAACCTAAAGGCTCTGCAGTTGTGCAGCGTTCTAAGCCTAGTGTGAATTCTAATTTGAAATGTTGGAATTGCAATGAATGTATGTTTTCTAGTCGTCATGATTCTTGCCTTATTGACCATGTGAATGAGATGTATGCCCGGAAAAATGGATTAGAATGGAAACCGACTGGGAAAGTGTTAACCCAAGTTGGTTGGATGTGGCGCCCCACTGGTAGAACTTTCACTATAGTAGGAAATACGTGCCCTTTGACTAGGATCACTCCCACTAAAGCGAAGAAAGCGTGCCCTTTAACTAGGAGTACCAAGGCTACCAAAACACAAGTGTGTCCTTTAACTAGGAACACCAACACTACTGTAGGAACAAAGTGCCCTTTAACTAGGTCTACTCCCACTGTAGTGCCCGCGGATAATCCAAAACCTAAGAAAGTTGGAACTGTAAAACCTGTTAGTGCTAAAAATCACATTAGAAAACGCAGGAAATCTAAGGGTCACAAAAATGTTAGCAATTCTGATAATATTTTATCTGTATCTGCTAACACTCCGGAACCAATAGTTTCCAATGCATTGTCTACTTTTGTTGTTGAAAACAGGTGGTCCAAATTGTTCTCTGGTATTTGGACTCTGGTTGCTCCAAGCATATGACCGGAGATCGCTCTCAGCTCAGAAATTTCGTCAGCAAGTTTCTTGGTACGGTTTGATTTGGTAATGATCATATTGCAAAGATAATGGGTTATGGTGAATATCATATTGGGAATGTTATAATTTCAAGAGTGTATTACGTGGAAGGTCTCGGTCACAACTTATTTTCTGTGGGACAATTTTGTGATGCAAACCTAGAAGTTGCTTTTCGAGAGCATACCTGCTTCATACGCAATTTGGAAGGGGTTGATTTATTGAAAGGTAATCGAGGAAATAATTTGTACACTTTGTCTCTACAAGACATGATGGCCGCTTCTCCCGTATCTCTTCTCTCCAAAGCATCAAAGACTAAGTCATGGTTATGGCATCAACGGTTATCTCATCTTAACTTTGACTCTATTAATCATTTGGCGAAAAACGAACTTGTTCGTGGTCTTCCTAAACTTTCATTTCACAAGGATCATTTGTGTTCCGCGTATACAATGGGGAAAAGCACTAAGAAATCTTACAAACCCAAGACGGAAGACACTAACCAAGAGAAACTTTATCTGTTGCATATGGATCTTTGTGGGCCAATGCGTGTTGAAAGTCTTACTGGCAAAAAGTATATCCTCGTCATTGTCGATGATTACTCTCGGTTTACATGGGTGAAATTTCTTAAAGCAAAAAATGAGGCACCAAAATTCATCATCGGATTTCTCAAGATGATTCAAGTGCGTCTCAACACTACCTTTCTGACGCATTCGTACAGATAATGGAACCGAATTTGTGAATCAAATCTTGCGTGATTATTATGAAGAAGTTGGCATATCTCATGAAACATCCGTTGCACGCACTCCACAACAAAACGGTGTCGTTGAAAGGCGAAATCGCACACTTATGGAAGCTGCTCGAACGATGTTAATTTACGCAAAGGCTCATTTGTTTTTATGGGCAGAAGCAGTATCTATAGTATTGTACACCCAAAACCGGTCACTAATTCGTAAATGCCATGGTAAAACACCTTATGAGCTTCTCCATGGAAAAGTACCAGATTTATCATATCTTCATGTATTTGGTTCTCTTTGCTATCCAAATAATGATGGTGACAATTTGGGAAAACTTCAACCAAAAGCTGATATTGGTATTTTTATTGGTTACGCCCCCGCAAAGAAGGCATACCGAATCTACAACCGTAACTCTCGCAAGATCCTCAAAACTATGAATGTTAATTTTGATGAGCTGACAGCAATGGCTTCTGAGCAAAGTAGCTCTGAACCCGCACTTCATGAAATGGGACCCAGTAACATTAGTTCTGGTCTTGTCCCAAATAACCCTACTTCATCATCATTTACACCACCTTCTAGGACTGAATGGGATACGTTGTTTCAACCGTTCTTTGATGAATTCTTTACTCCTCCAACTATTGTTGCTCCAGAACCTGAGGTAATAGCTCCGGTAACCGAAGTTGTCGCTCCAGCAACCGAAGCACAATCAGACACATTTGCACATACAATTGGTCAAGATATACCATCAACAAGTAATTCTCAATGAACACATGTTTCAACTACCCATGTCATGCCTACTGATGATGAAGAGGATGATGATGATCACGATTTGGAATTCACTCAAATGCGTGAACTTCCATTCTTTGGTGTACCATTTCCCGATCCTAATCAAGCCGGGTCATCCACCTCAGAGGAAGCTCCAACTACAGTTTACTCCAATCCACGGATTCGTGAACATGACAGCAAGTGGACAAAGTATCATCCTATAGATTCTATTATTGGTGACCCTAATCGTCCGGTATCCACACGAAGTCAGTTACAAGAAAGTGCAATGTTTTGTCACTTTGATGCTTTTCTCACTGAAGTTGAACCTAAGACATGGCAACAAGCTTTTACTCAATCCTGTTGGATAGAAGCTATGCAAGAAGAACTTAATGAGTTTATACGTCTTGAAGTATGGGAACTTGTCCCATGCCCGGATCAAGTGCAGTTACTCACATTGAAATGGGTTTACAGGGTGAAACTCGATGAGTTAGGCGGAATATTGAAGAACAAAGCTCGACTAGTAGCTCGTGGATACAAGAAATTATTGGGCGTCGACTTTATGGAATCCTTTGCACCTGTTGCCCGTTTGGAAGCTATTAGACTATTCCTCGCTTATGCAGCCCATATGAATATGATTGTCTATCAGATGGATGTGAAGACGGCATTTCTTAATGGTGAAATCAAGGAAGAAGTCTATGTTCAACAGCCGGATGGTTTTGTGAATCCTAATTATCCTAATCATGTGTACAAGCTTAAGAAGGCTCTCTATGGGTTGAAGCAAGCTCCACGCGCATGGTATGATCTATTGTCACAATTCCTCATTACGCAAGGCTTCGCTAAAGGCAAGGTGGATCCCACGCTGTTCATTCAAAAACGAGGTAAAGATATGATTATGGTACAAATATATGTTGATGATATTATATTTGCAGCCTCGACCCAAACCTTATCCGACGAGTTTGGGACACTCATGTCTTCCAAGTTTAAGATGTCAATGATGGGCAAGGTATCATTCTTCTTAGGTCTTCAGATATCTCAGAGACCCAGAGGCATCTTTATCAATCAATCCAAGTATGCCCTTGAATCGCTTAAGAAGTATAAGATGGAATCTTGCGACCCCGTGGATACTCCAATGGTGGAACGAACTAAGCTTGATGCAGATCCACATGGAGTTGCCGTTCCGACACTGTATCGTGGAATGATCTGTACTCTTCTGTATATCACAGGTAGTCGACCTGATCTTCAGTTTGCTATATGTATGTGTGCTCGGTATCAAACTCGGCCTACTGAGTTACACTTGGCTACTGTGAAACGGATCTTTCGATATCTTAAAGGAACCATTAATCGGGGACTTTGGTATTCGAAGGACTCTTCTATTGCACTAATGGCATATGCAGATGCGGATCACGCGGGTTGTCAAGATACAAGGCGTAGCACGAGTGGAACTTTGCAACTACTAAGAGATCGACTAATCAGTTGGACATCGAAAAGGCAGAAAAGCGCTGCAATTTCAAGTACGGAAGCAGAATACATAGCTATGTCCGGTTGATGTGCTCAAATTTTTTGGATGAGATCGCAATTAACCGACTATGGTCTAGGTTTCAACAAAATTTCGATGTACTGTGACAACAAGAGTGCAATTGCCTTATGCTGCAACAACGTTCAATTCTCCCGGTCGAAGCATATTGACATTCGCTACCATTTCATCAAGGAGCAAGTAGAAAATGGAGTAATCGAGCTTTACTTTGTCCGATCTGAGTATCAATTGGCGGATATTTTCACGAAGGCTTTAGATCGTGCTCGAATTGAATTTTTGGCCGACAAGCTAGGAATGAGAACTTTCTCGCCTGAGACTCTAAAGGAACTGGCAGATGAAGCGAAAGAATAGTGGTGGTAAAACTATTCTCCGTATCCTTGGTGATCATTTGTATATATTGTTTATATTTTTATCCACAAAAGCAAAATACAAAAATATAAAACCATATAAAAACCATAAAAATTGAAAAATTCATAAAAATCCAAAATATTTTTACTTTATTTTTCAAAGGCATGTCTTTTGGTACGATAATATTTACGGCCTTAGAAATGTTGATTAATATTGACACGGCGCCATAAATAGAGTTCGTACAAAAGTTGTAAATATTTCATAAAACATGCCTAAATGGCTTGTAGTTATTTCAGACTGCAACCCGGTTTTCATATTAAAGTCAAGTATTTCTTATGAAAGCTTTGGCTCACAACGGGAATTAATTTTCTCGGGCAAGGTTTATTTTAAAACCTTGTAAGGGATCAAGTTTACTTTATAACTTGGTCTAACACAAATCTATGTACGTTTCAGTGCATTTATTTGTTAAAACAACAGAAGTCTTGTTTTTATGAAGTTATCATCTCTACAACCATAGCTATCTACATTTGGTATCTACGTACTCGACGATGCGACTACTCAAACGGCGACTACAGCTCTTTCAATAGAACACGGGTCAACAATTGAGGGGGAGCAATTGTCAAGCATTCAGAATCTTCGATGTCGAACGTGCCAAGCTCACTAACTGGTGTCAAGACAACAATACCAATCGTACACGTGGTGTCAAGAGATGACTTCAGACGTGACGAGGCTACCAACATATGCTGACAACAACCATTTGATCTTATCATACGATGTTCTCATCTATCAGGTCCAACCTTGTCAATTCTTTTCTAATATGGTGAATATGTGATCATGTTACAAATCGGTATCATATCTCATACATTTGGTATCATGAAGATAAAATGGACTTGCATTTTTCTTCCCAAAACCTTTGTTAAAACTTCATTAAATCAATTGATATTCAAAACATCGATTGGGTTAATATTTTTAATATGGGGGAGAAAATGTGATTTAATATGGGATATTATCACAAATGGTTTGACTTAATGTGTTGGCTCATCCCGACATGTGTGAAATGTTTTCGAATATCGTGGCATATGTTAAGGGGGGAGCAAAACATATTTGCATATCAAAATGGATTTTCATGGTGACATATACTTACCCGAAACCCATTTATTTCACGACGATGAAGATTGTGGTGACATAAGGATGGTAGGATAGGTTAAGTCCTATGATTCTTCCAGAACCGGAGGAATCTTCCCAAGGACATTCCATAGCTAGAAATAGTAGTCCTTAGGAATGTTGGAGAAAGATTATGAACGTAGTTGAATCCGACCAAGTACTTAAGTTAGCACTGGAACAATCACAACAAGGTGCTAGTTATGACGTATTGGTAAGCATTGAAGGGGTTGAAGAATGAAAAAGAATTGCAAAGATAAAGGGTGTAAAGAAAGAAGCCCTCCTTACAACCTTAGGCAGAAACCGGGTCAACACATATTCTATTGAGATCATTATAATGATTCTTGATATTGAAGACATACATCATGGACCCAGTGATGCAATGCACAACCCATCTCAGCTAACTCAGATATCTCTCAAAAGGTATTTGTTTTAATCACACGGAGACAACACATTATCTATTGATTTATTCACTCCGAATAAATTGGTATTGAAAAGGTGGCACTCCTCTCCAGCCTCCGATCACTAAAATCCAAAATGCACGATCGAGTCTAGAGCCATTTGAGATCATCAAATATCTCATTAGGACACACTTCCATATTTCCTTGCTTCTTCACACACTGTGAAAAGTAAGAAAGATTTTAAGAGTCCTATGCAAAATCTTCATGATCTTGCCTGAACATCCGAGTAATACGAAAGTATTTACAATGAAGATGGAAATCCTTCTTGAGCTAATATCAAAAATCTCATGGTAGGTGACTTGTGCGATTCTTTATGAATCAAACTTGTGATAACTAGAAAACAACAGCTGTTTAATTCTTAACTGAATTTAAACACGTTCCAGGCCTCTATGCAATATCTTAGTGATCTTGCCAGAACACTCAGAGTGATACCTTAGTGTTCACAGTGATGAGTGGAAATCCTTCTAGTGTTAACCTCAAACAGCACTTGGTAGGTAACTTGCAAGATTCTATACGAATCAAGCTCGTGACAACTGGAAAGCAACGATGGTGCGGTTCTTAATTGAATTTCACTTGTTCCAGGAACATGAATTGACGGCTTCAAATCATGCGGATATTATTATCCAAATGATTCACTCTTTATGTTTGCAGTCAGCTTTGGACGGTCGAATAAAGAGAACGGGTTTACCCGCGAAATCCTGTCAGGAAGTTACTTAATTGAAACTATCCGTCACGGGTACGATATCTAATATCGTCCAACGGTCTTCACCGAACGGAGGTAAAATGCTACCGAATTAGAATGAAATGTTCAAAGCCATTTCGTTCGTGTCTACTTATGTTGCAGTATTTGAAGACGGTGGCATTGCGGGATCCAAGAAGAAGTAGTCCCCTCATGCTTATACTTTATGCACTTAATATCTCATCAAATTCAAGAAAGCCTAAAAGTTAAGTCTTCCGCTGTATCGAACTATGAAGCTTTCAAGAATTACGAAGGTATAAGTATGTGGGACATGGTGTCACGAATAGGCGAAGATCACAAGTGATGGATGCACGAGATCAAGGCAAGAGATTGATGCTAAAGATTGATATCAAAGATCACATCAGCATGTTCACCAGAAAAGAAAAAAGAAAAGAAAGACGAAGACTACGATCTCAAGACAAGCATAGTATGCTAGGTTTATTTCATTATTGTAACTCGGGTAACGCCCTTGTTTGGAGTGACCTCCCTTAGGGGGAGATTGTTGGAAATACGTTTTTACGTATTTAGGAAGATTCGGTCACTCCGACAATATATTAAGTAGTAGCTCGTAGTCTATATATCTTTATTAAACAAACAAAGTCAAGCCTAGCCTACAACATGTGTAGGCCGGCCCAACATTGTAAGCCCAAGCCCATCACAAGGCTTGGGTATATAAACCCTCTCCTTTGATGGAGAGGGTGTGTGTTCTTCATTTTACACATAGTGAAAAAGTGTTTTTCTTTCACTTTCTCTCTCTAAGTGTGTGTGTTCTCACCATCTCTCTATCTCTTTCTCTCTCTAAAACAAAAGCAAGATTTACATATCCTACAAGATCAACAACGTCTCTCTCGCGCTTGAATAATTCTTCTGAATTTTTCTTCCCCCTGAAAGTTCAAGTTATGCATACTAGAAAGAATCAAGACATTTTTCCCCCACGTAGTTGAAGAAAGGAAACCAATCCCATGTATGAAGCCCAAATACTGAAGTAGACACTTTATCCCATTAATGAAGTTGACATCGTAACACCAGAGTCAATTAAGTCCCGGAAATGCACATATCTTCTTCCGGAGATGCACCAGAGTCAATTAAGTCCCGGAAATACATACCTCTCCATATAGAATAATGATGATGTATAATTGCAACATCAAAACAATTAAACATCAAACAATAGTGTACCGTTTAGAGACCGTTTAACGCCACGAGTTAAAACACTGATTTCTCTACGGTTATGACATTTGTCTCCCTGGAATGCCTTCAAATCAAAAGAAGGTATGAAGTTCATCACGTGTACTCGTTGTGCTTTCAATATGTCTTCTTCTTCCCCCTTGATGGTTTCGAAACTCGGAAATAGCAATAAATCGTACGCACATGTACCTAAAATCTCGTGAGAATAATAAATGAAATGAATTATATATTTTGTGAGAATCAGCTGCTGATCGAAATTCTCTACTCATAAACCCTCCGTGGCTATCTTTACCAACCCCCTTGTAGGAAATTTGAAGTGACCACTGATAGAATGAGCCAGATATACCAAATGTGAAACTAAATAACAATCCTTCGATCTTGTGACTTAAGCTTGCACTATTATTGAATGAGGAATGGTGGAGAAATCTCTAAGTAGCCAATACATTACTGAAGAAGTATATAAGCACGACACCTCTTGAAATTATCCACATCGACTATGCGCGTGACACGGAGTACAATAATGTAGCTCATTAATGTGATAAGTTATCTAAGTCATCAACCACCCACCCCGAACCCGGAAACCAGATAAACAAGTATTCATTCTAAGATTAAGCACAAGCAAGTTATCTTTGAAAGATAAAATAAGTACATGCCTTCGAAAAATCCGTCTTCAACTTTAAGAAATTAATACCCGATCAAACATCCGTAGCTACTAAAAATATAGCCATTTTTCTTCGGTCTCGTCAAATAATTTTGTCACTTAGTCTCGTCACTTTGTCACATTACATTGTCCCGATTATAAACAAAGAATATCATAATACCAAAATTTTATTCAAAATAAATAATTTTGAAGTAAAAATTTCGTGTATAGTGCTATTTAAATCACACGGCCCATCAAGATTGCACAATCCGAACCTTGAATGTAATTATACTCAAAATATGGCCCATGTTGGTTGCAATACTTGGTCCAAGAGACATCATATCCCACATGTCTGTTTATTATACCTAAATATTAGGTATAAAAGACTCAACCCTAATTACTCTTACACACAATTAGCCTAATCCCTTTCTTAGTTTCATCCGCCCCATCACATAGAATACTCCGTCTAATCTGGTTCATCAAATCACCCAAAAATCATCACATCTCATCTCTACTCAAACCACATGAACAAATTAAAAATCTCATCTCAAATCACGAAACTCTTAACTAAGTGGCTATAAGTTAAACTCAGTTGCTGCTTGAATCTCATCACATCACATCAATACTTCTTTTTGAACAAACGCATCGTCCATCATTATAAATCAAAACCATGAAACCAATCAAGTGTTTCGAATGAGTCAAATGAATCAAATCAATCATGCTCATCAGATCATCTATAAACCAATTTACATGGCTTCAAGATCATTTGATATGGTCTCGGGTAGGTTTAATTAAAGTGGTTGCATGTCGTTTTTTTTATGTGTCAAATCGAAGCAAATACTGGATTTAACAGTTTTGTTAAACACCTTTCTTATTATTCGAACATTAAATAGGTATAACCCAATATTAGATCTATGATGATATTAAATTCGTGGCTTTAGATCTTATATGATCTCGGTTTACATGCCCAATCACGAAAAGAATCTGAGATTGTTTTTTTTCTGTTATGTTTCGAGTCTAGATACGATGGGGGTTAGGAGACGACGGGATAGGTAGATTTGGTGTTGTGGAGTTAAAAGGTTGGAGATTTGGTAAAGTCTTGGTCAACATTACAAAATCCATATAAAGGAATCATTTCACAATAATTTTGCGACATGATTCCGCAACCAACTTGTTACATCATTCCGTAACCAC
Organism: Glebionis coronaria; assembly: GCA_025667525.1. Taxonomy (NCBI): domain Eukaryota; kingdom Viridiplantae; phylum Streptophyta; class Magnoliopsida; order Asterales; family Asteraceae; genus Glebionis; species Glebionis coronaria. Next base: position 132,373 of record JANFOE010001937.1, read on the forward strand.
ATTGTTTCCAAGATTCCGCAACAATTATTAGATGGACATGATTCTGCAACTAACAATTGATGCAAATGATTTCGCAATCTTGAAATCTAAAAGATTTCGAAATCTGAAATCAATGATTTCACAAAGACGGAAATCAATGATTCCACAATTTTTAGAAATCAATGATTTCGAAATCCAGAAGATCTTATCCAGAAGTACAATGTTTCCGATTTTTGTGGAACTGGTATTTTTAGATCTGGTTTGCAGATATGAGATTTATCTTCATTTTAGAAAAACAAAGAAACCTAGATAAATATGTTTAAGACCCATACCAGATCAAAAAGAAATTGAAACCATGGACAGATAGAGACAAGTATGAAACAGAGAAACAAAACCATGGACTGATAAGAAGACTAGGACCATCTGAGACAAAAAAAATTAAGGCTGCCGTGACAAAAATTAACAGATTTGAGACAAAAGATTTGAGACCACCAAAATCGAACAATAAAAAAATGTACGATCGAAGGATTGAACCGTAGGCTCTGATGCCAATTGTGGTTTGCTATATATGGATCAGGTTGTCTAGTTGGGTGGTATATGGTGGTGGTAGCCATGGATGGAGATAGAGAGGTTGTGTGTGAAGAAAGAAAAAGTGTATTAAAATGAAATGAAAACACAAACAACAACCCCTCCTTGGAAGCCTTGGAGGGGTATATATAGTCACAAACCGCCGAAACTATACACAGTTTCCTAATCTAGTCTATGCGTGTGTGACTATGATAAATAATGGGAATTCTTAAATGTCGTCACATAAAATGAATATCCAACAAAATTAATACGGGTTTCTTTTTTAAAACAACAGAGAAAAAAAACACCGGCAAAAAACAAATCCTACAAAAATCTCTCCGTTATCAATGAGAAACTCCCATCCTCTCTCCTTAGTGAGAATCCGACCGCCATCCCTGTCTTATTTTCTAACCAACAAACCAGCCTATCTCGTCCTCTCTATCTCTATGGTGGGATCGATTTGATTGGATGAATGATATTATTTTATAATTTTATTAGGGTTTCGTTATGTTAACCATAAGATTCAAGCTAACAAGAGGGTGATCCGGAGGTCGGGGAGGATAAAACAAGTGTTTAGACATTTTTAGAGAGAGAAAGAGAAAGACTATAAATGTGTGTGTTTTATTGAGAGAGAAAGTAGAACAAGTAAATGGGAATCCACACCCCTCCATGGAAGTATGGAGGGGTATATATAGCCTAGACACACATGAACTATTCTAACTTAACAAAACTAGTCCCTGCGTGTGTGGCTATATTAAACTAATGTAATTCCGTAAATGGTGCTCACATTTTAAGGCTAAAACGTTAATTGTTACATTCGTTAGGGTTCACTGTTTTTCTGATCTATTGGTGCTCATTGATCGATTTGATTGTATGAATATGGCTCGGTATGGAATTAAACCTTTTTTAGGGTTTCAATTTGCTGTCGCTGGCATTAATGATGGTCATAGTTCATGATCATATGATCAGATCATATTGTTATGAATATGGTGGTGTGTTGGGATCCACTTGCTGACATCGAATTGGGTAAAACCGGGCTTCGTGGATATTGAAAAGCATTATGTGTTCGATGGTCAGTCCTGTGTGATTGATTATGGTGTTTGTCATGGTTGGAAACATGACAATACATGGGTCTTTGTAAGGTCCTGTTGATCAGGCATGGTTTTGTTCGTTAGATTGGTAATACGGGGTGTAGAAACTAGAAGGGGGGGGGTTGAATAGTTTCTTATATTTACTTGTTAAAATGTGGTTTCCAAAAATCCTTTTTCAAAAACTTAGGCTTGAGGAAATATGTGAAATCTTCTTATGGACAATATGAACAATGATAGTGTAACTAAACTAATACTAACAAAAATATATCCACAAATAATAAAGAATGATAGTGTATCTAATCTAATACTAACACATGTATATGCATAAAGAATAAAGAATGTAAAGAGTTAAGGGTAAAGAAAGATCAAACCGAACACCAAGGATTTAGTAGTGGTTCGGCAACGAAGCTCACTCCTCGTTCCTACTCCACTCCTCGAGTACTCCTTACTCGAGAGTTCACTACATAACAAGCTCCTTATGGTGGAGAAAACCGTACACGTCGCTTAACCAATTTCCGACTCTAAGCTAAAAGTCGATCCCTAATCGTAGCTAGGACCAATCTACACAACTATACTTAGTACATACACAACTTCCAAATAGACACAACTACTTGGATCTTTACAACTATGACACAACTACAAGTGTATAAAATTATATCTTCAATGGATCTTTGGTGGTGGACTCAACACTTCACAAGGATAGTGTTCTTCTCTTTGCACTTGGAGAGGAAGGGATGGAAGAACAAGATTCACTTCTTAAACAAGTAATAATCAAACAAATGATCAAAGATTTGAGTGATTAAAGAAGGGGTTTCACTCTGGCAATAAATGTGCAAAAGAGGTGAGGTGAAAAGCTGAGAATGGTCCACTATTTATAGGACAAAGGAGCCAACGGCTAGTTCTGCCCGCGGTACCGTATCTTAGCCCGCGGTACCTTATCGATAAGGTACCGCCTTGGTGCTAAGGTACCGCCAGACTAGACTCCGCTCCTTTTTGTCCTTTAGTGGTGGAGGTCTTATCTGGGTATAAAAAATATCCTGAAAGGATATTCTTAACCAAATAAGAATATGCCATTTTCAAATTTCAAATAATTAATTTAATAAAACATTTTCTTAAAAAGAAAGTTTAATAAAAACTTGTCACACTTAATAAAAAGTGAGTTTTAAGAAAAGATTAAATCACTTGATCACTTGATTAAGGTTAGTACTTGTTTATCCATACCATAAGTGAAAATGGGTAAAATGAAAAATACTTGAACTCAAGAATTCGTTTTTCGTTGTTTTCGTAAATGCTTGTTTTTACATATTGTCGTAATCAAAACTAAGCGAGACCGAAAAATGCAAGTAACGTTTTTAGTCATTATTGCATTAACAATCTCCCCCTTTTGATTCCGACAATACATAAACTCAATCACACAAAAACAAGATTTTCGAAGACGAGTTTATTCGTTTCTCCCCCTTTGTCGAAGCAAAAAGGTTGCGTAAGACGGTGTTGAAGAAACGGACTTTGCAAAGACTCCCCCTTGGTGATTACTCCCCTAGCTTGGGGCACCGAGGAATCGAGATATGGTGACAAGCTACATAGAAGGGTTAGTTGAACAAAAGAAACAACCAACAATATATAGCAATAGGTCACATAAAAAAATAAAAGAGAAGAAAGCACAAAGACAAAGATCCAAGATAGGTTACTAAAAGAACACCATACAAAGAGGTATGGAAAAAGAAACAAGCCAAAAGCATAAATCTAATCCTAGTTATTCTAGAATTCTAAGATTTGCTTGAGTTTGGTGTCTTGTGGATAAGCAACCAATGCTTATATGAAAGACAAGGTAATGGCAGAGGGTGGTGGTGGTGGCTTGTTGGAGATCTCATAATCAAAGTGAAGAGGAGGCTTGATTAAGAGACTCTTGATGTAGCTCAACTCCTCATAGATGTGTGCCATAGCAAGGTGTTGATATTGACAACATTGACAATATGTTCCATGATGCATGACATTATCATGAGAAGGATGAAGAACACTAAAGGGTGGTGGTGGAAGAAAAGATGTTCCACAATCAACATTCTTGGAAGGAGAGATGTGATTAAGAGTGTTCTTGGGTGAATTTGGGTTGAAATCAATTGGAGAGAATGGTGGGGATTCAAGGCTTTCATTAGGAGAATAAGACATTTTGAATGTGAAGTAATGCAAAATGCTTATGGTTTAAATAGGGAAGGCTTAGGGTATTTTTGGGGTGGCCAAAGGGTTTGAAACAAAGATTCTCAAAAATGTTAGAGCAAATCCTGGAGTTTCAGACAAAAACCCGAAAAAGGAAGGCCACTGTAGGCGGTTCCTTATCTAGGGTGGCGGTACCTTATCAATAAGGTACCGCGGTTCACATATATGTGAACCGCCTACAGAAGCAGGGTTTGGTGTTTGGAGGAAGATTTTTCAGCAAATCTTATTTTTCTAGTCTAACTTATCATAGGGATATGCTTAAAAGCAAAGATAGACAAAGAAAACATATGCAAACTTACCAAATAGAGATTTGACCAAAATACATGGATTAAAAAATCGATGTAGGAGGTGTGTAAGACAAGACCTTAAGTCATGACACAATGATCCTCCATGATTCTATCTTATTCTTGCTATGTTTGAGAGAATCATACATATGAATTATGTAAGCTCTAGATTAATAGCGATAATCTATGAAAAATCGTTTTTAGATTGAATTAACAATGTCAAACGAATTTCTCAACCATTTTCGAAAGAGACTTTGAGAATTTTGAAAAGGATAGGAGAAGATTTTTCAAAAGGAGTTTAAAAAACTCAAAGACTCAAAGTGATAAACTATAAAAAGAAGGAAATCAAGGAAGATGTTCCATTAATCCTAGACCTAGACGCAAGTAATTAAAAGGTTCCCTCTTAAGTGGCTTAGTGAAGATATCAGCTAAGTTGTCCTCGGAGGGCACCTTTTCAATAGAAATGTTCCCCTTTTGAACATTATCCCTAAGGAAATGGTGTCTAATTTCTATGTGTTTGGTTCGCGAATGTTGCACGGGATTCTTGCTTAGGTCTATAGCGCCTTTATTATCGCACATGATGGGAACATCATCAAGAGAAATCCCGTAATCAACAAGCGCTTGCTTCATCCATAGAGCTTGTTGGCATGCTTTACCGGCACTCACATACTCGGCTTCCGTGGTGGATATCGCAAGAGCGGTTTGTTTCTTGGAGAACCAAGAAGTTAGACAACAACCCATGAAGGTACAAACTCCACTAGTGCTTTTCCGGTCCACATAGTCTCCCGCATGATCCGAGTCCGCGTAGACAATGGTTTCTACGCCGGTCCCTTTAGGATACCATAACCTTAAATGTATAGTGCCTTTAATGTATCAGAAGATACGCTTAACCGCTTCAAGGTGAGAGGTTTTGGGAGCCTCTTGGAAGCGAGCACAAAGGCAAACACTAAACATGATATCCGGTCGACTTGCCGTTAGGTATAACAAACTACCAATCATACCTCTATATTTGGTGTTGTCTACCGACTCACAATCATCATCTACGGTGAGTTTAGTATCCGAGGCCATAGGGGTCTTCATTGGTCTAGATTCTTCTAATCCAAATTTCTTTAGAATTTCTTTAGCGTACTTAGATTGACTAAAGAAAATACCATCGTCCATTTGTTTAACTTGGAGTCCGAAAAAGAAGTTAAGTTCTCCCATCATACTCATTTCAAACTCATCATGCATGATTTTGGCAAAGTCATCACACAATTCTTGACAAGTTGAGCCAAATATAATGTCATCAACATATATTTGTACGATTATGAGGTGATGACCTTTCTTCTTTGTAAAGAGTGTATTGTCTACCATCCTCATGGTATACTCATGTTTAACAATAAACAGTTTAAGTCTATCATACCAAGCTTTGGGTGCTTGTTTGAGTCCATAAAGTGCTTTCTTAAGCTTGTAAACATGGTCCGGTTTCTCAAAATCAATGAAGCCGGGAGGTTGAGCCACATATACCTCCTCATTGATCAAACCGTTAAGAAATGCACTCTTTACATCCATTTGTTGAAGCTTAAAATCTAAGGCACAAGCGTAGGCTAAAAGGATTCTAATTGATTCTAATCTAGCTACCGGTGCATATGTCTCGTCATAATCAATCCCTTCTTGTTGATTATAGCCTTGAGCTACAAGTCTAGCCTTGTTACGAGACACAACACCATTCTCATCTAGCTTATTCCTAAATACCCATTTGGTTCCTATAATGGTAGAACTTCTAGGTGGAGGAACAAGTTCCCAAACATCATTGACAACGAATTGATTCAATTCTTCTTGCATCGCAATGACCCAACTCTCATCCGTCAAAGCTTCTTTAACATTCTTTGGTTCAATCAAGTAGACAAAACAAAAGAAGTTGCTTTGGTTTTGGACTTGAGATCTTAGGGTCCTTTGATTTAAGTCACCAATGACATTATTGAGAGTATGATCCCTAGACTCCTTAATGTTTACTTCCTTTTCAACACTAAGATCTTCAACTCCTATTTTTCTAACCTCTTTGGCTAACTACTTCTAATTCATCCAAGTCATCATCAACCAGTGGTGGTGTCTTAGGTGAAGGAGGGGTTTCATCAAAGGTTACGTTGAGTGATTCTTCAATAACCCCCGAGGTTCTATTTAGGACTATGTAGGCTTTACTAGTTTGGGAATAACCTAAAAGGATACCTTCGTAAGACTTTGGGTCAAACTTGGTAAGGTAGTCTTTGGTGTTGAGGATAAAGCACTTGCTTCCAAACACCCTAAAGTATTCTAATGAGGGTTTATTACCTTTAAGAATCTCATAGGGGGTCTTTCCTAGGAAAGGTCGAATAAGAATTCGGTTGATAATATAAGTCGATGTGTCCACGGCATTGCACCAAAATTTTTGAGGTAAAGATTGTCGTTTAACATCGTCCTACTCATCTCTTGGAGAGTCCTATTCTTCCTTTCAACTACCCCATTTGATTGTGGAGTGCGAGGAGCCGAGAAGTTATGGGTAATACCATGAGCTTCACAAAAGGCACCAAATTGCACTTCATTATCAAATTCCCTACCATGATCCGTCCCATAGAAACAATTGAACATCCTAGTTGATTTTGAATTCTTCGACTAAAGATTTCGAAGTGATCGAAAGCTTCATTCTAAGATGCCAAAAATCTAGTCCAAGTGAATCTAGAGTAGTCATCAACTATAACTAGGGTATAAAGGTTACCTCCATAACTCCGTATGGCGGAAGGTCCAAAAAGATCCATATGTAGGAGCTCTAAGCACCGAGAGGTCGAAACCAAATTCTTGGCTTTGTGACTTGAGTGAACTTGCTTTCCAACTTTGCAAGCATCACAAAAGTGACTATCAAACTTAATCTTGGGGAGGTGTCTTACCAACTCCTTAGAGACTAAAGATTGAATTAAACGCATATTAGCGTGACCTAATCTCCTATGCCAAAGAGTAGAACTAACATCTATAGTCGTAAGACATATGTTGTCTTTTGACTTCTTATTAACCTTCATGACATAAAGCCCATGCTTTCTAACACCTTTTCTAATGACTTTTCCATCTTTTACGATTTCACTGTCATGTTCCGAAAAGATGACCTTACACTTATTATCACAAATTTGACATATACTTAAAAGGTTAAATCCTAAGTTATCTACGTGCTCAACATTTTCAATGGTCATGGAGTCAAGAGAAACTGTACCTTTGCCAATGATATTACCACGTAGACTACTAGCGAATGTGACGTTACCTCCATCATATGCTTTGTAATGCGAGAACAAACTTCGATTACCCGTCATGTGTTTAGAACATCCACTATCCTTAATCCACTCATCGGGCTCCAAATCAATTCCCAAGCATATCTAGGTAACAACACACAAGATCAAACATTTGGTCCCCAATATCTCATGGGTCCAAAATTGTTAGTTCCAAACATCCCTTGCATTTGGTTGGGATGCATGAATGAGGAGGGGATTCCCCATGGAGAACAAAATGGAGGAGGGTAGTAATTCATGTAACCATTTTGTTGTTCATTATTTCTCCTAGGTGTATTTGATCCAGGTTTAGAGTTGTTATTATTCCTTCTAGGTGTTGGAGTTTTACTTCTATATCGTGAATTGTTTTGATTATCTCTTCTAGGCGTTGTCGTTCTACTTCTAGGCTTAGACTCATTCCGTACTCTAGGTGGAGTAGAAGATAGTCTAGATAAACTTCTATTTCCCATGAGAGGTTTACTTAATGGCTTGTAGAACTTACCAATAGCATTGTCGTCAAGTATGGGTAATTTTACATTATTAAAAGTAAGATGCTTTAGTTTTTCATCTAACTTAGACTTTTCAGAAAGTTCAGGATTTTCACCAAAATCATCCTCTGCCCGCGGTACCTTATCTATGGCGGCGGGTCCATAGTGATATGGAACCGCGCCATACAATTTGGAACCGTGCACAGTGGGCGTTTTTTGTGAAAACCTGACTTGTTTTGGTTCACTAGTTGAGGCTTCATTTGAGTAAAAACCTAGACCAAGTCTTTCCTTAGAATGAACTTGTTTGTTTAACATATCATCAAGAGCACTAGTACCTTTCATGAACTTTTCCAATTTAATGGAGGTGCTCTTGAGATCTTCATTCTCTAATCTAAGTTTCTCACAACTTAAGCAACTTAAATCAACCTCTTTATTTTTCTCAAGTTTAGCCAATTTCTCCCTAAGTTCATTGATCTCATTTTCAAGCTTAGTTTTGGTTGATTTTAAGGTTTTATTATTTTCTATGGATTTATTACTAAGTTTGTGTAAGCTATCATATTTGCCTTCAAATTCAATATCATCTAAAGTGGAACTATCATTGCTATAATATTCGGTTTCGGAATGTACCTCTTTAGAAGTGTGAGCCATAAGACATTTCTCCTCTTTGGGGTTGTCATCATCATCTTCACCGCTATCGCTCCAAGCGCCACTAACGAATGCCGTGTGGTTCTTATCACGAGCGGGCTTTGGACAATCACCACATCTAAAGAAATTCCTATCACCTTTTTCGTTCTTGACAAACCGATTCTTTGACAATGGTTTCTTGTCATAGTTGGGTTGCCTAACGTGTTGACCTCGTCTCTTGAAGAACTTCTTGAAATCTCTCACCGCCAATGCATACTCCTCATCATCGCTTTCCGAGGAACTATCATGGTCACTTTGTGCCTTCTTGGCTCTAAGTGCAAGAGATTTCCTTTCACTCTTGGTTTTCACTAATTCCGAGTCCTTCAAAATTATCATCTCATGAACCTTCATGTTTCCTATGAGTTCATCGAGTTATAAAGTTGAGAGATCTTTCGACTCTTCAATCGCCGTGACTTTTGCTCTCCACTTTGGATGTAAGGCCCTTAGAAACTTCCTAACATTGTTCTTGCTAGAAAAACCTTCATCAAGTGCTTTTAGACTAGTAATAATGGTGTTAAACCTAGCAAATGCACTATCAATAGTTTCATCTTCTAAGATGACAAATTGTTCATATTGTTGGACAAGAATATCGATTTTGCTTTCTTTGACTTGGCTATTACCTTGGTGGGTTACTAAAAGAGTGTTCCAAATATCTTTAGCGGTTTCACACATAAAAATTCTTTCATACTCTTTGATAGGTGTGTAAACACCCATCTTTTCTACCACTTAATTACAATAATAACCGGACCAAAACGTGTATTTTATGTCTTTTATGTCGGAATTATGCGTGGTTTGTGTTTTTGTTGTGATTTAGGACGAAAAGGTGAAAAGTGGAGAAAATACGGAAATTCACGGGCATTTACGGACTTTTATTGAAGAAAAAGATGAAAGACGAAGTCGAGAAGTCAAGAGTGCAAAAAGAACGGAAGTCCACGACCAATTCTGAAGATTTATCGAAGTAAAAGTCAAAAGACGGAAGTTTATCAAAAGCCGAAGAATTCAAGTCTATTTTATTAAAGAATTTAAAGACGAGTTCGAAGAAATTCCGAAGCCAAAAGTCCCTTAAGTCCAAGTTTAAAAAAGATTAGAAGAAAAGGACTAATGACGCAATTAATGAAGATTAATAAAAGAAGGGACTTAAGCTTGTAATTAATAAGAAATGAAAGAGGGGAGGAAGCTTCCTTAATCCTCCCCTATAAATAGTCATTAGGATAGTCATTTCTTTGTTGTTGGCTAAGTGTGACATTTAGCTCTTCCACCATTTAAATACCTTGTCATTTACTTTTCTTGTCAAATTTAAATACCTTGTCTTGCACCTTAAATTCATTTAATTTCAAGTAAGTTTTCATTTAATTATTGTCAATCTTTACTTTATCTTATCAATCTCTTATCTACCTTTCTTAATCTTTGATTTGTGTGTTTATGTTTATGTTCATGCTTTTATTTTGATCCAAGTGATTGTTGATTATTGTGGTTAAAGTTGTTAAATTTCTTGTTTTTAATTGTTTGTTGATGTTACTGTTGATTCGTTACTGTTTAGATTAATCTTTGTGTTGATTTTGGTTGAATTTTGTGTTAGATCGTGTTTGTCTGTAATCCCTTGTTCTTCGGGGGAGTTTGTTGTGTATCTGATCTTTCCAGGTGAAAACTTCCGAATCAAGAAAGGGAGTTTGTTCATTCGGAACTTCCAAAGTTCCGAATCAAGGGTTCATCCGGAAGATTTGAGATCAGCAAAAGTTCCGAGCCAAACTTGTTCATCCGGAACATTCAAAGTTCCGGACGAAGGAAAACTTCCGAACCAATAGTCGTTCATTCGGAACTCAAAAGTTCCGAACCAGAAAAGCTTCATTCGGAACTCAAAAGTTCCGGATCAAGCACTGTTCATTCGGAACTTCAAAAGTTCCGGATCAGTGATCATTCATTCGGAAGTCACCATAGTTCCGAACCAAGGGCTGTTCATTCGGAACTTAATAGTTCCGAATAAACTTCCGAATCAAGGGGCTAGTTCCGGATCAGTGTTTGTTCATTCGGAAGTTTTAAACTTCCGAATCAAGGAGGTTCATTCGGAAACTTCCGAATCAAGGGTGACCAAATAGTTCCGAATCAAGGCATAATTTAGAAGTTCCGAATCAGTAAAGTTCCGAACGAGGGATTGTTTTGGATAAGTGACATATTCAGATCAATTAGTTCCGGATCAAGGATTTTGGTAATATTCCAAGCGAAGAAGAATCATTTCAACCGAAGGTGACATTCCGAACGAGTGATTGTTCCTAACGAAGGTTTATTCCGAATGAGCTGTATTCAGGTCCTTATTAGCTTTTGTCTTTGATTTTTATTTTCAAGCTTTATTTTTCCTGCCTTTTATTTAATTGCACTTTAAGATTATTTGCCTTAGCTTTATTTTAGTTTTGCCTTAGTTTAAGTTTTAGTTGCGTCTTAAGTTTGCCTTAGTTAGATTTAAGTTTGCGTCATTAACTTTAGTGCCCTTTAATTTCAGTCACGTTTTTAAATACTTGCACCTTTATTTTAATTAGACTTAGATTTACTTTAAGAGCACATTTACTTTAATTATTTTGCACCTTTTATTTTAAACACCACAACGACACATCTTTGTTCCCACCAAAAACAATAGAGTCACATAGAGAGCCTAGATCAATTCGTTAAGATACCGAGAACACGAACTTAAACTTTAATTATTTTTATACGGGCAAAAGCCGTGTATCAAATGGCGCCGCTGCCGGCTCTTTTCGTTAAGATTGACAGTTTTCTGTGAAAGACGCGTTGCTTTTTGGGATCCGTTCACTTGTGAGCGTTATTTTTCTTGTCTAAAAAATTCAACAAAAATCTTAAAAATTAAAAATTGATAAAAAACCATAAAAATTAAAAATTTCAAAAATCCAAAAAGAGTTTATCTTTATTGTGTATATATATTGTCTTTGCGTTTGGTTTTGTTTTCTTTTGCATTTTTAGGTGTATGCGTACTAGATCTTCTAATTATCAAGAGCCCGAGATTCAAGAAGATTTAAGTATGGCAGGTGTTAACAACAACAACATTCCACCGAACCTCAATAATAATAATAACAACAATGCTCTTCCACAGCCCGATCTTCGGACCATGGAGGAACTTTGTCAACCAACCATGTTTGGACGAGGAGGACCGATTGCGCCGATGCAAATCAACGCTCCTGAGTTTTCGTTGAAGCACCACATGATTCAGCAAGTACAAACAAACCCTTTTAGAGGATTTCCTGATGATGATGCCAACAAACACCTCGACAAGTTCATTATAATCACCCAAAGCATGAAGTTGCCTGGGGCCACAATGGATGTACTCCGCCTACAACTCTTCCCACATACTTTATCGCATCATGCCGAGAAATGGTTTGATCGTCTCCCGAAGAATTCTATTCACACTTGGGATGATATGACTCAACGCTTTTTGTCGCGCTACTTTCCACCATCCATGGTCACAAGCCTTCGTAATCAGATCAGCGGTTTCATGCAAGACCCTGATGAATCTCTTTTTGACGCTTGGGAGCGATATAATGTCTTGATCGATAGATGTCCAAACCACAACATGCTCCCTGTAACCTTAATCGATACTTTCTACAACGGTTTGACTTTTCGAGATCGTGATACGATTAATGCAGCCGCCGGTGGCACATTCATGAAAAGGAGACCCGAGGAGTGTAGAGAGTTAATTGAAAACATGACTACTCATCATAAGAACTGGGATTCCTCTCTTTCTTCTAGGAACAACCCGAGAGTCAATGTTTCCTCCACCTCAGCAAACCCCGAGATGACCGAACTCACCCGCATGATGGCTGAAATGAGCAAAAGTATTACGCTTCTCGCTTCAAACCAACAACAACAACAAGTTAAAGCGGTTGCTAATCTTTGTGAAACATGTGGCGGTCCTCACTCATACACCGATTGTCCTTCGACACAAGGAAATCCGGAAAATGTGTATGCAGCTTACGGTAATTATTCACCGGAAAATTACCAAGCTAGACAACAAGGGGATAGAAATCTGCTGAGCTACCGTTCCAATAACTACCTTTCACCCGGTTTTTCTCCTCAAAACCAAAACCCCGCCAACAACTACAATAGAAGCAACCAAATCCCACCTCGTGCTTCTAACCCTTATCAACCACCCACCCAACAACACCCACCCATTAATCCCGATGTTGATGCCATCATGAGAACTCAAGGTGAGCAAATCAAGAATCTACAGAGCCAAATAATCAATTTGAAAGGAGATATCCTGAAGCAAGGTAATGACATCAGAACCGAGGTTCGTGATAATATTCAATCCTCCTTCATCACTCAAACGACTGAATTAAAGACTCTATTGGCTAGTTTCTTACCCGAAGCTCAACCTTCTTCTTCTTCGGGTTCTCTACCTTCAAACACCGTCACTAATCCGCGAGCTAATGTGAGTGCTATAACTACGCGTAGTGCAATTACCATTGTCAATACACCAAACCCACCACCATCATCTACACCTCCTCCACCACCATGTATCCCTACTCCTCCTACACCTAGTATTAGTGCACCGTTACCGTCTCCGCCTCGTAATGACGATATATCTTGGAAAGATCCTTCAACATCACAACCTTTACCAACTACACCTTCACCTTCCCCTTATCATCCTAGAATCCCATACCCTTCTCGCATAGGCAAGACCAATGAGCTAACCAAGAATGACTGTCAAGTATCGAAATATGTGGAAATGCTATCTAAAATGACCATCAACATTAGCCTTGTTGAAGCACTTTGCCACATGCCGAAATTTGTCAAAGCATTCAAGGAATTGCTTAGCAAGAAGGAGAAGCTAATTGAACAAGCAAACACCCGCTTAAATGAAAATTGCTCTGCAGTTATTCTTAAAGAACTTCCAGAAAAGCTTGGAGATCCTGGTCGTTTTGTGTTGCCTTGCGTGTTCAACAAAACTGAAGAATTTACTGCCCTTGCTGATCTCGGGGCCAGTATTAATTTGATGCCATTGAGTGTTTGGAAAACACTATCATTACCCGACCTCATTCCAACAAAGATGACTCTCGAACTTGCAAATCGCACTCTCGCTTACCCCGTTGGTATAGCCGAAGACGTGTTTATCAAAGTTGGCACATTTACTTTCCCGGTCGATTTTGTCGTAGTTGATTATGAAATGGACCCTCGTATTCCTTTAATACTTGGTCGGCCATTCTTAAGAACCGGACGAGCTTTAGTAGATGTGGCCGAAGGTGAGTTAATCTTACGATTCGGGGATGATTCAAAAGTTTTTAAAATGGGTAAGCTTACAGGCAAATCCTTTGGAGGCCGAGAATCAGTGAATATGATAAATGTGCTCGATGACTTTACCGTCTATGACAATCCTCTATTCGAGTCTTCCACTGATAATCCACTCTTTGAAGATAATGTGGATGATTCTCACTCTACTTTGGACGCTTCTCCCATTTATGATTCACCACCGGTCTTTGATGCTTATGATGATGATTCTAGCTCAGATTCGGATGATTTTGATTGTACTTCTGAGTATCCCGAGCTGCCCACTTTCGATGATTTTGATGAGGCTGATACTCTTTCGAGCGATTCTTCACATGATGAAGATCCTCCGCCATCACTCGATCCTACTTTGGACGATTATTCATTTGAGGAAGATTTCTATGAATTTCTCAACACATACTTCCCTCATGAGAGTGATGCTCCTCCTTATGACTTTGAAGATTATCGTCTTGATCCTACTTTGGATTTGAAGCACATTCTGTCAAAGGAGAAGAAAGCGGTCAACACCAATATCCGTTGCACATATGATATGACACCTCTTTGTCCCATTTATGAGGACGAGGTTGTGCTTCTTTGCGGATCTTCTTCACACTCGGCTGAGCCTGAGTGCTATTTTCCCTTAAAGGAAAAGGTGTTCGACCCCGGTATTGAAGTCTTTGAGCCATCTCAGTATCCACCTGATGAAATAAAAGGAAAAATCTTTGGAACTATTGAAGACATGCTTGCACCACTTCATCCTTGCTTCCACCGTACTCCATCACTGCTTAAGGGAACCTTGCCTACTCTTCTTTGGCTTGCCTTGTTCGCCTTAAGCTTGTGCTTATTGATGGATGAAAACTATGTCTTTGATCCTGGTGGATATATTTCACTCTTCTTCCGTTGATGATCAAGGTCGAGTCAGGCTCACGACTCGGTAAACAAAAACCAAGCGCTTCTTGGGAGGCAACCCATGCATCTCTCTTTTCGCTTTCTTCATCATAAGTGTAGGGGGGACCCTTTGGCTTGCTATTTCCTCTCCTCACTTCTTAATCAGGGATTCGAGCTTCAATGATCCACTCTTGATGATTCTTGACGACCCGTGATTCCGTGTTCTACTTCTTCCCGGTTCTATCCTAAACTCTTTTCGATTCACTATTTTATATTTTCTCAATATTAAAATATGAATCTCTTTAGTTGTCTTTTCCTTAGCGAGATTTAAACAACGTGCACAATGTCTTAAGTGTAGGGGAGTTTACTCCCATATGCTTAAACATTGAGGACAATGTTTATCTTAAGTGTAGGGGGGACTTCTATCGAAGTTAAGTGGTCTTTTCCTTGTATTTGTCCTCATTTTAACCGGAAAATCTATTTTTCGACATTTTTCAAAATTTTTGATCTATTTTGGCCTATTAGTTTTTCCCTTTGTATAGTTATTTTCTTTCCTTATTAGAATAAATGTTTAATAAGTGGTTTTAATTTTCAAACGTTGTGAATCTTTTGACTCAATCCGAGTTTACTCTAGCTAGTATCCTTAACGTGTTTAAGTCAAGTTTTGCTAGGCTTTTATATAGGGAGCTATAAAACGCGAAAGTCTTAACTCTCACGGGTTAAGAATAAGAACTTTTCGCAAGTTCCTATTATTGATCCTAGAGAGTCGTTTATCAAGGGAACTTTAAAATGCGATTTCTAAAACTTGAAAAAGTCTAAGAATTTGCAAGATCCTATAGGCGACTCGAAAACCCAAAACTTTGATTTAATAGGCTAAGCATCCACGAGTCTCATTACTTGAGATTTTAAACTGTGGAGAACGAGAGATGATAGAGCCAATTATAAGTTCGGTATTCTTTCGTGAATTTATGTGAGTTAATTATAAGCCTATTCTCCCATCGCTTGCTAATAAATTTATCTGCTAATGAATAAGGTTGTACGATTTGAAAAGTTACTTAGCTTCTAGCCCCAGATCGTTTAAAAGTTGCTCGGTATGGATTAGAGTTCATAGCCAAGGCATAACTTATTGAAGCGGGACGCGAAGATTGGCGAGTCCGAAAAGGCCCTAACAAGGCATGAGGGCTATATTTTGTTGCTAAAGATCCCAAGTGATGTGAAGAATCATTTATCGAAAATCAATATGAAGGATCGAGACACACGACAAAAAGCAAATACTCCCCAAAAGTCATGGAGAAGTGTATCCGAAAAGACCCTAACAAGGTATGAGGATAAATAGATCCAAATCATGATAGGAGGCGGATCGTTGTATATCAAAGTCCAAAATAAAGATTGGAGAAAAATGAAGAAGTCGTGGTCCAAGTATGAATCTCTCAAAACTTCAAAGTGAAGAATTCCTATCATGAAGAGAAGACCATTATTTCATGAACGTCTCTCAAGATTTGAAGTATGAAGTCGCTGCCAAATATCGGTCCGAGAAAGGTCTCAAATCGTGAAGCGAGTTATGCCAAGATATGAACTTTATGAGGTCCCGAGAAGCAGTTTTAAAAGATTTGGTCCTTTAGCTAACTATTGATTAAATCGTTCACTTTATTTTCAGACTAAATAACTATCGAAATAAGTCAAACAATGCATCCTCGTGATCATTCAAGACAATAATAAAATATAAGAGATATACCTAGGAATAAGGGAGTCTAAGTGAGTAATTGGCCCACATGAGTTCGTGTTAGTCTACTAACTTATAATAACAATGATCTCGTTTTTAAGCTTGGTTTGGAGAAAGTGAAAACTTGAGGATGATGATTATTCATGACATTTCCAAAACCCGAGGTATGCTTTTTGATTTCCTTACTTTGAATGTTTATAGTTTTCTATTTCTTTAATAAAGGCCACTATGGATTAATTATGATGAAAAATGTAATCTTGCTTTGTAACTAATGCATTGCATGAGGACATTGCAATGGTCAAGTGTAGGGGATTTGATAGGTGTGTAAACACCCATCTTTTCTACCACTTAATTACAATAATAATCGAACCAAAACGTGTATTTTATGTCTTTTATGTCGGGATTATGCGTGGTTTGTGTTTTTGTTGTGATTTAGGACGAAAAGGTGAAAAGTGGAGAAAACACGGAAATTCACGGGCATTTACGGACTTTTATTGAAGAAAAAGATGAAAGACGAAGTCGAGAAGTCAAGAGTGCAAAAAGAACGGAAGTCCACGACCAATTCTGAAGATTTATCGAAGAAAAAGTCAAAAGACGGAAGTTTATCAAAAGCCGAAGAATTCAAGTCTATTTTATTGAAGAATTAAAGACGAGTTCGAAGAAATCCCGAAGCCAAAAGTCCCTTAAGTCCAAGTTTAAAGAAGATTAGAAGAAAAGGACTAATGACGCAATTAATGAAGATTAATAAAAGAAGGGACTTAAGCTTGTAATTAAGAAGAAATGAAAGAGGGGAGGAAGCTTCCTTAATCCTCCCCTATAAATAGTCATTAGGATGGTCATTTCTTTGTTGTTGGCTAAGTGTGACAATTAGCTCTTCCACCATTTAAATACCTTGTCATTTACTTTTCTTGTCAAATTTAAATACCTTGTCTTGCACCTTAAATTCATTTAATTTCAAGTAAGTTTTCATTTAATTATTGTCAATCTTTACTTTATCTTGTCAATCTCTTATCTACCTTTCTTAATCTTTGATTTGTGTGTTTATGTTTATGTTCATGCTTTTATTTTGATCCAAGTGATTGTTGATTATTGTGGTTAAAGTTGTTAAATTTCTTGTTTTTAATTGTTTGTTGATGTTACTGTTGATTCGTTACTGTTTAGATTAATCTTTGTGTTGATTTTGGTTGAATTTTGTGTTAGATCGTGCTTGTCTGTAATCCCTTGTTCTTCGGGGGAGTTTGTTGTGTATCTGATCTTTCCAGGTGAAAACTTCCGAATCAAGAAAGGGAGTTTGTTCATTCGGAACTTCCAAAGTTCCGAATCAAGGGTTCATCCGGAAGACTTGAGATCAGCAAAAGTTCCGAACCAAACTTGTTCATCCGGAACATTCAAAGTTCCGGACGAAGGAAAACTTCCGAAACAATAGTCGTTCATTCGGAACTCAAAAGTTCCGAACCAGAAAAGCTTCATTCGGAACTCAAAAGTTCCGGATCAAGCACTGTTCATTTGGAACTTCAAAAGTTCCGGATCAGTGATCATTCATTCGGAAGTCACCATAGTTCCGAACCAAGGGCTGTTCATTCAGAACTTAATAGTTCCGAATAAACTTCCGAATCAAGGGGCTAGTTCCGGATCCGTGTTTGTTCATTCGGAAGTTTTAAACTTCCGAATCAAGGAGGTTCATTCGGAAACTTCCAAATCAAGGGTGACCAAATAGTTCCGAATCAAGGCATAATTTAGAAGTTCCGAATCAGTAAAGTTCCGAACGAGGGATTGTTTTGGATAAGTGACATATTCAGATCAATTAGTTCCGGATCAAGGATTTTGGTAATATTCCAAGCGAAGAAGAATCATTTCAACCGAAGGTGACATTCCGAACGAGTGATTGTTCCTAACGAAGGTTTATTCCGAATGAGCTGTATTCAGGTCCTTATTAGCTTTTGTCTTTGATTTTTATTTTCAAGCTTTATTTTTCCTGCCTTTTATTTAATTGCACTTTAAGATTATTTGCATTAGCTTTATTTTAGTTTTGCCTTAGTTTAAGTTTTAGTTGCGTCTTAAGTTTGCCTTAGTTAGATTTAAGTTTGCGTCATTAACTTTAGTGCCCTTTAATTTCAGTCACGTTTTTAAATACTTGCACCTTTATTGTAGTTAGACTTAGATTTACTTTAAGAGCACATTTACTTTAATTATTTTTCACCTTTTATTTTAAACACCACAACGACACATCTTTGTTCCCACCAAAAACAATAGAGTCACATAGAGAGCCTAGATCAATTCGTTAAGATACCGAGAACACGAACTTAAACTTTAATTATTTTTATACGGGTAAAAGCCGTGTATCACTCTTTCTTAGGCAAAGCATTATAAATCACCATTTTAGCCTCATTATTTTTTGAAAGTTTCTTTTTAGTATCGTCATTAGCTTTGTCAAAAGTGACCAATTCTTTTGTTTTAGAAACTTCATTAAATTGAAAGGGTAAAAATCACCATTGGTAATAACATGCCAAAGATCTAAATCTTTTGATTTCACATAAGTTTCAAATCTATTTTTCCAATAAATAAAACTATCGGTTTCAAAAAGTGGTGGTCTTTGCATAGATTGCCCTTCTAGGTATTTGTTGGAATCCATAGATCGATTCAAGTTTTAAAATACAATATACTTTAAAAATTCTTGAGCAACCCGCTCTGATACCAATTGTAGAAACTAGAAGGGGGGGGGTTGAATAGTTTCTTATATTTACTTGTTAAAATATGGTTTCCAAAAATCATTTTTCAAAAACTTAGACTTGAGGAAATATGTGAAATCTTCTTATGCACAATATGAACAATGATAGTGTAACTAAACTAATACTAACAAAAATATATCCACAAAGAATAAAGAATGATAGTGTATCTAATCTAATACTAACACATGTATATGCATAAAGAATAAAGAATGTAAAGAGTTAAGGGTAAAGAAAGATCAAACCGAACACCAAGGATTTATAGTGGTTCGGCAACGAAGCTCACTCCTCGTTCCTACTCCACTCCTCGAGTACTCCTTACTCGAGAGTTCACTACACAACAAGCTCCTTATGATGGAGAAAACTGTACACGTCGCTTAACCAATTTCCGACTCTAAGCTAAAAGTTGAGCCCTAATCGTAGCTAGGACCAATCTACACAACTATACTTAGTACATACACAACTATACTTAGTACATACACAACTTCCAAATAGACACAACTACTTGGATCTTCACAACTATGACACAACTACAAGTGTATAAAATTAGATCTTCAATGGATCTTTGGTGCTGGACTCAACACTTCACAAGGATAGTGTTCTTCTCTTTGCACTTGGAGAGGAAGGGATGGAAGAACAAGATTCACTTCTTAAACAAGTAATAATAAAACAAATGATCAAAGATTTGAGTGATTAAAGAAGGGGTTTGAATCTGGAAATAAATGTGCAAAAGAGGTGAGGTGAAAAGCTGAGAATGGTCCACTATTTATAGGACAAAGGAGCCAACGGCTAGTTCTGCCCGCGGTACCGTATCTTAGCCCGCGGTACCTTATCGATAAGGTACCGCCTAGGTGCTAAGGTACCGCCAGACTAGACTCCGCTCCTTTTTGTCCTTTAGTGGTGGAGGTCTTATCTGGGTATAAAAAATATCTTGAAAGGATATTCTTAACCAAATAAGAATATGCCATTTTCAAATTTCAAATAATTAATTTAATAAAACATTTTCTTAAAAAGAAAGTTTAATAAAAACTTGTCACACTTAATAAAAAGTGAGTTTTAAGAAAAGATTAAATCACTTGATCACTTGATTAAGGTTAGTACTTGTTTATCCATACCTTAAGTGAAAATGGGTAAAATGAAAAATACTTGAACTCAAGAATTCGTTTTTCGTTGTTTTCGTAAAAGCTTGTTTTTACATATTGTCGTAATCAAAACTAAGCGAGACCGAAAAATTCATGTAACGTTTTTAGTCATTATTGCATTAACACGGGGTACCCAGTGCATCTATACTAATACAGGTGGAGTAAGTCTTCTTGCTGGGAGGTATCGTATGGAAGGGCGACGGGCATGCTTACAGGTCTGTGCTCGGGTTGATTGGGCGCGGTCGTGGACTCATTGATTTTTATTTAATTTTTATCACCATCAGACAAACGTCAAACTGTAGATTGGATATAAGAGAGCCATCTTACTAAATATGTCAACCACAAGCCTACTCATCATCCCAAGATCAGCAGCCTAATCAGCTCCTACAATCACAAGTACCCATCCGCTCGCTTCATTGAATGGATCAAGTGTCTTTTTTTAATATCCTATGGTAACGATAATGTCTTTTTTTTTGCAGATTGGAGTGTGAGGTCAGAAGACTTTGGGAATTCAGTGGAAAGATGTTTTTATTTATCATGGGTAAAAAAGAAATGTTCTGAATGTCATATATGTTTGCCTTATTCCTTCTTTAGCATTATTCATCAGTACATAAGCTTTGAAGACACTTTCTGACCGGAAAAGCTTCAAGCTGTAGACCGCGCATCCAACTGAATCAATAAACCAAATTGAACCAGACCAGACCGAATGTATTTTACCATGGTCCTTGGTCCACCCTTTTAATCATTTACGGTTCTCAAAGTGATCCGGTCCGTTCGGTCTTACACATAACCGCAGATTATGCTTTGTTGAACCGGATAAAAATAGACATGAACAAAACGTTTAGGTCCAGCATCTAAAGCCAAATCGGTTCGGTCCGTTCCAATCCAGTTTTGTTTGGTCCGGTCCAGATAAACTCATACCAAAATACCTATGCAGAACTGTGACGCCCATCATCTTTCAACAACTAAGATCAAGAGATATCAGCAGGGATGGGGCACATAGACATATCTAATCAATTTATGATGTCGGGACTTCAACGACATGCTAGCAATCATCCCTTATGAAGACAACCACTTCTTATGTAACACAAATGCTACAGTTAAGACACTTCCTCCAGTTCTTCGTCTTAGCAATATATTTTAGCAAAACATCACTCAAGTCTATTTTACCACCCTTTCTGACCATCTGAAACTGCTTGCAATCTATCCTGCGTGCCATGCTACCTTACATTATGCACAGAACAAACTTTTGCAATTAGTACATTCTGATGGCGTCACTACTTGTCTCCCATCTTTTACCAACAATTTTGAACAATAGTTAAACGATTTGCTTGAATCAGCTCAATGCACCGTTTTGACCTAACGATTATACACCAATTTACTTATTGTTTTTTTGTAGGATGAGCTGTTGATAGCAGAGCCGTTTTACTTTGGTGCTGAGGGGAAAATTATAAAATTGTATCTTTGAAACTTATTTTTTGAAATTCATTTAATCATAAATGAGACTACGAATTTAAAAAATGTTTGATTGAGAATACACAATGAATTTTATGATTGTTACATGTTACTGCCAAATCACTTGTCACTTTGACCAACATGTTTATTGTTATCGGTGACCTTCCTAGAGACTACAGCACCTGACCCGATGTGTCATCTACATAATTCCAAAGTGATTATTTTTTTCATGTGTTTCTTATAGACTCTTAATTGACTGGTCGGTTGACATAATTTTTTGATTGATATATCCTCTTTGACTGATATATGTAATAACTAGATTTTGTTGTGAGTGAAATTGGTCTAATCGAATTGACAACATTTGAAAGTGCGACTCAGTTGTTCTTGGTGTAAAAAGGAAATAAAATGTCGTTGATTATCTATTATAAACTACAAACGAAAACTTGAGAAAGTAATTAACAAATGACAAATAAAAAGTAATAAAGTACATTTAAGACTTAAATAAAAGTGAATGTAAAAGTAAAACTGATGAGACTGCTTTTATACATAGTCTCATAGTCCAAAAAGGGCTTTAAATGCATTAAATATCATAAAAATGGCTAAATATATGCTTGTGTTTGTTGCTTGTGTATTTTAGGTACGAATATTGAGAAAATGACAAAAGATCACAAGAATCATACAAAAACGAACACGGGAAACGAAGCCGCACAATGAACCAAGCCCTAATGAAGATTTTCCAAGAGAAACCCTTGAAGATTTGAAGATTATGCAAGAAGGGTCCTCCAATATTGAAGAATTGACACATTAAACCATTGTATCTTCATAATTACAAGATTGGTCCCTAAAGTTTGTCAATATTATAAAAAGGGCCCTCCACTTTGAAGAATTGGCAATTTTAGTCCCTCAACAAAACTAAATTGTCAATATTAGTCCTCCTCAAAGTCAAACATACCATGAAGGACTTCAAGTTACAAGAGATTACAAATTTGGTCCTTAAAACAGGTCAAATTGCAAAAAGGACCCTTAACTTTGAAGAAATGGCAAAAATGGTCCCTCATAAATCACGATTATTCAAAATCAGTCCTCCAAGAAGTCAACAAGACAAGTCACGGCCATATTCAATGAAGAAAATGCCAAAACAGCCCTTCAAGAATCATGAATTGGCAAGAAATACCCTTGAAAATACTTTACAAAACTTTTTGGGGCAAAAGTGTGAAGTTGGAAACTTCATTAACAAAGAGAAACGAGTTTTGGCCAGTTTTATAGCAAGTGAAAAGAGTTAAAGAGTTGGGGGGTTAATCTTGGCAGACAACATAAGACACCTAGACTAATCACCACTTGCCACCTCACCCCACTCACATTTACAACCAATCACAGCCTTCCCTCCTTCCACCTCACCAATCCACTTAATCCGGTCTATTTATTAAATAAGCTTGGCGCCTTAACACAAATTTGAACTTAACCCACCCCTAATCTGGATTAAACTCACCCACTATTCACTCAAGAACAATTTTGGGTATTCTTGTTTAAGCAACAATTAACCTCCCTTAATCTCCAGATTAATGATTGATGATGCCTTGATCAAAACCCAGCTCACATTTGCCTTGCCACGTCACCACATTGCTCACATGATACACCCCTGCATATGTCTTTGCGGAAAATGACAAAACTTTGCAGAGAATCAACAACTCAAAATCCAGCTTTCATCCTAAGCATTATTTGTACCCTTTGATCAACTTTTCACCAGCTAGCATCAACAAACGTCCAAAAATTCTTCACATGGCTTGAAATTTAAAAATTCGACAAGTGTACTTTAGGGACTTCATACATTAGGGTTCCTTGTATTTTCTCAGCTTTCTAGATAACTTGTAAGCCTATATAAAGGCCTTAGGATACTACATTTGTTTTTTTTGCTCTTGAATTTTCCTAGTTCACAATTCTGTAAATCATATATTCAAGTAATGAAATGTGTTTGAATTTTGTGAAGAAAAATCATGTGCCAACCTTATTATCTGTTTATTATTTTTTGATGTTAACTGTTCTTGAATCCTAAAACCTGTTTTCAAAGGAGTGTGCAAAATTTTGCATATTTTCCTTAAATCTTGATATTTTGCTAAGTCTTGTTCAAACCTTGGAATTTTGGGCTATAATTTGATCATAGCACCCTGATATTGTGATATCAAGGTGTTGTGAGGCTTATAACTTGGGGATAATCAAGTGTAGGGAACTAAGGTTGCATTAATCAAGTTTACCTCTTTTTCTTATTTTGATATTTTTGCTTCTAACCTTGTTGAATCTTAGCAGGCTTGTTTGTGGAAGCTTGTGCTTGTTCTTGCTAGCACATAAGCTCAAAATTTGTGGGTGTGGATGTACATCCATGAGGTTTGAACCACTCTACCTTAAGTCTGCTTAAAATCTTGATTTTTGGTGAATTTGTGTGTTGCTTATGTTCTTGTGGAATTTATGGTCTAATCTTGCTTAATACTGCATATTACATCTGTTTATGTGTTTGATTGGGCTTGGGTAGTCTTGGAATATACTTATACTTGTTTAAATTTGATTTGAAAAGATAAGGGGTGTTTGGGATTATCTGTTTAAGATCCTAGAGTGTTATTGTGTTTGTGGAAAGTGTTGTTTGTGCTTTTTATCTGTTATTGACTTGGTTGAGAACTAAAACCTACAAGTTATTGGCTTTAAAACCTTGAATCAAAGATTGTGCTATAACTTATTGATTTTGACTGTTTTTGACCTAAAATTTTTGTAATACTTAGAGTATATGCATGTTTAGGAATAAAAGCTGTTAAATCAAAGTTTCATAACCTATCTAAGAGATCTGAGTGTTTGAATTTGGCTTGTTGGTCAAGTATATCAGCAAAGTGTTCATAACTTCTTGTTAGTATTCATTAGTAACCTTATTGTGCTTGAATCTTGATCTAGACCTTGAACTATTGCATGAAACCTATTTAAACTTGTTCATTTAAGTTTATTATAGCTTGTGTATGCTTTTGGTGCAATTTGGTTGGCTGAAATTTGCTTAAACAGCTTATAAGTTCATAACTGCTTATTGTTCATGTCTCTGACTGATCTGGTGCTTAATTAAATTAACTGTGCTAATTGGCTGATTGTGATTGTGATTTCTTTGTTGTTATTGACTCCTTATGATTAACTGATCATTTGGGTGCCTTTGTGAAACTTGAATCCACAAAAAAGTCACTAAAGACAAAAAGTCAATTAAGTCAAGCAGTGGAAAAAGTTCCCACTGCTCAACACCTAAAACTAGCCCCTGCTAGTGTCAAGTTTGATCCAGCTTATTAATAATCCATATTGGCTTATCCAGACTTGCAACAACTTATTTTTTGTGACCAATCTTCCACATTTGACCCATTTGTTTAAACTGGAGCTTATCAGACCTTGGCTTTGACTTTTTACTAGAAACTCATAAAGTTGACTTTTAATTAAGTGCTTATCTGCTCAGTCCAGCTTATTGAATGTGCTTATTGAAAAACTTTTTGTTGATTATGCTTAGTTAAGTCATTTAAAAGCTTTTGAAACTTGAATCAGCTCTTGGGGTGGCCTAGAACTCGAAAACAACTATTTTGTCGTTTTGTGAAGATAGCTTTTAGCTTATTCAGGCTTATTCCTTGTGCTTATTTCAAATTTCTTTTTACAGATCTCTTAAGTAACTCAAAAGAAGCTTGTGTGTCTAATTTGAGTTTATGGCATCAGCTTATAGCTTAATAGGCTAAAAAGCCCATTAAGAATAAGCTGCTTTGAAATAAGCTAGCTTATACACATTTTCAGCTTTTGGGCCTTCAGAGTTTTGTCTTTAAAATCAAATTTTGAGTCAGACTGTAGGTTTTAGGCTTATTTGGTTGACTTTTTCTTATTGGGCCCAAATTTAGCCCATTAAGGGACTATTTTGTCTTTTTTAGAATTTTTTATAAATTTTGGATTTTTAATATTATTTTATTATTATTTTATTATTAAAAACAAAAATTTAGATTTTTCAAGTTTTTATATTTTTCTTAGGTTAAATACATTAAGTTAGGAATTTTACAATTTTTAGAATATTTTTATTGTCATTAGATTAATTTTTATAATTATCTTAAGTTTAAATAGTTTTTAATTGTTTTTAAATAGTTTTTCTTAATTTTAAAGTTTTCAAAAATAGTTTTAAATTTAGTTAAGTCATTTTAGAGGTTCACAATTGAAAAAATCTCATTTTGGGCTTTTTGTAATTAAATTGATTTTTTAGGCTTTAATTAGCATTAAAAAATTATTATTTAATTAAATAAAAGGTTTGAGTGATTTTTAATTTTTTGTAAACTCTAATTACATTATTTAGGATTTATTGCAATTTTCTAGAAATTTTTAGGATAAATTTTTAATTTTGTCAATTTTTACGGTTTTACGTATACGACTAATCGTCTTAGTTTAATTCGTCATCGTAACCGTCATTCTCTTCTTATCTCATTTCTATTTTCTGTTAATCATAAGATTCAAGGCTAAAAAGAGGGTGATCCGGAGGTCAGGGAGGATAAAAGAAATGTTTTGACATTTTTAGAGAGAGAAAGATAAAGCTTGAATGTAGTGTGTGTATTTAGAGAGAGAAAGTGAAATACACAAAGAATGAAAAGCCTCACCCCTCCATGGAAGTATAGAGGGGTATATATAGGCTAAACAAGAGGTCACTTTGACAACATGTCAATAGTAGTCCCTCCACATTTTGCCTATCTGAATAAAATGTAATTCCGTAAATGGCGCTCACATTTTAAGGCTAACAATCTTCCCCCAATGTGGAGACATACGGAATTACTTAAAATGTTCCTAACAAGTAAAAATACAACAAAATAAAGTCTTCCAAGGCGCTTCCAATGCTGAGGATGTCTTTTAATTCTTCTGGTCTTCATAACTTGTACCTCAGCTTGAATCCTCTTTGTCTTTGCTTGTTGTGGAACAATTGTAATATGCATGATTTGGATTAACTTCCCCCCAATTCATGCAGCATGTATTTAAAAAACTTTCTTCATAGACTTCTTTTTGACGAAGTTTCTGAATCAGCTTCCCCCCAAACCAATATCTGTATCTTAAGCAGATTCTGACACTTTGATGTAGTTTAAACAATCTTCTAGCTCATCGGTTTAAGTGCACAGCGGAAATTTGTAGAAGAACCACACCAAATAACACTGCTTCTATACTGTTTCATGTCGTTTAGGTTTTGGTGATAATCCGTTTGGGGTAACATGCAGGAAATCAGCAACAATTCTTCTCACGCCTGCAGAATACTTCATAAAAATCATATAAAGTGAAGTAGATACCATTCCATGTACACTACTTCCCCCTGGAAGTTGATCCGATTACTTCAAAGTACACGATCTTCCCCCATGATGATTTCGAACTCTCGGAAGCATCATTATCGTGGACGTCCATATACTCGAGAAGTTCTTAGTCTTAAGCAAATGTCTTGAAAAGTTTTGAAAGTCATTGAGAAACTTTGAAAAATTTTGCTTGGACTATGAAGTACCATTGTCGTTGTGAAGCTCATAAATATCCCGTGAGAATTGATTGCTGATTCTATCTCTCTCTGTCTAATTTACCAACCTCGAATTCATTCGGCTATTTGTTGTGACCACATGTGAAGTAAACCCGATATTCCAAACTTGAAACTAAAGTACAACCCCCCAAATTTGTTACTTAAGCTTGCACTTATGTCGATTGAAGAACGATGCAGAAACAAGTCTCTTATACCTCTTGAAGTTATCCACACGAGCAACTGCGTGTGACACCCAAAAATGATAGTAATCCATGTCGTCGACCATCCACCCCTTGACAATGGAAACTAGATAATTCAAGTCTCAATCATAAATTTTATCGCCCAAGCAAGTCATCAATCGATAGACTGGGTTTGAAGAAAAGGGGTAGAAAAATAGAAGGAAGGCTCGATGATGAAATAAGTAGACGCCTTCATGAAATCCCACTTCAAATTCAAATAAAGAATACCAAATCCACTTCGTGATCACTTGTCTTTGAAGAATCAAAACTAGCCGTTGTCGTTTAAAGTGAATCTTATATTGGATCGTTTTAGCGTTAAGTATTTTGTTTGCTTTGGTGTTGTGTTGTGAATGTCGTTATCTAGAACAAATTCTGAAAAGTATTGTCATTACGGGACAAAATTTGTCTAGGTAACTTGTCATTTAAGCCCAACGTCAATCACATGCCTAACTGATGCGCGGATCGAAAATATTAGGTTTAAAACCTAGAATTTTCTTTGTCGTTTAAGCACTTTCGATCGAAACATATCCAATACCCGACTACAATCCAACCGTTTCACAAAAATAATATTCAGATTAAAATCCAAATATGAATTCACATTTCGTGGCCCACTCTATTGTTAGCCCATATCCATTTCCGGGTAACCTTGTTACGTCGCAGCCCATGTAACCAACCCTTTATACCTGCCCAATCACATCATACTCTAATCTTATAAGAGTATATAATAGCAATTTACCCTAAGCTCATAACCCTAACACCCATCTATGTTTTCTCCGCCCCCATTTCCCATCCTCTCTCCAAAAATCTGACTGAAAATAAATAAATTACCTTGTAACCAAATCTCATCAATCATTTCTAGTATAGCACAAACCAAACCCCTCATATCTCTTCATCATAAAAACGAATCAATCATATAACACTTTAAATCCACATCTCATTTCGAATATAACAGCAACCCACGAAGAGCGTATAAGGTTTTGGCTTCATGATCTAGCATAAGGTCTCGGGTAAGTCTATTTTTATCAAACCGAATTAACAAAAAATTTGAACACTCTTGTTCAAGATTGATATGTTGAGTTTCGAAAATTCAAGGAGGTCATGCCTTCACATTTTATCCAACATAGATCAATGATGATCATAGTTTCGTATGTATAGATCTATAAAGATCTCAACATGCATGGTTAACCACGAAATGAATCTGAGATCTCTTAAATGATTTGTTCTCATCTGTATTGGTTTTGAGTCTTTTCTTTGATTTGCATCAAATCGAATCAAAGATTAGTGTATAACATAATTGTTATAACACAATCTTTATATTTCGTAAACCAAATTGGGGTATAATCCCACAGATCAGTGATATGGATATTTAAATTCGTGTTGGATCTTGTCAAGGTCATAATGGTTCTTATATAACACGAAAGAAAAATAACTGAGAGTTTTATGTTTTCTGATTTGTTCTTTGTTTGAGATGGGTGGGAGTTGTTATATTTGAGATGGTTCAAGTTTCTGTGTGAGTCGGATTAATTATGGAGATAGGAGACGATGGGAATAAGATTAGATGTGGATTTGTTTGTTTTGAGTGGTGTTGTGGAAGGGATTAGATAAGAGTCTTGAGTTTGTTGGTTTTGAGGGTTGATATGTCTCGGGTTATTTACTTTGTTTGACCATGATCGGAATGTTTTTCTTTCATTCTATCGGAATAAATCAAACACCCCATCGGAATAACTATCCGAATAGCCATCGAAATAACCATCTGAATAGCCATCGGAATAGCCATCCGAAAGAGCATCATCGGAATAAGCATAATCGGAATAAGTCCATCTAAAAACCATCGGAATGACTATTGAAAAACTCATCGGAATAAGTCCATCTGAAAACCCATCGGAATGACTTATCGGAAAACCCATCGGAATAAGCTGTCGGAAAAGGGTTTTGACCTTTTTCTAGATACCACCGAAAATGTTGGATCTGGTGATTTTTTTTAGATCTGACACTGTTAGAAAATAGGATTAATAGAGAGAAGATAGAAATGACACGTAAAGAATGATAAAACCACCAACACAATTAAAAAATGGAACTTTTGGACAGTTATCAGATTCGTGACATATAAACAACACCAAATGAAATTCGTGACTTATAGCAACTTAAAGAATAAGCTGAAAAAGCCACAAATCAGCAAACACAAAACACAAAACACCCCCGGTTAGCTCTGATACCAATTGTTAATCATAAGATTCAAAGCTAAAAAGAGGGTGATCCGGAGGTCGGGGAGGATAAAAGAAATGTTTAGACATTTTTAGAGAGAGAAAGATAAAGCTTGAATGTAGTGTGTGTATTTAGAGAGAGAAAGTGAAATACATAAATAATGAAAAGCCTCACCCCTCCATGGAAGTATGGAAGGGTATATATAGGCTAAACAAGAGGTCACTTTGACAACATGTCAATAGTAGTCCCTTAAAATGTAATTCCGTAAATGGCGCTCACATTTTAGGGCTAACATTTTCTTCTCTCATAATCATAATCACATCATTAATCATCTATCTATACAACACACTAGCCTCCTTGAGAACGATCCCCACTTTGGGTCATAACTTGTGGTTTTCCTAAACTACTTGTTAATACCTGTCCTAATTACGCTCTTTTTCCTAAAAGATGTATTTTACAACTATCATTTTGGCGCCGCTGCCGGGGAGGCGTGTTGTGTTTTGATTTGGCAATTGTTGTTTTTATATATAGCCATAATAGTATTTGTATTAGTAGCATTCTACTAGTACGTATTATCGGTTTTTGTTTTTTGTGTGAATATTATTAATATATTGTATACGTAGAACAATAAATTCACAAGTACTCCAAAAGTGTGAAAACACAACCTTGACTTGGGAGGTCATTAACCAACCATTGTATTCGAATCTCAAACAAGAAAGAAAAGGCAAAAATAGATAAATACTTTCGTGAAGCTCGATTTTGAAAAATATAAATTATAAGGTGGGTATAAGGCGGGTATAAGGCGGGTATTATAAAATATACCCTAAGGAAAAAGGCTCTTAAGTGCTTCGCGCCGCCTCGTTTCCCTGCTTGCTTGTGAGTATTTTGAGATTGAAAGCTAATCGAGGGTTTTGCCGCCCAAAGTATTACTAAGTATCATGTATATTTTCTTGGTTTCAATTGATTAAACCCTCTTGAACGTTTTGGTGTTCCACCAACGTTCTAAAGTCATCGAAGGCGTTCACTTCACGTGATCGTTTTCATTCCTTGAGGCTTCTTTAATCAAGAGATTTGATTAATGGGGAGATTTGTAGATTTTTGTCTACTTAATACAATCACAAAAATCCAAAAAAAGTAAAAACAATCAAAAACCACAAAAAAATTGGAAAGATACAAAACACCAAATAGAATCTTCTTTGCTCATCCCCTCGTTGTACGTGACGTTTATACAAACCCGCAATCAAGCAAGATGTGCACGTAAACGTAGAAACCGAAAGGAGTCAACACCTACTCCTAATCTTTCTAGTGAGGAGTCTCCTATTGACTAACTTATCGTAAGAGAACAACCAACCATGGCGAATTGAACTATGATGGAGTTACTACAAGCACCCACCGAGGGTTATGGAGAGGCTATTGTGACTCCCGCTATCCTTGCGGAGAGTTTTGAAGTGAAAATGGGTTTGTTGTCGATGATCCAAAACAACAAATTCCGTGGTGATGAAAAGGACAACCCGCACAACCATATCCGCCAATTCAATCGTCTTACCGCCACTTGCAAATTTAAGGATGTTGCTAATGACTCGATTAAGATGATGCTTTTTCCGTATTCCTTAACGGGGACCGCTAAAATTTGGTTAGAGAAAGAGCCACCCAATTCTATATTGACGTGGAAGGATCTCGTTTCTAAGTTTGTGAACCATTTTTTCCCGCCCTCTAAGACTACGCATTTGAAAAACGAGATTTCAAAATTTTCACAAGAATTTAATGAGAGCTTTTCAACGGCTTGGAATAGGTTTAAGGAAATGTTACATGAGTGTCCTCATCACGGGTTTTCCGACTTGCATCAAATTGACACGTTTTACAATGGACTTAATAATCATGAAAGGGATTATCTAAATGCCGTCGAGGGTGGTAATTTTTGTGTAAAACGGTTGAGGAAGCGTTGTTGATAATTGAGAATAGATCTAAGGTGTATAGTCCTCGTAACACGTCGAGTGTTCGTAAGGCTTCGTCTTCGGCTTTACCTTCTTTGTCTAATACCATCGATGCTTGCCAAATTGAGGCGAACTTGGAAAACAAAATCTTTGATAAGCTTAAAGGACTTTTGATTGAATTCAAAGTTGGAGAACAAAGTGCTCCCGCTACGGCTAAAGCGGTTGAGGTTTCATGTATGTATTGTGGTGGAGGTCATGATTTCTCCGAGTGCATTACAAACGGTGGTAACACTTCGAGTGCCTATGCAGCCACGAGAACTTACAACCAAAACGGTCAAGTTACCCGCTCTAATCAATTGACTCCACCGGGTTTTGCTTAATATCAAAATGCTAACAACAACTATCGAAACAATCAAGTTGGTTTTAAAAGCAATTACAAAGGAAACTATGGGAATCAAGGGGCTAATAATCAAGTTTCAAACAAAAATCAAAGTGATTTCCAAAACAACAACAAGGGTTTGCAAACTTTGAAAGATCTTCCAAATGAATTTTTTGAATACGCTAATGGAAACGATGCTAGGTTTGACAACATTCAAAGAGAAATCATTAGCCTAAGATCGGAGTTTAAGAACGACTTGAAGAAGGAGTTGAAAAATGAGTTAGCAAATGAGCTTAAAATCCATACAAACAAAATGGAAGGGAATGTAACTAGGTTACAACAAAACCAACAAAAAATGGAACAAGGGCAACATGAAATAAAACAAGAGATGATTAAGGCCGAGAAGAGGCCATCCATATTTGAGGACAAAATTTCATCTATG
The DNA here is from genome assembly GCA_025667525.1 of Glebionis coronaria. Lineage (NCBI taxonomy): Eukaryota > Viridiplantae > Streptophyta > Magnoliopsida > Asterales > Asteraceae > Glebionis > Glebionis coronaria. The sequence goes on from JANFOE010001937.1 coordinate 164,886, forward strand.
TTTGAGGCAATTATGTGCAAACCGTCTTCGAGTAGTCTTCCTAGTAACACCATATCGAACCCTAAAGGAGAGATGAAAGTTATTACCACACGTAGTGGTAAGACACTTAAGAAACCGACTCCTCAACCAATTGCTCCTACGGAGGAAGCAATTAGGGAAGAACCCGAGGTGGTGGTCGAAAAGGAGCATATCCCAATCCCACGAAGTACCGCTCATGCCACACCTACGATTGACCCATTACCACATTTGGAACCCGAGATTCCAAAGGCTATGCCTATGCCTCAACCCACACCACCTTTGCCCTATCCATCGAGACTTCGAAAGGAGAAACGTCAAGAGCGCGACAATTACCAATTTGAGCTTTTTATGAAAATGTTTCATGACGTTCATTTTAATGTGAGTTTTGTCGATGCTTTGGTCATGATGCCTCGATTTGCCGCTAACTTTAAGAGTATGTTGAACAAAAAGGCGAAATTGCAACAATTGTCTAGTTGTTCATCGGTTTATCTTAATCGCATACCTCAAAAAATCGGTGATCCCGGTAAATTCTTGATTCCATGTGGAATCCATGATATGGAATAATGCTATGCCTTGGCCGATCTTGGTGCTAGTATTAACTTGATGCCACTTGCAATCTTCAAGTCGCTCAATCTTCCTAATCTTACTCCTTCACTAATGTCTATCGAGTTGGCCGACCATTCCACGATTCCCGCATGTGGATTGGCGGAAGACGTTTTTTTGAAAGTGGGAAAGTTCTATTATCCGGTAGACTTTATCGTTGTCGATATTCCCACGGATCCTCAATTTCCTCTCATTTTAGGTCGTTCGTTTTTAGATACGTCTATGGCTTTAATCGATGTGCATGCTAGAAAGATCACCTTACGTTTCAACGACGAGGAACTTGTTATAAACGCAACTCAAAATTCTCAAATTTCTCATGTTAATTCCGTTGCAACCATAAACCTCGTTGATATGATCGGCGTAGTTTGCGAGGAATTCTCACAAGAGGTTATAGGTTTTGGTGATGATGAAAATAGTGGCAATCCCACTATGTTAGATCCCATCCTTGATAACTCGACACCAACCTTCACTCCATTTGAAGGTGGTGGTTTTACGTTGGAAGAATTCGATGTTCCACGTACTTGTGACGAAGACCTCGACAATGATGAGGACTTCTCGATTATCAAGGATTTTCTCAACGATTTCCCATTTCCTCCGCCCGAGGAGGTTATGAGTATCGAGCCCAAATCTTCAATTGAGGAACCACCTATCCTCGAGTTGAAAGATTTACCTCCTCATCTCAAATATGTATTTTTGGAGGAGGACGACAAGTAGCCGGTTATTATTTCGAAAGAACTTTCAAATGATGAAAAAACCGCACTTGTCGATGTTCTAAAGGATCACAAAGGGGAAATTGCGTGGAAGTTATCCAACATTAAGGGGATCGATCCCAAATTTTATACCCACAAAATCTTAATGGAGGAGGATTACAAGCCCGCAATCCAATGTCAAAGGAGGGTGAACCCCAAAATTCACGACGTCATCAAAAAGGAAGTCCTAAAACTCCTTGACGCGGGAATGATTTACCCTATTTCCGATAGCCCTTGGGTGAGTCCTATTCATTGTGTCCCTAAAAAGGGAGGGATGACCGTTGTGCCAAACGATGCAAACGAGTTAATTCCAACTAGACTCGTGACCGGATGGAGAGTGTGCATTGACTATCGTAAGTTGAATGAAGCTACTCGAAAAGACCATTTTCCCTTGCCCTTCATGGACCAAATGTTGGAGCGTCTTGCGGGAAACGATTTCTATTGCTTTTTAGATGGTTTTTCCGGTTACTTCCAAATCCCCATAGATCCTCGTGATCAAGAAAAAACTACGTTTACGTGTCCATATGGAACGTTTGCCTATCGTAGAATGCCATTCGGACTTTGCAATGCACCGGGAACCTTTCAAAGATGCATGATGGCTATTTTTCATGATATGATCGAGAAGATGATGGAAGTCTTCATGGATGACTTTTCCGTGTTTGCTAGTTCGTTCACTTCGTGTTTGTCGAATCTTGAGAGAATGTTGAAGCGTTGTGAGGAAACCAACCTTGTGCTTAATTGGGAAAAATGTCATTTTATGGTTAAAAGTGGAATCGTCTTAGGGCACTGATAGGTGTGTAAACACCCATCCTTTTACCACTTAGTTCTGGCTAAAACGAGACCAAAACGCGTATTTAATATCATTTGTTTGGAATTATGCGTGGTTTTTGTGTTTATTATGTTTTCAGAGCCAACCGGATAGATATTGGAGAAAACATGGGATTGCACGGGATTTATCGAAGAAAAAGACTCAAGACGAAGTCTATTGTCCAAAAGATGCAAAAGATAGAAGATTTACATAGGTCGAAGAAACTCAAGTCTATTAAACGAAGAAATTAAAAGACGAGTTGAATTTAATCATCGACAAATCCCGAATCAGAATCGAAAACGTCAACTTTTCTGAAAAGACGAGAAGACAAGAAGAAAGGGAGAAAGCCCACTCACCAACCAAATGGAAGACCTATATAAAGAGATCCCCTCACACAATTTAGCCAGTTTTTAGTTTTCATTTTCCTCTTTTCTTCTCTTTTGTTCGTAGGTATCACCAACACCATTAGGGTGTTTGGGTGATTTTGATTCTTGTTTTCACAAATCTTGTAGTTTAATCTTTTCCTTTGACTGTTTAAACCTTCATCATCAATATAATCTTTCCATTTCATCTTGTTCACCTTGTTCTTTGATTCAAAGTTAAAGTTCTTATTTGGTTGATTTTGATCTTCAAAAGTTATTGGGTTTTATGTTTTTATTGATGGGATTTGATGTTTATTGTTAGTAGATGATTCGTGGTTAGATTTGTTTAAGTTTTGGTTAAAAACTTGGTTGGTTGTTGGTAAAATCGTGTTCCTCTGTTTTTTCTGTTACCTACTGTTCTTTGTTTCCCCAGGTTCCGAACCAGATTCAAAAGTTCCGAACCAGTGTTTTTAGAAGTTCCGAATAGATATTTTCACAAGTTCCGAATCTGATTCTTGAGAATGTTCCGAACCAGAATTCTTGAAAAAGTTCCGAATAGATTTTTGAAGAAAAGTTCCGAATCAATTTGTTTTTCAAAATTCCGAACCGGTTTGTTTTAAAAGTTCCGAACCGAATTTATTAATAATTCCGAACCAGTTTTTTTTTCAAAAGTTCCGAACAAATTTTCTCTAAAAGTGCCGAACAAATTTTCTTAAAGTTCCGAATCATTTTAACGAAAAATCTTCCGAACCAGATTTTCTTAAAGTTTCACCAGGCTGCCTGGCTGCTTCCAGCAGCTAGCCTGCTAGCTTGTTTATTTAATAGTATTGTTCCGTAATTGTTTAATTTTATCTGAAAGTTGTTCCGATTTCATTTTTGAAAGTTACGTATTTTTAGTTGAATTTTTCGTCGATTTTTAGTATTAATATTTTTTCGTAAAGTTTAAGTTTTATCTTTTGTTTAGTACCCGCTTTAGGTTTTGCCTCGTTTAGCTTTAAAGTACCATTTTAGTTTTATTCTCTCCTTTTTTTATTTAGTAAACTTTATTTTCGAGTCGATAGTTAATTTCGTCTTTTAGTTTTATTTTTATTAGTTAATCGCTTTTAACTTATTGTTATTATTTTTTGTTTTTACCTTTTAAGTAGAATAGATAACCAAACCCCCTATTTGTCACCAAGAACAATCTTTCCACTTTGAGCTGTGATCAATTCGAGAAGATACCGAGATTTAATCTGAACCCATCCAAAAGCCCTAGTATCAAATGGCGCCGCTGCCGGCTCTTCTCGTTAAGATTAACAGTTTTTTGTGAGAACTTGGATTTTGGGATCCGTTCGCCGTGAACGTTACTTTTTCATAAAAAATTTCAAAAACCCTAAAAAATATAAAATTTTCAAAAATACAAAAAAATTAAAAAACCATAAAAACCAAAAATATTTCTTGTTTGCTTTGTTAGTTCTTTTGCAGGTGTATGCGTACACGATCAACGTCTTATCAAGAGCTCGAGCCTCTCGAAGACTTAGACATGGCCGGTGTACACAACAACAATAACAATCCACCTCAAAACAACAATAACAATCCACCTCTCAACAACAATAATAACAACAACAATGAACCTTTACCGGACAATCGCCCTATGATTGAACTGTTACAAGCACATGTGGAGGGCAACAATGATCCAATTGTCATACTCGCGATTGCAGCCAATAACTTTGAGCTCAAATCCGGTTTTATCCAGATGGTCTCTACTCAACCATTCTTGGGGCGTACCATTGATGATCCACATGACCACATCAAAAGGTTCTTGCAACTCACAAATACGGTCAAATTCAATGGTGTTCCACAAGAGGTAATCCGTTTACAACTTTTTCCTTTCTCCTTAGAGGGACAAGCCCGGCATTGGCTTGCAAAGGAACCGCCACAAAGTATTCTTACGTGGACGGATTTGGAGACCAAGTTCATAAACTACTTTTTCCCACCCTCTCGTACTACCGCTTTGCGGAATGAAATCATTAATTTTGAACAAAAGTACGATGAGTCTTTTAGTGAATCTTGGGACCGTTTTAAAGACCTTTTAAGAAAGTGCCCACAACATGGTTTTACCAAAGTGCACCAAATTAATACTTTTTATAATGGTTTAAGCATGAATGACCAAGATTCACTAAACAGTGCCTCGGGGGGTAATATTTTGGTTAAGACTTCTAATGCCGCTTGGGATATTATTGAAAATAAGTCTCGTGTGCAAACCAAGAGTGTTCGGACCAATGCCGCTAGTGCTAGTACTAGTGACAACGACAAGCGACTTGACAAAATTACTACGCTTCTTGAATCGCTTGTTACCCACACCGCTAACAATACCAACAGCATCAACGCTAAAAACGCTCAAGTCAATGCTGACAGCCAACAATGTGAAATATGCGGGGGTCCTCACTCTTACACAACTTGTACCTCCACCCAAGACTACCCTTCTGAGAATGTGAATGCAGCATACGGTACCTATCCTCCGGCCACTTATCAAGCTCGTCCTCAAGGAAACCGCAACTTGCTTAGCTACCGCTCAAACAACTTTCTTTCCCCGCCCGGTTTTCCTCCTAACAACCCAAACCAACAACAAAACCTCAATCGCCCTCCTCAACAACAACCTCGTGCACCATACCAACCACCTCAAAGACAACCATATCCACCTCAAAGAAACAACCAAGTTTACCAACAACCTGCTTATCAACCACCAGCCTACAATGCTCCTCCCAACCAACCCACTGCATTACACCAAGATATTGGAACCTACATGAGGACTAATGATGTGATCGTGGACAATCTCCAGCGGGAAGTGCTCAACTTGAAAGCAGACATGGTGAAACAAGGGAACGATCTTCGAGCTGATATGAGAAACACTTTGGCAAGTCAAACGAATGACTTAAGGAACATGATGGCTGGTTTCTTCCAAGGTAATCAACCCTCTTCTTCGGGTACTCTTCCGAGTAACACCGTTGCGAATCCAAGAGGGGAGATGAAAGCAATCACCACTCGTAGTGGCAAAGGTACCAAGGAACCCGAGCTTCCTATACCTCCACCGGTGATTGTGACTAAGGAAAACGAGTCACCTGCTCCTATTCCTCAACCTTCTACTTCCCCAATTTCTCCACCTCTTACTTCTGCCCCTCCTCCACTCAAGGATGTGAGTGATCCTTCGATCCCAAAGCCTTCCTCTTCTTCCGATATACCTTATCCCTCAAGGTTGAGGAAAGAGAAGCTCAAAAGCAAGGACGATATTCAGGTTTCAAACTTTCTCAAAATGTTTAAACAATTGAATTTCAACATCTCCTTCGCTGAGGCCCTCGCTCACATGCCCAAATACGCGAAAATGTTCAAAGATCTTTTTAGCGACAAGGAGAAGCTTCTTGATATCGCTAACACCCAACTTAATGAGAATTGCTCTGCAGTGCTCTTAAGGAAATTGCCAACTAAACTTGGTGATCTGGGTCGTTTCTTAATCCCTTGCAACTTCCCGGGAGTAGAGAATTGCATGGCCCTAGCCGATCTAGGTGCCAGTATTAACTTAATGCCTTTAAGTGTCTGGAAGCAATTATCTCTCCCTGAGCTAGTCCCCACCAAAATGACTTTAGAATTAGCTAACCGTACGGTTGCTTATCCAGTGGGGATAGCCGAAGACGTTTTTGTAGGAGTCGACAAATTCACTTTTCCTGCCGATTTCGTTGTCGTTGACTACGACATGGACCCTCGTGTGCCATTGATCGTTGGTCGTCCATTTCTGAGGACCGTTCGCACTCTCATCGATGTTGAAGCGGGTGAGCTTATCATGAGAGTGGGTGACGATAAAATTGTCTTCAACATGGGAAAGCTTTCTAAACAGCCTTATTCATACGAGAGTGTTAATTGTATTGACGTTCTTGATGAGGCTTGTGAAGAACACTTCAAAGATGCTTGTAAAAGTATTCCTACCTCTCTTCCCAATGTTGAGACCGTTTCCTCTATTGATTCATCATTATCTCTATTTGGAGAAAGTGATTTCATTTGGAAAGATTTGGAAGCCACCATGGGAGATGTGAACTTAGAACATGACGATTCTCCCACCGATTGGGATGAAGACATTCGTCTCATTGAGAACCTTCTCAAAGAGGAAAATATTTCTCCACCATCTCCCAAGGCTATTTCTATCGATGAACCGACTTTGAATACGCCACCCATCGAAAATCCTCCGGATTTAGAACTTAAGGAGTTGCCGCCCCATCTCGAGTACGTGTTCCTTGAAGAAAAGAAGAAGTCGCCCGTCATTATCGCGAAGGACTTGAAAGAAGAAGAGAAATCTCGCCTCATCGCCGTTCTTAAAGATCATAAGAAGGCAATTGCTTGGAAAATTTCCGATATCCGCGGAATTGATCCAAACTTTTGCACTCACAAGATTCTCATGGAAGATGACTTGAAACCCGCAATCCAAAGCCAAAGAAGGGTTAATCCTCGCATTCATGACGTCATCAAACAAGAGGTTATCAAACTTCTTGATGCCGGCTTGATTTACCCTATTTAGGATTCACCGTGGGTAAGTCCCGTCCATTGTGTGCCCAAGAAGGGCGAAATAACCGTTGTTTCCAATGAACACAACGAGTTAATTCCCACTCGTCTCGTTACTGGGTGGAGAGTTTGTATCGACTATCGCAAGCTCAATGATGCCACGAGAAAAGATCATTTTCCTCTTCCTTTCATGGATCAAATGCTCGAGCGTCTAGCGGGTAATGACTATTACTGCTTCTAAGACGGTTTCTCTGGGTATTTTCAAATTCCCATCGATCCCAAAGACCAAGAAAAGACCACATTCACTTGTCCCTACGGAACATTTGCTTACAAACGCATGCCTTTTGGTTTATGCAATGCTCCTGGGACGTTCCAAAGGTGTATGATGGCGATATTCCATGACATGGTTGAAGAAACTATGGAAGTATTCATGGATGATTTCTCAGTTTATGGCGATTCTTTCTCTGCTTGCCTTGCCAATTTAGAACGTATGCTTAAACGGTGTGAAGACACTCGCCTTGTTCTTAATTGGGAAAAATGCCATTTCATGGTAAAAGAGGGCATCGTGCTAGGACACAAGATCTCCAAAGCCGGTCTTGAAGTAGACCGTGCTAAAGTCGATGTTATTGCTAAATTGCCTCCACCTTCAACCGTGAAGGGTGTGAGAAGTTTCCTTGGTCATGCGGGCTTCTACCGTCGATTCATCAAAGATTTTTCTAAAATCGCTCGGCCGATGACCCACCTCTTGGAAAAAGATACTCCTTTTATCTTTTCCAACGAGTGTATTGAAGCCTTCAACTTGCTTAAGGATAAGCTTACTAAGGCACCGGTCTTGGTTACCCCTAATTGGGAGCTGCCTTTCGAGTTGATGTGCAATGCTAGCGACTTTGCTATTGGAGCGGTTTTGGGCCAAAGAGTGAACAAACACTTCCAACCGATCCAATACGCTAGCAAGACAATGACAGGGGCTCAATTGCATTACACGACAACCGAAAAAGAGCTTTTAGCTGTTGTCTATGCTTTTGAAAAGTTCCGCCCCTATCTTGTCCTTTCTACCACAATCGTTTATACCGATCATTCCGCGTTGAAGTACTTGTTAACTAAACAAGATTCCAAACCAAGACTTCTTCGCTGGGTTTTGCTACTTCAAGAATTTAAAATCGAAATTCGTGATAAGAAGGGAGCTGAAAACCTAGCCGCGGATCATCTCAGCAGACTTGAGGATCCTTATCAAGGGGATCATCTGAACAAAGAGATCAATGACTCTTTTCCCCTGGAGACCTTAATGTCTATCAAATCAACTTCTGATGAAACCCCGTGGTTTGCGGACATTGCAAACTACTTGGCAGGTGGAATTCTCCTTGACGGGTTAATATCCCAGCAAAAGAAAAAGTTCTTCAAAGACATTAAGACTTACTTTTGGGATGACCCGTATCTATTCAAACAGTGTGCTGATTTGATTATTCGCCGATGTGTTGATGGACCGGCAGCTTTAGACATTCTCGAAGCTTGCCACAAAGGACCCACCGGTGGTCACTTTGGTCCCAACTACACCGCCAAAAAAGTGTTTGACTCGGGATTTTATTGGCCCACCATTTATCGTGATGCTCACGAGATGGTTAAACATTGTGATGCTTGCCAAAAACAAGGCAAGATCACACATAAAGACGAGATGCCTCGAAATTTCATACAAGAATGTGAAATCTTTGATGTTTGGGGTATCGAATTTATGGGGCCATTCCCTTCCTCTAAAGGAAACAAATACATCCTTGTAGCCGTTGACTAAGTTTCAAAATGGGTTGAAGCCAAAGCTTTACCCACTAATGACTCAAGGGTGGTTTGTAACTTTTTGAAATCGCTGTTCGCTAGATTCGGTGTGCCTCGTGCCATTATTAGTGATCGTGGGACTCATTTTTGCAATGATCAATTCGCAAGAGTCATGGCTAAGTATGGTGTCAATCATCGTCTTTCCACCGCCTACCACCCACAAACTAATGGCCAGGCTGAAATCTCTAACCGAGGATGTTAGCCTCAAAATATTGAGTCAAACAAGAATGTTCGGTCATAGGTTTCTATTGTAATATTTATTAGAACGTTGTAATAAGTAGTTATTTAGTCGTGATTCACGGGCTTGGATTTAAACTAATTAAAGTCCAAAAGACAAGCCCGGCCCAATATATAGTCCATTAAAGCCCGCATGTGGGTGGACTATATATACTACCCTCCTAGCATGTTAGGAGGGTGGATGGTCATTTGTAAAAACTTCTTTTCTCTAATCTAATCTCACCAAGTTAATCATCTCCTCTCTACTTTCTCTCACTACTTTCTCTCTCTAGGAATTCATCTCTTCTTCATCTATTTTCTTTCTTTCTTCATTGCTTAATCATCACAAATACATGGGACAACATTTGGTATCAATCGCCATGGGGTAGTTTTGTGATTCGTTGTTGATTTTTACTTGGTTCGTGTGATTTTCTCCTATAATCATCTCGAATTTAAGATTCTTTTTGTGTTTCTATGCTCTAAATCTTGATATAAATCTTCTACATAGCTGTGGTAGGGATTTGGTCGCATTTGGTTGGTTAAAATCGCGGATTTCTTGTCGAAAAATTCATTTTTTTACCCCAAAATCTCGTAACTGTACTAGTATTCCGATTGGTGTAATCGGAAAAGGGTTTAAAGATTCCGATTGTGATTCCGATCAGTAGCATCGGAAAAGGGTTTTAACATTCCGACCAGCTTTTCCGATCAACATTCCGATTGATTTCGAATATTCCGACTGGACTTCAGATATTCTGATTTGGCATTCCGACAAGGCATTCCGATTTGGTATCCCGACAAGGTCTTTCCGATCAGCATTCCGATTTGGTATTCCGACAAGGCCGTTCCGATCATCATTCCGATCAGACATTCCGATCATCATTTCGATCATCATTCCGATCATCATTCCGATTAGACATTCCGATTAGACATTCCGATAAGACATTCCGATTAGACATTCCGATTAGACATTCCGATTGGACATTCCGATTAGACATTCCGACGAAGTGATTCCGATGATGTGTTTTTCTAAATTTTGTTTGAGTATTTTTTAGACTTAGCCACCATCTAGACTAGTTTCGGAATATCGTTTCCACGAAGATCCAAAAAAAAAAAAAAAAGAGTTAAAATTTTTTCGTCAAGTAAATTCAAATTTTTTCCATACTAGTTTTAGGACATTTCTCTCTCTAGGATTTCAAATTTTGGCGATTACAAAATTTTTTTGGTCTACCGTTTTGTCGGACTGGAGAATTTATTGTCGGCCTGAAAAAAAAATTGCAATTTTCGGAATTTAAACCACAACAACAATCACAACAAATCTACTTAAGATCCATATTCACATCATCATTTCAGAGAATATTGAGATGGATTCTACTGCCGAATATCGTGTGACGAACAACAACATAATGGTGGCGGGTAACAAAGAGAGACCACCAATGCTTGTATCTGGTCGGTATGCTCAATGGCAATCACGTTTCATACGATACCTTGACACAAGACCTAATGGTGATGCCTTGAGGAAATGTATTACTCATGGACCATATATATTCAAGAAGATCTCAATTCCTCCAAGAGCAGCCACAGATACTACTGATCCAATACCTGCAAGTGAACGTGATGAAACAAGAGCTGATCTCACACCTGAAAACTGTGCTTGGCATGATGCGGAGAAGGAAGCCATCTATATGGTTTTAAGTGGGATTGGAGATGATATTTACTCCATGGTTGATGCATGCCCGACAGCACAGGAAATATGGACTGCTATTGAACGCTTGCAACAAGGAGAATCACTCAACAAACAAGATGTCAAAACAAACTTGTTTTGGAATTTTGGCAAGTTTACTTCAAGGGATGGAGAATCAATTGACTCTTACTACTCCATGTTTTATAAGATGATGAATGACATGACAAGAAATAACCTGCAAGTCTCCACCATGCAAGTCAATGTTCAATTTCTTCAACAACTTCAACCCGAGTGGACACGATTCGTCACTTTGGTGAAACAACAAGAAAAGTTAGACGAGGTCTCATATCATCGACTCTTTGACATCTTGAAGCAATTTCAGAATGAAGCAAATGAGATTCGAACTGAACGTGTTGCCAAGACGGCTAATCCACTTGCTTTAGTGACTACCACTCAACATGTTCAAGATCCTCACTCTCGTGCTCCTAAGCCATACTCCAATACATCATCCTCACCACGATATTCCACATCATCTAAGTCTTCATCTTCCACAAAATTTCGAGGTAAAGCGCCAAGAGCACCATCACCACCATCTGAGTCCTCATCTGAAGAAGATAGTGATGAAGACCAAGCTCAAAAGAACCGAGAGATGAAACAACAAATTGCTTACATAATGAAGACTTACAAGAAAATCTACAAACCCACCAACAACAATCTTCGCACATCATCTAACACAAAGAACCGATATGTTGAGAGTCCTCCAAGGTATGACACACGTCGACGTGGTGAAAGTCCTTCTAGGTATGATCGACATAATCCAACGCATGTTGAGGGTTCTGCAAGATATGATCGACAAACTGCAAAGTATGATACTCAGAGGATTGCTGCTGCTACTGGGAATAGGGAAACGGTTGGAATTCAAGTGGTTCAGCAGGGCGGGATTCAATGTTTTAATTGCCAAGGTTATGGGCATATGGCAAAGGAATGCAGGAAGCCAAAAAGGGTTAGAGACTCCAGCTATCACAAGGAAAAGATGTTGCTATGCAAAAAGATGGAAGCAGGGGTTAAATTGTCAGCTGAGGAAGGAGCCATGCTTGATGATACTGATGATGAAGATTCTGATCAAGAGCTTGATGCACATTACTCGTACATGGCAAAGGTTGAAGAAGTTCTCAAAGTCACTGAAGATGACAATGGCCCTATCTTTGACACTGAGCCACTCGATAAGGTACACACTACTGATGAATATAATGTGTTTGGTGATATTCCTGAACATAGTGATCTACCCAATGCCATTAATGACATGTGTATGATGGAAACGGTTGATAGCAATACCACACCCGATTCATCAGACATGTGCAATAATGAGTCTGAGGATGATCAACATGCAAATGAATATGATGAAGAGGAACGTATTGCGCTTGCTAATTTAATTGCTACTTTACAAAAAGATGTCACTGAAAATAAAAAGAGTCAAAAGCAATTAAAGAAGGAAAACGCTACACTCACTCAAAGTTTTGAAGAATGTAAAGCTGCTCTTATCAAATCTACTGAGATGACTGAAAGCTATAGAGACGAGCTCCTTCAGAAAACCAAAGAGCTTGAGGGGTACAAGGGAAGTGCGTTAAAAAGTCAAAAGGACGATTATGAAAACAAATATAATACAACTCTTGAGTTATTAGCTAAAGAGAAGCGTCAATATAATGTTTTCTTAATGGATGAACGTCAAAAAACGTACCTTGCCAATACCAAAGTTAATAAACTTGAACAAAAGCTCTCTATGACCACTACCGATTCTGCTAAAATTCTAGAGGATAAGAAACAAGAGGTAGATGCGTTAAAACAAGACTTCAAAAGTAGATATGATAAAGAAACCGAAAAAGTTACGAAACTAGAAGCACAAGTCGACTTTTTGAAGAACGTTGTTTATAAAACGCATGATTCTATTCAATCCGTAAGAATGCTAGCACCTCCATCGATGTTTAAGGGTCAAGCTAGCTTTGCAAGTCCTGAGTACCTTGCCAAAGCTCAAGCTGCGAACCCGTGTCTCTATCTTGATGAGACTGAAAGGACAGATCTTGATTGCATGCCTGTTAGTGCCAATAGTGAAGAGACTGCCCTTTGGGATGCTGATAGTCAACCACTTGTTAATAAGGAGTTTGTGAAACCTTATAATTATGCTTATGAGAATAGTCTTTATGGCCTGTTCAACAAACAAACTCAGAAAACTCGTGAGGAAGTGTTCCTAGAATGCAAACAAAAGAGAATTCAATGGAAGAAAGCATTTGCCCCTAAGAAATCTAATGTTTACAAATACATAAACTACCTCCCTCTAGATGAATCTAAAAGCAAGAGTAGGAAAACATTAGGTATTCTTAAACACCACATAGATAATGTTAAATCTATTGTTGAAAGAGACTGGGCAAAACGTGAAAATGCTGAGTGGACACGTCCGATTCCTCAAGATATTACCTTGCTTGTCAAAGAACTCTTAATTCCAAACACGACGTTGATTAAAGAAACTGTTCTTCAACTTGAGGAGTTCATTCGGACTGAAATGTTTGATGATTTAAAATATGTTGAATCTATTGAGAAACACATTGATGATCTTCAAATGGAGAAGTCTGATTTCTCAGATGAATATGATTTACTCTTGCAAGAATGCGTTTCTAAAGATGTTATGTGTGCTTATTTTACATCTTGTGCTGATATTGATGAATATTCTAAATTTGCATGCCAATATCTTGATAAGATCAAAGAATGTGAACGTCTTGAAATTGAGCTTTCGAAACGTAAAGAAAATGTTGACAAAAAGGCTTTTGAGTTACTTCAACACAAAACTGATTTCCTTCAAAAACATTGTCATTCACTTGAACTTGCTTTGCAAAAAGACGTTGGTAGTTTTCCACACGATAATAAATTGCAAGAAAAACTTTCCCAAACATTTCGAGAAATGAATGAACAGAATTTGGAAATTAAAGGGTTGAAAGCTCAGTTACAAGACAGGGACAGAGCGATAGCAGATTTGCAGAAACTCATTGCTAAAATGGGTGGGAAAATTGTGGAACCTAGCATTAAGAAAAATGTTTTTAGACAACCCAATGCCTCTAAAGAGAATAGATCCTCTATCTTGGGAAAACCATCTGCTTTATGTAATTCCTCGTTTGCAAAACCTGTGTTTGCCCCCAAGATGGATGGAAAGGAAAGGTTACCACAAGCTCAACCCATAAGGAATCCTATAGCACCAAGCGTTAAGCACAATAATGTGATTAAACCAGGGATGTATATAATGTCCACGAAGCCCACAAACAAAGATACTCACTCGCCTCAGACTTCTAGAAACACTAATATTCGTGTGTCTTCTACTACAGGAATAGTTTCCACTACTAGTGTTAGCCGGCCTCAGCTTAAGCGCACTCAAGTGAATGATAAGGTCTGGAAACACAAGAATCAAGGGGAGATGCAGGAAGTAGAAGAACATCCTAGGAATTTGAACGTTTTTAAGAATAAAAAGTCTGTAATCGCATGTAATGACGATTTGAATGCTGTGAATGATTTGAATGCTATGAATGTGAAATTTGTTTGTGTAAAATGTGGAAAGTGTGCTAATGCTAATCATTCTATGTGTGCTATAAATAAAGTCAAAGGCGTAGATACTAGAACTAAGAAGCAAGTTGCAATGCCTATTAGAGCTAGTAAACCCAAACGCAAAGTGAACCATTCTGGTGCAACCCCCACTAAGAAAAGTAATGCATCAGACTCCACCACTAAGAATAAAATTTAAGGAATTATATGAGTCTGCCAGTAAGTCTTGGAAATGGTGGTTTGCTAATCAATGTCCTCCCGGATATAAATGGATGCCTAAAGTTAGGAAAGAAAATGTGAAAACGAGTGTTAGTTTGCCTTTAAATGTTGATAAGGACACTAATGATTCTACTATCACAACTACTGTGGTATCCAATTTAGCAAATGCTCCATCGTGTTCTAACGCTTCTGCAGGTGATACAAATAATTCTCTTCATAATGGACTCCGGATGCACAAAGCACATGACGGGGAATCTCAAGCTTCTAATTAACTTCGTGGAGAAGTTCCTAGGTACGGTCCGATTCGGAAATGATCAATTTGCACCGATCCTAGGATATGGAGATTTGGTTCAGGGAAATATTACGATTAAAAGGGTATACTACGTCGAAGGGCTCAATCACAATCTTTTCTCGGTTGGTCAATTCTGTGATGCGGATTTGGAAGTTGCTTTCAGAAAGAAGACATGTTTTGTTTGTGATTATGATGGGAATGACTTACTTACCGGTACACGGGGTACTGATCTTTACACAATTTCACTTCAAGACACAACTTCATCAACTCCAATTTGCTTCATGGCTAAAGCTTCAACGACTCAGGCATAGTTATGGCATCAACGTCTTTCTCATCTCAACTTTGATACCATTAACTTGCTTTCCAAGAAAGATATTGTGAGAGGCCTTCCAAGCTTGAAATTCATCAAAGATCATCTTTGTTCTTCTTGTGAACTTTGTAAAGCTAAACGAAGTAGCTTCAAAACAAAGACAACACCAAGCTCTAAAGGACGGTTAGATCTTCTTCACATGGATCTGTGTGGTCCAATGCGTGTTCAGAGTATCAATGGCAAGAAATATATTCTAGTAATAGTCGATGATTACTCAAGGTACACATGGACTCATTTCTTGAGGTCCAAGGATGAAACACCCGACGTTCTCATCAGCTTCCTTAAATTGATACAACGTGGTCTTCAAGATCAAGTTAAAGTGGTTCGTACTGACAGAGGTACAGAATTTTTGAATTCTAATCTCAGAAAGTATTTTGAAGCCGAAGGGATTGAACATGAAACATCTATTGCTCGAACACCCGAACAAAACGGCGTTGTTGAAAGACGAAACCGTACTTTGGTTGAAGCTGCTCGAACATTATTATCCGCTTCAAAACTTCCACTATACTTTTGGGCCGAAGCCGTGTCAACCGCATGCTACACACAAAACCGCTCCTTAATTATCCCAAGACACGAAAAGACACCATATCACATAATTCATGATCGAAAACCTTCACTTAAACACCTTCATATTTTTGGATGTACTTGTTACATTATACGAGATGGTGAAAATTTGGATAAGATGAAAGAAAAAGGTGATGCATGTATTCTTGTGGGATATGCAACTCAGTCTAAGGGATATAGAGTGTTCAACAAAAGAACAAAAATGATTTTCGAGACAATTCACATCCGATTTGATGAATCTCAAGAAATGGCACTTGAACAAAACAGTTTAAGTCCCGATCCACAACGACAAACGACTTCCGTTCACAACCGCACGGAACTCGAAGCTCAAGACCACAGCAATGAACCGTCAAGTTCAACGCTGGTTCCAGAAAATGTTCCTAGAGCTGATATGACAGTCGACACGACAATTGAAGAGTTGGAAATGTTATATGGACCAATGTATGATGAATATTTCACAGGGGAGAAACAAGTTGTATCGAAGTCCTCCGCTGTCACTCATGATAAGAATGATGATACCGATCATCGTCAACAAACGGATACAACTTCATCTACTTCAACACGGGTTGCTGCAGATTTACCTCCTCAGAATATCACTTCAACAATCGATCCTACAACATACACAACTACTGTCATTGCTCCAGAGAACACAAATCAAGCAGACAATGCATTATCTGACAAAGACGAATTCATCAACCCATTCGGTACACCGGTACACAAAACTGGAGAGTCTTCTACTCGCCATGTTGATCCGTCAAATATGCATTCATTCTACCAACGACATCCTTCAACACATCATTGGACCCGAGATCATCCTTTGGTTCATGTCATTGGAAACCCTTCACAGCCCGTTCGCACAAGACGACAGCTTAACTCCGATGCCGATGTTTGTATGTTCGCACTCGCCGTGAGTTCAGCTGAACCGAAAAACATCAAAGAAGAATTAGCTGATCATGCTTGGATTGAATCGATGACGGATGAACTTCAACAATTTGAAAGACTTAAAGTCTGGGAACTTGTTGACAGACCATACGATGTAACACCATTAAATCTTCGATGGATCTGGAAAAACAAGATGGATGAAGAGAACACGATCATCAAGAATAAATCTAGACTAGTGGCTAAAGGGTATGGACAGAAAGAGGGTATTGATTTTGAAGAATCATTTGCACCAGTAGCTCGAATGGAAGCGGTCAGGATTTTTCTTGCTTATGCTGCACATAAGGGATTCATCGTTTATCAAATGGACGTGAAGACGGCGTTTCTTAACGGTCCTTTGAAGGAAGAAGTTTATGTCACGCAGCCGGAAGGATTCTTCAATCCTCATTATCCTGACAAGGTGTATCGTCTCCACAAAGCACTATATGGACTCAAGCAAGCTCCAAGGGCGTGGTACGACGAGCTCTCGAAATTTCTGGTCTCTAAAGGTTTCTCAAAAGGTTCCATTGATTTAACTTTGTTCACTTATAAATATGGGGATGACATTCTGCTTGTGCAAATTTATGTTGATGACATTATTTTCGGGTCTACAAACCCAAAACTTTCAAAATGGTTTGAAAAAGTAATGCACAGCAGATTTGAAATGTCTATGATGGGCGAACTAAAATTCTTTCTAGGAATTCCTGTTCACCAATCCCCAAGTGGTATCTTCATTAACCAAGCTAAGTATTGTCAAGAGATAATCAAAAAGCATGGTATGACATCATGTGACCCCGTTGGGACACCATTATCAACCACATCCCTAGATGTTGATTTGGAGGGATTACCCATTGATCAAATGAGATATCGTTCCATGATCGGGTCCCTCATGTACTTGACAGCAAGAAGACCTGATATTTATCATGCTACATGTTATTGTGCACGATATCAAGCACGACCCACTGAAAAGCACCTCAAGGAGGATAAACGGATCATTCGGTACCTTAAGAATACCATTTACATGGGACTCTGGTATCCGAGGGAAACCGGTTTCTTTCTAACGGCCTATTCAGATTCTGATCATGCAGGGTGTCTTGATACACGTAAAAGTACTTCTGGTGGTGCACAATTTCTAGGTCAAGACAAGCTTGTGGGATGGTCTTCCAAGAAGCAGGATTGCACGTCACTTTCATCAGCCGAAGCGGAGTATGTGTCTCTATCTGCGTGTTGTGCTCAAGTTCTTTGGATGAGAACACAACTCACGGATTATGGCTTCCATTTTGATAAAGTACCTATGTACTGTGACTCAAAGTCGGCCATAGCCATCTCCTGCAATCCGGTACAGCATTCCCGCACGAAGCACATTGATGTCAAATATCACTTCATTAAGGAACAAGTTGAAAGAGGTATTGTTGAATTATACTTTGTTGGAACTGATTACCAATTAGCTGACTTGTTTACAAAAGCTCTTTCAAAAGAGAGGTTTGCGTATCTAGTTAGGCAAATTGGTATGAGATGTTTGACTCCAGCAGAACTGGAGGTTCTGGCAAAGAAGCCTGCTTGATTCATCTATCAAACATCTACCTGTAAATATTAATCAAAAAGCAAAATACAAAAGTAAAAAATCTTTGATAATCCAAAAATATTCTTCTCGACATGTCTTTCAGTATCGATAATATGGACGTACCTAGAAATGTCGCTCAATAACGACACGGGTGTGTACATAAAGCTCGAATGAAAGTTGTAAATATTTTTCAAAACATGTCATTTCTATCTTTTCAAAAGGAAATTGTCTATTTTGGACAATATTTCCAACAACGGGTAGAGCAATCTATCTTGGGTTGAGCTTGTCAGAAAACATTCAACGTTTTGAGCTCAACACAATGGCTTGTAATCACTTTCAGATTGCAACCCGGATCGATATTCACGGGGAAGTGTACGATTTAGTACTCTTACCCTTAGCAAAAGAAGTTAAATCTTCTTACACTTGAGTGGATTCGTCAAGACATTCAAAGTCTATGAACTCAAGTTTATGCTTTAGAAAAACCTTTCGACAAAAAGAATTGATTTTTCAAAAAGCGTTGAACACAATTTTTTCAAGAATTTTTCAATGATATTCAAAATCTTTCAAAAATTGTGTGTTCAACAACTCCCATCCTCAAAAAGCGAAATGTGGATCATATCCTCACAACAACAATTAAATTGGATCAATTTTTGAGGGGAGCGTTTTAACTTCATGCAAAAGATTAACACATCTTTCTCCCGGAGATTTCAAGACTATTTTTTCAAAATATATTTTAATCAAATTTGGTATCTCTAATATCAAAAGATTTTACATATTAGAGATAGGGGGAGAAAATGTGATTAAAATGTGATCTAATATAAGACTCAAGCACTTTAAATCTTACCTACATGTGCGAAACACTTTCGATTATCGATGCACATGTGAAGGGGGAGCATTTCTGAAACGACAAAACTAGCAAGGTGTTAAATGTTTTTCAAACACTTTGTTAGAATTTAAAATTGTTTTCATGGTTACGATCAAATACCCACAACATCTTTAATTCACGACGTTATTGGTGTCAAAAGGGTGGTTAGGTTTAAGTCCTATGATCCAACCAGAACCGGAGGGATCTTCCCAGGGACAATCCAATAGATTATTAGAAGTCCTTAGGAAAGATGGAGTAGAATGTGAACGTAGCTGAATGCCGACTAAGTACTGATGATAGCACTGGAACAATCACAACAAGGTGCTATTAATGATGTCTTGGTAAGCATTGAAGGGGTTGAAGAATGAAAAAGAAATGTAAGGATAAAGGGTGTAAAGAAAGAAGCCCTCCATACAACTTAGGCAGAAACCGGGTCAACTCATCATGAAGACAAACTCATCATGGACCTAGTGATGTGAAGCACAACCCTTTCCTGGCTACTCAGACTTCTCTCAAAAGAAGTTTGTTTTATTGTCACGGAGATCAACACGACTTCTATTGACTTTCTCACTCCGAGATAGTTGATATTGAATAGGTGGCATCTGCTCCAGCCTCCGACCACTAAAAGTGCACAAATAGAGTCTAGAGCCAAGAGATCAATAAAATCTCGATAGGACATACGGATGAAGATCAAGAGAGTCCTACGCGATATCCTTGCGATATTGCTAGAACACTCAGAGTGATACTACTTAGTATTCACAATGATGAGTGGAAATCCTTCCAGTGTTAACATCAAACAGCACTACGGTAGGTCATATGCAAGATTCTTTATGAATTGAACATATGTAAAACTGAAAAGCAACAGTGGTTTGATTCTGAATTGATTCAAACTCGTTTCAGGTTTCTACGCAATATCTTTATGGTCTTGCCAGAACATTCAGAGTGATATTTATTAATATTCACAGTGACGAATGGAAATCCTTCTAGCGTCAACATCAAACAGCGCTACGGTAGGTGACTTGTGAGATTCTTATGAATCAAACTTGTGTCAACTGGAAAGCAACAATGGTAAGATTCTTAATGAATCAAACTTGTTCCAGGAATTTGAATTGACGACTTTAATCAAGCGGATATTTATCCAATTTATTCACTCTTTATGTTCGCAGTCTTGCTTTGAGACGGTCGAGTAAAGAGAACGGCTAGTACTGCCGCGAAACCCTGTCAAGGAGATTCTTAATTGAATCTACCTGATCACAGGTACGATATTTAATATCGTATAATGGTCTTCACCGACCGGAGGTAAAACGCTACCGATTTAGGATGAATGTCAAAGCCATTCAGTCCGTGTCTATGTTTTGTCTCGAGAAGGTGGTGTCACGGTGTACTCAGCAAAGTCAAAGATTCACAACCACATATTCATGCCTAAAGACTTATCCAACAATTGATAGTGTGAGCATGTGGATAAAGACACAAGATCACAAGATGGCAAAGACAAGTCAAGAATGATTTGAAGATCTCAAGACTTAAAGACAAAGTCGAAAGACAACGACAAAGGCTCAAAGATCACAGCATGAAGGAACAAAACTACTGTTACACGTTCAAGACTCATTTATGACGAAATTCATAAATCTCCATTGGAATCCAAATATCAAAGAGGAATGACCTCAAATTGGGGGAGATTGTTAGCCTCAAAATATTGAGTCAAACAAGAATGTTCGGTCATAGGTTTCTATTGTAATATTTATTAGAACGTTGTAATAAGTAGTTATTTAGTCGTGATTCACGGGCTTGGATTTAAACTAATTAAAGTCCAAAAGACAAGCCAGGCCCAATATATAGTCCATTAAAGCCCGCATGTGGGTCGACTATATATACTACCCTCCTAGCATGTTAGGAGGGTGGATGGTCATTTGTAACAACTTCTTTTCTCTAATCTAATCTCACCAAGTTAATCATCTCCTCTCTACTTTCTCTCACTACTTTCTCTCTCTAGGAATTCATCTCTTCTTCATCTATTTTGTTTCTTTCTTCATTGCTTAATCATCACAAATACATGGGACAACAGAGGATTAAAGCGAATTCTTGAAAGAACCGTGGGAAAGCATCGTGCCTCATGGGCCGATAAACTCGATGATGCTTTATGGGCTTTTCGTACCGCATACAAGACTCCGATTGGTTGTACACCGTATCGTCTCGTGTACGGGAAAGCATGCCACCTCCCCATTGAGTTGGAGCACAAGGCTTACTGGGCCTTGAAGTGGGCTAATTTCGATATCAACAAAGTCGGTGACCTACGCAAGATCCCACTCAATGAGCTGAATGAACTCCGGAATGAGGCTTATGAAAATTCTTTGATCTATAAGGAAAAGACTAAGCTCATTCACGACTCTAAGATTAAAAGACGAGAGTTCCAAGTTGGAGACAAAGTTTTACTCTTTAACTCTCGGTTGAAAATCTTTTTGGGCAAGCTGAAATCTCGTTGGTCCGGCCCATTCACCATTGCCCAAATTTTTCCATATGGTACTCTCGAGCTCGCTCAACCTAATGGACCTAATTTTAAGGTGAATGGCCAACGAGTGAAGTTGTACTTTGGTGAGGACATCTCTCATGAGATGATTCCATCCCTCACCACGTTTCCCATGAACTAATTTTGGGTCGAGTCAGGCTCGTGACTCGGTTATCAAAAACAAGCGCTCCTCGGGAGGCAACCCGAGTATCTATCCTTTTCCGTTTAACCTCCTAAGTGTAGGGAGACCTCTATAGGTTGCTTGTGTTTGTGTGGTGATGTGATTACAGGGATGAATGAACTTTTGGAATCTTTAAAGAACCATGCTCCCGTGTTATCCGAAATCCGGTTCTATCTCTCAACTATCGTGATTCAATTTTCTTCATACTCACATTCGAAATTGATCACTTTAGTCGTCTCTTCCTTAGCTTGATTTAACCAACGTGCACAATGTCATAAGTGTAGGGGAGACTTTTCCCACATGCTTAAACATTGAGGACAATGTTTTTCTTAAGTGGACTTTTCCATGAAAATGCCTTCATTTAACCGGAAATCATCTTTTTCAACATTTTTCAAATTTTTATTTAACTTTGGCCATTTAGTCGTAATTTTTAAATTTTATTGTTGCTTTCATATGTATATATCCCGCAATAAAGTCAAAAATATTAATAAAGTGGTGTAGCTAGTTTAGAAGTCTTTGACATATTAGGCCCGTTGCGATTATTTTGACTCAACCCGAATAGACTTATCCAAGTTTATTCTAGCTAGTATCCTTAACCATGTAGAACTTAATTGGTTTATTAGGCTAAGTATCCACGAGTCTCATTACTTGAGATTTTAAATTGTGGAGAACGAGAAATGATATAGTCAATTATAAGTCGGTATTCTTGCACAAGCTCACTTGGTGTGATTATCTGCCTATTCTCCCATCACTTGCTAATAATTTATCTGCAATAAGTAAGGTCGTACGATTTGAAAAGTTACTTAGCTTCTAGCCCAAGATCGTTTAAAAGTTGCTCGGTAATGATAAGAGTTCATAGCCAAGGCATAACTTATGAAGCGGGGCGCGAAGATTGGCGAGTCCGAAAAGGCCCTAACAAGGCATGA
Organism: Glebionis coronaria; assembly: GCA_025667525.1. Lineage (NCBI taxonomy): Eukaryota > Viridiplantae > Streptophyta > Magnoliopsida > Asterales > Asteraceae > Glebionis > Glebionis coronaria. The sequence goes on from JANFOE010001937.1 coordinate 187,670, forward strand.
GGATTCAATCTTATTGCTAAAGATCCAAGGTGATGTGAAAAGCATTATTCCCAAAATCAATATGAAGGATCAAGACTCACGACGAAAAGCAATCAACTCCCGTAAAGATCATGGAGAAGTCTATCCGAAAAGACCCTAACAAGGTATGAGGATAAATAGATCCAAGTCTGAAAAGGAGGCGGATCGTTGTATCTCAAAATCCCAATTAGAGATTGAATAAATAATCATGAAGTCGTGGTCAACAAGTTGGGGTACCCCTCAAAAGTCTCCAAGTGAAGAAACTCTATTAACGATGAGAAGACCATTATCTCAAGCACGTCTCTCAAGATATGAAGTATGAAGTACATGCCAAATATCGGCCCGAGAAAGGTCTCAAATCGTGAAGCGAGTTATGCCAAGATATGAACTTTTTGATATCCCGAGAAGCAGTTTTAAGAGATTTTTTCCTTTAGCTAACTATTGATCAAATCGTCCTACTTTGCTTTCAGCTTAAATAAACTATCGCAGTAAGTCCAAAAATGCATCTTCATGATCATTCTAAGACAAAAATAAAATATAAGAGATACACCTAAGAAAGGGAGTTTAAGCATATAATTAAGCCATGTGTGTAAGTGTTTGTTTTGCTAACTTATAATAACAATGATCTCGTTTTTAAGCTTAGTTTGGGGAACGTGAAACTTGAGGGTGATAAATCTTCACAACGCCAAAGCCCTAATGTAAGTCCTTGATCTCTTTGCAAGTTATTTTCATATAGCTATTTTAGAGTGAAAGTGGTTTTCTATCCTTTTGTTTGCTTTAAAGTTTTAATTTCTCTTAGTACTTTAATTTTTGTTAATAAGGCCAAGGTTGATTGATTATGAGAAAAGTGTAAAAAATTGCTTTATCACTAAGCATTGCACGAGGGCATGGCAATGGTTAAGTGTAGGGGATTTGATAGGTGTGTAAACACCCATCCTTTTACCACTTAATTCTGGCTAAAACGAGACCAAAACGCGTATTTAGTATCATTTGTTTGGAATTATGCGTGGTTTTTGTGTTTATTATGTTTTTAGAGCCAACCGGATGGATATTGGAGAAAACATGGGATTGCACGGGATTTATCGAAGAAAAAGACTCAAGACGAAGTCTATTGTCCAAGAGATGCAAAAGATTTGAAGTCATTGGGCCTTTTTGAAGATTTACCGAAGAAAAGGACCAAAGATGGAAGATTTACATAGGTCGAAGAAACTCAAGTCTATTAAACGAAGAAATTAAAAGACGAGTTGAATTTAATCGTCGACAAATCCCGAATCAGAATCGAAAACGTCAACTTTTCTGAAAAGACGAGAAGACAAGAAGAAAGGGAGAAATCCCACTCACCAGCCAAATGGAAGACCTATATAAAGAGATCCCCTCACACAATTTAGCCAGATTTTAGTTTTCATTTTCCTCTTTTCTTCTCTTTTGTTCGTAGGTATCACCAACACCATTAGGGTGTTTGGGTGATTTTGATTCTTGTTTTCACAAATCTTGTAGTTTTAATCTTTTCCTTTGATTGTTTAAACCTTCATCATCAATATAATCTTTCCATTTCATCTTGTTCACCTTTTTCTTTGATTCAAAGTTAAAGTTCTTATTTGGTTGATTTTGATCTTAAAAAGTTATTGGGTTTTATGGGATTTGATGTTTATGGTTAGTAGATGATTCGTGGTTAGTTTTGTTTAAGTTTTGGTTAAAAACTTGGTTGATTGTTGGTAAAATCGTGTTCCTCTGTTTTTTCTGTTACCTATTGTTCTTTGTTTCCCCAGGTTCCGAACCAGATTCAAAAGTTCCGAACCAGTGTTTTTTAGAAGTTCCGAATAGATATTTTCACAAGTTCCGAATCTGATTCTTGAGAATGTTCCGAACCAGAATTCTTGAAAAAGTTCCGAATAGATTTTTGAAGAAAAGTTCCGAATCAATTTGTTTTTCAAAATTCCGAACCGGTTTGTTTTAAAAGTTCCGAACCGAATTTATTAAAAATTCCGAACCAGTTTTTTTTTCAAAAGTTCCGAACAAATTTTCTCCAAAAGTTCCGAACAAATTATCTCTAAAAGTTCCGAACAAATTTTCTTAAAGTTTCGAATCATTTTAACGAAAAATCTTCCGAACCAGATTTTCTTAAAGTTTCACCAGGGTGCCTGGCTGCTTCCAGCAGCTAGCCTGTTAGCTTGTTTATTTAATAGTATTGTTCCGTAATTGTTTAGTTTTATCTGAAAGTTGTTCCGATTTCATTTTTGAAAGTTACGTATTTTTAGTTGAATTTTTCGTCGACTTTTAGTATTAATATTTTTTCGTAAAGTTTAAGTTTTATCTTTTGTTTAGTACCCGCTTTAGGTTTTGCCTCGTTTAGCTTTAAAGTATCATTTTAGTTTTATTCTCTCCTTTTTCATTTTGTAAACTTTATTTTCGAGTCGATAGTTAATTTCGTCTTTTAGTTTTGTTTTTATTAGTTAATCGCTTTTAACTTATTGTTATTATTTTGTGTTTTTACCTTTTAAGTAGAATAGATAACCAAACCCCCTATTTGTCACCAAGAACAATCTTTCCACTTTGAGTTGTGATCAATTCGAGAAGATACCGAGATTTAATCTGAACCCATCCAAAAGCCCTAGTATCAGGCACAAGGTTTTGAAAGCGGGGATTGAGGTAGATCAAGCTAAGGTAGACGTCATCGCCAAATTACCTCATCCCAAAAACGTTAAGGGAGTTAGGAGTTTCCTAGGCCACGCGGGCTTTTATCATCGATTCATCAAGGATTTTTCAAAGATCTCTCGACCTATTACACATCTCCTTGAAAAAGATGCACGTTTTGTCTTTGACGAAGATTGTGTACGAGCCTTTGAAATCCTTAAGAGGAAACTTACCGAAGCTCCCATTCTTTTTTCTCCCAATTGGAACCTCCCCTTTGAGCTCATGTGTGATGCTAGTGACTACGCCATTGGGGCCGTATTTGGGAAACGTCATAAAAAACACTTCTTGCCTATTCACTATGCAAGCAAGACGATGACCGAGGCTCAATTAAAATAAACTACAACGGAATAGGCGTTCTTAGTCGTAGTGTATGCATTTGAGAAATTCCGACCTTATCTCGTCTTGATGAAATCCATAGTGTATACGGATCATTCGGCTATCAAGTATCTTATGGCTAAACAAGATTACTTCGTTGGATGCTCCTCCTTCAAGAATTTGATCACAAAATTGTTGACAAAAAAGGAGCCGAGAATCTAGCGGCCGATCATCTTTCTCGTTTGGAAGATCCTCACCAAAGTGTTTACGAGCCCAAGGAAATCACCGAAACATTTCTGCTCGAGACACTTGGTGTAGTGAATTCTAAGCTTGATTCTTCCACCCCATGGTTTGCGGACATCACAAATTACCATGCGGGCAACTTCATCATCAAGGGTATGACGACTCAAGAAAAACGAAAATTCTTTCGTGACGTCAAGTTCTATTTTTGGAACGACCCTTACTTGTTTCGGACTTGTGCGGATCAAATTATTCGACGTTGTGTCTTTGGTACCGAAGCTTCTAACATCCTTAGAGATTGTCACGAGGGACCCACGGGTGGTCACCATGGTGCTAATCTCACGGCTAAGAAGGTCTTTGATGCCGGTTTCTTTTGGCCTACTATTTACCGAGATGCACATGAGCTTGTGAAGTCGTGTGATCATGCCAACGACAAGGAAAAGCCTCACAAAAAGATTAAATGCCACAAAATATCATCCAAGTGTGTGAGATCTTTGACGTTTGGGGCATTGACTTTATGGGGCCGTTCCCATCATCTCGTGGTAATAAGTACATCCTTGTCGCCATGGACTACCTATCTAAGTGGGTGGAAGCTAAGGCTTTGCCCACCAATGATTCTCGTGTGGTAGTCAAGTTTTTGAAAAGCTTGTTTTCTCGGTTTGGAACCCCTCGTGCGATCATAAGCGATCGTGGAACCTATTTCTGTAACGACCAATTCGAAAGGGTCCTAAGGAAATATGGGTTACACATCGTCTTTCTACGGCTTATCACCCACAAACGAGTGGGCAAGTCGAGGTTTCAAACCGAGCGTTGAAGAGGATCTTGGAGAGATCGATTGGGGAAAACCGACAATCTTGGTCGGATAAGTTGGACGATGCTTTATGGGCCTTTAGGACCGCTCATAAGACGCCCATCGGGTGCACTCCATATAAGCTAGTGTATGGGAAGAATTGTCGCTTGCTAATTGAACTCGAACACAAGGCTTATTGGGCCCTAAAGCATTGTAATGATGATATGGAGACCGCGGGAAAACACCGGAAAATGCAATTAAATGAATTGGATGAATTAAGGGATATTTCTTATGAAAATTCATTGATTTAAAAAGAGAAGACTAAAAAGTTTCATGATTCAAAAATTAAAAACCTGGTTTTTAACATTGGGGATCAAGTTTTACTTTTTAACTCTCGTTTGAAAATCTTTTCCGGTAAGTTGAAATCCCATTGGTCCGGTCCATTCACCGTGACTCAAGTTTTTCCATGTGGGACCATCGAGCTAGCTCAAAATGATGGCCCCAATTTCAAGGTGACTATACATAGGTTGAAGCACTACTTTGGCGGGGAAGTTCCATCCTTGAACTACCTCGACCAAATCACCGTCCCCAATGATAATTAGTATTGAGGGGATCGAGTCGAGCTCATGACTCGGTAATCAAAAACAAGGTGCCTCATGGGGGAGTCCCATTCTTATCATATGTACATATTATCTCTTTCTAATGTAGTAACGTGTGGGGATTTGTGCCCTTCCAACCTTTGTTCCGTGGTTGTTTGTGAATTGTGGATTTTAGATGATCATTATCTTCACGATTGGAGCCTCTCGTGTTCGTTTTATAGGAGCACTCGATCGTTTGCTTTGAATACTTTCTCAATATCCATGATATATCCTTTGATGTTATAACCTTAGGTTTATAACACACTTCATAAACGGCTTTAAATTTAACGGTTACACCCTTTCCATGCTAGATTAGGCATTTGACTACGTCTCTAGTATGGGGGTGTTTGCACCCCTAGACTCGAAACATTGAGGACAATGTTTAACTTTAGTATGGGGGGTGAATAGATACTTGCCTTGCCAAACCTTCAAGCTTTCCAATGTTTATATTTTTGTTTATCGTTTTGTTGCAAAATAAGGCTAAAAATGGCCAAATTTTAAAAAATTTCTCATGTTTTATAAGTGTTTGAAGACACGAATGTAGGTTTTCCGATGGCGAGAATAAGAGTAATTTTTTACTCGACCGTGCGTGTTGAGCACTTAGCTTTGATTCCTTAACTTATATTAGGCTAAGTCTCTTAAATGAGGATGAGAAATGATAGAGTTAATTATAAGTTACTATGCTAAACGTAGAGTACTCGTATTCTTTCAAAAACTCATGTGTTCTCGTTATTTTCTTATTCTCCCTTTGCTTGTAAATATTTTTTGCTTAATAAATATTGACTTAGCGGTTTAGTCTTGATTGTTGGTTTCTAGTCTTTTCTAGTAGCTTCCGTGTAATTAAATTGGGAAGACATTAAGGTATCGCCAGCGTCAAGGTTTTGAAGTATTGGCAACCCGAATAATCGAAAGCTTCACCCAATAATAAGATTTCAAGTGCTCACCTAAATCTAGCAAACAATTTGAAGCTCACAAGGCCGAAAAATCTATGCAAAATTGAAAGTGAATCAAGCCTTAATCTTTGAAGCTTTAAAGATCCAAAATTCGCCTTAGCGTGAGGATATACGTCTTTGGCCATAATAAAACCACCGATGAGGCGGATAATAAAAGGCAAGGCAAGACCGAATTCATAATAAAAGCTTCATGGCGAAGTTGAATAAAAGATGGAGGTAAACCTATGATAATAAGGCCCTTCCGTTAGGGGGCGTATAAAAGTCTTGGTAATAAGTCTCATGTTCAAAATCGTTATAAAACCGTGTTATCGATTCTTCTTGTTGACTTAAATTTTTTGACATCGTTGTCTATTAGGAGGGGTTATTAATTTGATGATCTTGGTTACACCGTTCGGACTCTATTTTTTGACCTAAATCTCTATTATCGCATAAGTCAAACAATGTATCCTCGTGAAACATTCAAGACAAAATAAAATATAAGAGATACAACTTAGGAAAATGGGAGGATAAGTACGTGATTAGGGCATATGAGTAGTGTTATCATTACTAACTTATAATGACAATGATCTCGTTGCACGCTTAGCATGGAATTGGGGTGAAAATCGAGGACGATGAAATTATTTCTAACGAAGCATTCACGTGTTCTTATTCTATGAACCTAAACGTCCCATTTTGCGATGAAAATCATACATTATGTCTAAAACACAAGTAGTAGCAATAGTAGCAGTGTAGCTAGTTTATCATTCAATAAAAGTGAATAAAAATGAATTTTGGAGGTGCTACAATACTTTATTCTAGCATTGCGTGAGGGCACGATAATGGTTTAGTATAGGGGAGTGATGAGACTGCTTTTATACATAGTCTCATCGTCTAAAAAGGGCTTTAAATGCATTAAATATCATAAAAATGACCAATTATATGCTTGTATTTGTTGCTTGTGTATTTTAGGTACGAATATTGAGAAAATGACAAAAGATCACAAGAATCATACAAAAACGAACACGGGAAACGAAGCCGCACAATGAACCAAGCCCTAATGAAGATTTTCTAAGAGAAACCCTTGAAGATTTGAAGATTATGCAAGAAGGGTCCTCCAATATTTAAGAATTGACACTTTAAACCCTTGTATCTTCATAATTACAAGATTGGTCCCTAAAGTTTGTCAATATTAAAAAAGGGCCCTCTACTTTGAAGAATTGGCAATTTTAGTCCCTCAACAAAACTAAATTGTCAATATTAGTCCTCCTCAAAGTCAAACATACCATGAAGGACTTCAAGTTACTAGAAATTACAAGTTTGGTCCTCAAAACATGTCAAATTGCAAAAAGGACCCTTAACTTTGAAGAAATGGCAAAAATGGTCCCTCATAAATCATGATTTGTCAAAATCAGTCCTCCAAGAAGTCAACAAGACAAGTAAAGACCATATTCAATGAATAAAATGCCAAAACAGCCCTTCAAGAATCATGAATTGGCAAGAAATACCCCTGAAAATACTTTACAAAACTTTTTAGGGAAAAAGTGTGAAGTTGGAAACTTCATTAACAAAGAGAAACGAGTTTTGGCCAGTTTTATAGCAAGTGGAAAGAGTTAAAGAGTTGGGGGGTTAATCTTGGCAGACAACATAAGACACCTAGACCAATCACCACTTGCCACCTCACCCCACTCACATTTACAACCAATCACAGCCTTCCCTCCTTCCACCTCACCAATCCACTTACTCCGGGTTTTTTATTAACTAAGCTTGGTGCTTTAACACAAATTTGAACTTAACCCACCCCTAATCTGGATTACACTCACCCACTATTCACTCAAGAACAATTTTGGGTATTCTTGTTTAAGCAACAATTAACCTCCCTTAATCTCCAGATTAATGATTGATGATGCCTTGATCAAAACCCAACTCACATTTGCCTTGCCATGTCACCACATTGCTCACATGATACACCCCTGCATATGCCTTTGGGGAAAATGACAAAACTTTGCAGAGAATCAATAACTCACAATCCAGCTTTCATCCTAAGCATTATTTGGACCCTTTGATCAACTTTTCACCAGCTAGCATCAACAAACGTCCAAAAATTCTTCACATGGCTTGAAAGTTCAAAATTCGACAAGGGTACTTTAGGGACTTCATACATTAGGGTTCCTTGTATTTTCTCAGCTTTCTAGATAACTTGTAAGCCTATATAAAGGCCTTAGGATACTACATTTGTTTTTTTTGCTCTTGAATTTTCCTAGTTCACAATTCTGTAAATCATATATTCAAGTAATTAAATGTGTTTGAATTTTGTGAAGAAAAATTAAGTGTCAACCTTATTATCTGTTTATTATTGTTTGATGTTAACTGTTCTTGAATCCTAAAACCTGTTTTCAAAGGAGTGTGCAAAAGTTTGCATATTTTCCTTAAATCTTGATATTTTGCTAAGTCTTGTTCAAACCTTGGAATTTTTAGGCTATAAGTTGATCATAGCATCCTGATATTGTGATATCAAGGTGTTGTGAGGCTTATAACTTGGGGATAATCAAGTGTGGGGAACTAAGGTTGCATTAATCAAGTTTACCTCTTTTTCTGATTTTGATATTTTTTCTTCTAACCTTGTTGAATCTTAGCAGGCTTGTTTGTGGAAGCTTGTGTTTGTTCTTGCTAGCACATAAGCTCAAAATTCGTGAGTGTGGATGTACATCCATGAGGTTTGAACCACTCTACCTTAAATCTGCTTTAAATCTTGATTTTTGGTGAATTTGTGTGTTGCTTGTGTTCTTGTGGATTTTATGGTCTAATCTTGCTTAATACTGCATATTACATCTGTTTATGTGTTTGATTGGGCTTGGGTAGTCTTGGAATACACTTATACTTGTTTAAATTTGATTTGGAAAAGATAAGGGGTGTTTGGGATTATCTGTTTAAGATCATAGAGTGTTATTGTGTTTGTGGAAAGTGTTGTTTGTGCTTTTTATCTATTATTGACTTGGTTGAGAACTAAAACCTGCAAGTTATTGGCTTTAAAACCTTGAATCAAAGATTGTGCTATAACTTATTGATTTTGACTGTTTTTGACCTAAAATTTTGGTAATACTTAGAGTATATGCATGTTTAGGGATAAAAGCTGTTAAATCATAGTTTTCATAACCTATCTAAGAGATCTGAGTGTTTGAATTTGGCTTGTTGGTCAAGTATATCAGCAAAGTGTTCATAACTGCTTGTTAGTGTTCATCAGTAACCTTATTGTGCTTGAATCTTGATCTAGACCTTGAACTATTGCATGAAACCTGTTTAAACTTGTTCATTTACGTTTATTATAGCATGTGTATGCTTTTGGTGCAATTTGGTTGGCTGAAATTTGCTTAAACAGCTTATAAGTTCATAACTGCTTATTCTTCATGTCTGTGACTGATCTGGTGCTTAATTGAATTAACTGTGCTAATTGGCTGATTGTGATTGTGATTTCTTTGTTGTTATTGACTGCTTATGATTAACTGGTCATTTGGGTGCCTTTGTGAAACTTGAATCCACAAAAAAGTCACTAAAGATAAAATGTCAATTAAGTCAAGTAGTGGAAAAAGTTCCCACTGCTTAACACCCAAAACTAGCCCCTACTAGTGTTAATTTTGATCCATCTTATTAATAAGACATATTGGCTTATCTAGAATTGCAACAACTTATTTTTTGTGATCAATCTTCCTCATTTGACCCATTTGTTTGAACTGGATCTTATCAGACCTTGGCTTTGACTTTTTACTAGAAAACTCATAAAGTTGACTTTTAATTAAGTGCTTATCTGCTTATTCCAGCTTATTGAGTGTGCTTATTGAAAAACTTTTTGTTGATTAAGCTTAGTTAAGTCATTTAAAAGCTTTTGAAATTTGAATCAACTCTTGGGGTGGCCTAGAACTCGAAAACGACTATTTTGTCGTTTTGTGAAGATAGCTTTTAGCTTATTCAGGCTTATTCCTTGTGCTTATTTCAAATTTCTTTTTACAGATCTCTTAAGTAACTCAAAAGAAGCTTTTGTGTCTAATTTGAGTTTATGGCATCAGCTTATAGCTTAATGGGCCAAAAAGCCTATTAAGAATAAGCTGTTTTGAAATAAGCTAGCTTATACACATTTTCAGCTTTTGGGCCTTCAGAGTTTTGTCTTTAAAATTAAATTTTGAGTCAGACTGGAGGTTTTGGGCTTATTTGGTTGACTTTTTCTTATCGGGCCCAAATTTAGTCCATTAAGGGACTGTTTTGTCTTTTAGCCCATTTCTAGGTGATATGAGCTTAAACTCATATCCTTTTATCAACAAATAACCCTAAAACATGAAGCAAAATACCAGTTTATTTGGCAAAAACAGTGTTATGTGGTATGTTTGTGTTTGTGTACACTTGTGTAGGTAAAAGGATGCATTTTCAAGCAAACAAAGAAAAATCAAGCTCAAATGGATGAAAAAGACAAAGAAGGATCAAAAGTGACAAGACTTTGAAGTATAAGGACCTATCTTGACAAGTTGTCAAAGTTGAAGGACTAAAGTGCAAATATTGTAAAAAGTCAAGATTCAAGTCAAACTTGGTCAACTCTCAAGTCAACTCAGTCAAAGGACCATTTTGTTCAAGAATGAAAGTTGAAGGACCAAATATGTCAAAAGAATGAAGATCCTAGCTTGAAAATACAATCTGCCAAGTTGAAGGACCAATTCTGCCAACTTTTGAAAGATATGCAAAGTTTAATCCATGTGACAACAAATCAACCAATGAGAAGAGAGGAAATAAGTCACACGGATTGAACATTAAATACCCACTCAGCCGCATGCATTTATTATCCAATCCCAACAGTTCAATCCGTGTGACCAATTTCTAACCAATCAATGGATGACACGTGGCGTCTTCTTCAAGGAAAAAATTTGCCAGGATCGCGTTTTAGCTACAAGCAATTTCATGGAAAGTTTTCAACACCAAACTTGATCGTTTTGAAGAGACAAACACAATGGTGCCAATCAATTAACAAATCATTCACTTAATCAAGAATCCCCAATTCCTTGTTCATACCTGCAAATGCAATATGCAGAATTCTACACGTGGCAAGCTGGGATTGGTTCTGACACGTCACCAACCCCAACAAACTCTTCCTTCATGTCTATAAATAGCTGGATTAGACTTCATTTTCACTTGTAGCTTAAATTTGTAAAAACACATAGTTCTCAATTTACTTTCCTCTTTCCTTCAATTCTACCCTAGCTACTCAAGAGTCTGACAAACTCTTGAGTTAGTTAGTTAGTTACTAGCTTCCAACAACCTTGTAACCGTTTTTCATTGAATAAATTTTGAATTCAAGCTTTCCCGCCAAAACTGTTCTTACCATTCCTGTTCATTTCTTGCTGCATTTGGATACTGTTGTTGTTGTTAAGTGTTTGTTATGATCATTCATTGATCATAACTGACATTGAAGGAGTTGATAGTTGTTTGATCAGAATTCAGTCCATTTCATAGCTTTTGAAGATTTTAAGCATGTTGATAGATTCCTGTTGATTAGTTTGCTGTTCTTGTTGATTGATTGATTCCTAGTGATAAGGTGGTGGTTATCACTAGGTTAAGAGAGCTCAGCGCTCCTCTTCTTCCCAAAGGAATACTACAATAGGTTTTAAAGTCCTTGTTTCAATTCCTCTCAAAAAGTCAAATGCATGATTTCTTTTCCTAGTGTAATCTGATGGCTGCCTGATAAAGTTGTTTGTAGTTGCTGTTTGATTGATCTTTGAGTGTTAGTAGCTTAATCCTTCTTACTTGTTCTTTGATTTGGATTCTATTCTAGTTTACTGCATTGATTCAGTCACTATTGGCCTTGCATTTGGTTTGTAGTTCTAGTAGTGTTAATTGATAGCATTTAGCTCTATTACCTTTCATTTTGATCATTGAGTTTAGACTGCTAAAGCTTTTGATTCAGCTTAAACCAGTACTTAAAAAGCCTTTGTAAAAGTTTGAATAACCAGTTAAAGGAGTGTTTGGGACTAGCTTAAAAAGAGTTTTCAAGTTTTGAGTTTTGGAATTTTAGAGTTCATTTGTAGTTAATAGGTGTTATAAAAGTGTTTTCAGTCATTTACAAGTCATTTTGGTAGTCAAACAGGCAAATGACACTTAAAATGTTTGGGTCAGTTTCCATTCAGTTTTGGTTTTAGAACTTGTCATTTTCAATTGATCAATATTCATTCCATAGTTGATGAAATTTCACCAAAATTGTTCTCAGCTTTAGCTTACATCATAAAGAATCAGAATCTAAGAGGATTTTATACAGTATTCTATAATCAGTTAGATATAAGCAAAAATCAGATAAGCCAACTTAAAGCAAGTTTCTGTAATTTGTAAACTGAAATTTTGTATCTCAGTATTCTCTTCATAAACTTGGCAATTTTTCTTCACAAATCCCATTAAGTAGTTGAGTTACATGATTTTTGAGATTTTTAGCTTTTTGAAAAAAAGCTGGTCAACGCTTGGTCAACATAAGCTCAATTTTAGCTTAATTCAGATTCTGGGCTTATTTCTTGATGAAAAATGTTCTAGTTTGATTTCCCATTCCTTAATTCAGTTGCTTAATCAGTTTTAATAAAAAAATTCAAGTTGTGACTGATTGGATTTTGCTATAGCTTATTTTGTGCTTATTGATAGCACTCATTTGCTTATTTTTCATTTTTAGCCAATTTCCTTTGACAAGTGTAGCTTATTTTGGATTTGAAACATTTTGCAATTTGTCTCATCAAATTTGGTTGAGTATTTAGCTCAAACGAGCTTATTTTCTTGCTTATCCCGTTTTTGGTTAAAAAGTTTTGGAAATTGCCATTTAGTCCTTATAGTTTTAAACAGTTTGTAAATTTGGCTAAAGTTCCATGTTTTTAGGGTTTGCAAGTGTTTAATCCTTGTAGTTTTAAAAGTTGTTAAAATCAGTTAGCATTTTGTTAGTTTGTTACACTTTTGGTTAGTTGGTTATAAAATTTGCATTTTTGATCCTTGTAGTTAACTGCTTTGCACTTTTAGTCCCTATAATTGTTAGAGTTTACATTTCAAGCATTTATCTTTTATAGATTTTACAATTTCAGTCCTTTAAGTTTCACATTTTGCATTTTGAATTTCTACTTGAATAAAAACGTGGTATTTGCAATATGTTTTACATATAAGTAGGTAATATTTTTCCTTTTTGCAAGGTTTTGATTGAATTAGCAAATAGAATATCCAAGCAAGCTTTACAACCAAGAACAATTAAAAACCCGATATTGGTTGGACTTTCCATTAGCAAGAACTGAGAAAAAACGAACTGCATTATATACAATTTCAAATGGCGCCGCTGCCGGTTCTTTGACTACACGAGAGACTATCGATTGACGGTTTTCATTGGCTTTTGGGATCCGTTCACTTTGTGAACGTTATTTTTTTTACGTATCATAAATCAAAAACAAATAAAAAAATCAAAAATATAAAAATATATAAAAATTAAAAAATTAACAAAACAATTCTTTTCCTAACGAATTAACCAAAAAAATAAAAAATCCAAAAAGCAATCTTTTTCCTAAGAGATTGCACTCAAAAATATATATTATTGGATTCTCTCGGTTTTTATGTACATATAGTATTTTCCCTTATAAAACTCATAAATACAAAAATATTTTCCATATATTATTATAAGTAAATACGTATACGTATAAGAACAACCAATCTACATATTCTCCATAAGTATTGCCGAGGCAATACACCGTGTTGAGGGGCGTTCCGGTCCTTGACACGTGTATCGATCAAACAAAATAAAGCAAGAATAGATAAATACTCTCAATAAGCAACAATTCGAAGAATACGGACATTTAAGTGAATAGAAAGGCGATGTGCTATAAAATGCCATCTAAGGGTCAATAGGTACTTAAGTGCTTCGCGCCACCTAACCCCCCGTTCACTTGTAAGTATTCTAAGAAGGAAGGCTTCATTGGGGGTCTTGCACCCAAAGTAGTATATACATATATTGTTATTTTCTTGTGGATATTTAATATTGAAACTCGAAGAGGATAATCCATTTCTCTTCAAAGTCACACGAGAGCTTCTCTCTCATTCCTCGTATTGAGTTGCATGCTCACTCGCGGGCGTGCACAAATACCGATTGGTGTACAACCTCTTCCTCCGAAAAGGAAGAAAAAGAGAAAGAGTAAGACCACCATCGTCCATCGAGCCGATCACGAGAATCGTGCTTTGACTCCACCACAAGAAGCCATGGCTATTGATAATCGCACTTTGTATGAACGTATGCAATCCAACATTCATAAATATTCTAGTGCCATTAAGATTCCCGACTTTCCCACTAACACATTTGAGCTACATACATCTATGATCAATATGGTTGCACTATCACCTTTCTTGGGTAAACAAAATGAGGATCCTCATGCTCACCTTAAGAGATTCCTTTCACTTTGCAATACCATTAAGCATAATGGGGTTCCACATGAGGTCATTAGGTTGATGTTAGTGTCATTTTCCTTAGAGGGGAGTGCTAAGCATTGGTTAGACACCCAACCACCCGATAGTATCACCACATGGGATGGTTTCACCACTAAGTTTTTGAACAAGTTCTTTCCTCCACATAAGACTATGGCTTTGAGGACTTTAATTATGGGCTTTCAACAAAAACCTAGTCAATCCTTTAGTGATGCTTGGGAAGAGTATAGTGAGTTGTTGAGGCGATGCCCTAATCATGGATTGGATCAAGTTCACCAAATAAGCCTCTTTTATGATGGCCTTAAAGCTCACCACCAAGATTCACTCAATGCTTCCGCGGGAGGGAGTATTCTTCTTAAGACCTATCAAGAGGCTTTGGACATTATTGAGACTAAGGCAATGGTTCAAACAAACAATCCATTTGAAGAAAAGGTTCATGTTATCCAAAACAATTCTCAAATCCCTTGTGATAACCAACTCCTCAAGTTTCAAGAAGCGATTTTTCAAAGGATGGATAGAGATAGTGAGAGGAATTTGCAAGCACAACAAGAAATGCTTAAAACTTTTAAGAACTTGTCATTGAACAATTCCTCAAATAATGTGAATGCCATCACCATTTCTTGTGTTACTTGTGGAGGTCCCCATTCTTATGAACAATGTGATAAGGTGCAAGGGTATCAAGGGGAATGCTATGCTTACCAAGAAGAACATCGTGAACACTTCAAGCCTAATATCAATCCAAATAACCTTTCTTACAAATCCCAAAACTACCTTTCTCCACCCGGCTTCCCACCCCAACCACCCACCCAAATTCCACAAAATACACTTCAAATTTTACCAAGGAATCAAGGGCAAAGACCACCATACCAAGGAAATAATTACAAGGCATCCAATCAATTTCAACTTCAAGCAAATACCTTTTATCCACCAAATCAAGGATTTATTGCCCAACCTTTACCTTTCCAACCTCAAGGTTTTCAAGGTCATGTGCCACAAGAGTTTAACACAATGGATCTCTTGCAAAAAATGAATCAAGAGAATGAAAGGAAGTTCCAAGCTATGGAGAAGAAAATGAATGACCAATTCAATAAGGTTTTGGTGGTATTAAATCAAAGACCATAAGGGGCTTTACCTTCTAACACACAAACAAATCCTAGGGCCAATGTCAATGCTATTACAACAAGGAGTGGTACAACAACAAAGGATCCTTCATCTCCTAAACCTACTATTGTTCAACCCACTTGTGCTCCTACTTGTGACAAGCCTTCTAGCTCTACTTCACCACCTCAAAATGCTCCCATTGCTCCAATTTCAAAGCCTATTCATGAAACACTCAATAAGGAAAATCCTTCATCCACACCTCAATCACAACCAAAACCAAGTCTTCCTTATCCTTCAAGATTGAGAAAAGAAAAGCTTAAGAACAAGGATGATATCCAAGTTTCTAACTTTTTGAGGATGTTCAAGCAACTTAACATCAATATCTCTTTTGCGGAGGCCTTAACCAATATGCCTAAGTTTACTAAGATGATTAAGGATTTGCTTTCTAACAAGGAAAGATTGGTGGATTTGCCTAATGCTTCTTTGAATGAAAATTGTTCCGCGGTGTTGCTTAAGAAGTTGCCTACTAAGCTTGGAGATCCGGGGCGGTTTTTGATTCCTTGCAATTTCCCGGGGGTGGAAAATTGTATGGCTTTAGCGGATTTAGGAGCAAGCATAAATCTTATGCCATTATCGGTTTGGAAGAGACTTTCACTTCCCGAGCTTACTCCTACTAAGATGACTCTTGAGTTGGCCAACCGTACTATAGCTTATCCGGTGGGAATTGCGGAGGATGTTTTTGTTGGGGTTGATAGATTTACATTTCCCGCGGATTTTGTGGTGGTTGATTATGATGTGGATCCTAGAGTGCCTTTGATTGTTGGTAGGCCATTTTTGAGAACGGGTCGTACTTTAATCGATGTGGCGGAAGGAGAACTTACAATGCGGGTAGGAGATGAGAGAGTTGTGTTTAACATGGGAAAGTTGTCCAAAAAGTCTAATGAGCCCGAAGCGGTAAAACATATTGATGTTGTATTTGAGGAGGAAACACAAGATGATCTTCTTGATGAAGTTTGTGATGAGTACTTTTATGAAGCTTGCTCAAGTGGAGACTATGATTACCCTCATATTGAGACCATTGCTTCCATTACTTCCTCCTTGGATTTTCATGAACCTCAAGAGCTAAACTTTAGTGAAATTCCTTATGACACCCCCTTTTTCCACAATACTAATCACTTTGATGAGGACTTAAGTAATGAGGGATATTTTCTTTGTGATTCACCAACATATGATGACTATAGTGATGATGAGATTTCTACTTGTGACTCTCCATTTGTTGGTGATCATACTTCTTTTGGTTTTGAGGGATCACCCATTTTGATAGTCCAATCTATGATGTCTATGGTGATGAGGAGGATTATATCATTGATGAGATTGATGAGTTTTTAGTGGAGGACATATCTTTTGAGTATACTCTTGGTTACCTTGATGAGGAGGGGGACATACTCTATTTAGAATCCCTATTAGATGAAGATTCTTCACCTTTTTCCTTGCCCATCTCAACCTTTCAAAGTGATAAAGGAACACAAGTCATGATAGTTCCTTCCAAGAGCTTGTTGTTACCCATGTCTTCATAACCTTTCTCTCGCAATGTGATTTACAAAGAAGAGTCTTCTAAGGCAACCATCACTTGTTGTTTTCCCATCAAGGAACGGATTTTTGATCCTGGCATAGAGCTTGCTAAATCATCTCAGTATCCATCTGATGCAACAAAAGGAAACCTTGTGAAAGATTTGAGAGCTTTACACCATCACCTTGGGCAGAACAAATGGGAAACCATTTTAGAGAACTACACCTCATTCTTTTCACCATTGATTGGGAAGCTAGTTGTTGGTTTGTGTTATAAGTGGGAGGGTAATTATGTATTTGATCCTGGGGGATATTTATGGAGTTTTGATAAATGAACACTTGTTTTACCTCATCATGGAGATTTTTCTTAAAAAGTGCAAAATTTTTTCTTCTCCATGATAGGTTTTAGACACTTTTAAGTGTGGGACGAGTCGAGCTAGAGACTCATTAACTCAAGCATCGTATAACTAGGTTTAGAGTGTTGTAGGTTAGAAATAAAGGCATAGACTTGGAGATAAGTGTAGGGGAGACCTTCTTTTGTCTTCATGATTGTTTGTAGGGTTGCTTACTCGTTTCATGCTTTGGAGCTTATGGAGGAGGCCCTTGTATCCGGTTCACTTCGTTACTTTAGTGAATTTTTATTGACACCTTGTGCTTAAACATGATTTCACTAATAGTTGTCCTTTCCTTAACTTGGGTTAAGCAAAGTCTATTCATTGTCATAAGTGTAGGGGAAGTTTTTATACTTCCATGCTCTTAAACATTGAGGACAATGTTTAGCTTAAGTGTAGGGGGGTCTTCTATCGAAGTGACCTTACCTAGAACTTGTCATTGTCTTGCATGATAACATGAAAAAAATTGAATTTTCAACATTTTTAAAATTTTTTGATCTACTTTGGCCAACAAAAATATGCATTCATAATTTTTGCATCAATCAATTTTGCATAACACATTTGCATTGTATATATCTTTTCTTTTATTTTTCATCAAAAATATATAAAAAGAGAAAAATATAATAAAAACATGGTTTAACAAATTTAGACTTCTTTGACATATTAGGCCCGCCATGGATATTTTGACTCAACCCGAGTTTGCTTATCTTAGCATTCTCTAGCTAGTATCCTTAACCATGTAGTCCTTCATTGGTCTATTAGGCTAAGCATCCACCAATTTCATTATTTGAAATTTTAAATTTGTGGAGAATGGGAAATGATAGAGTTGAAGCAAGTGTAAAAGGGCTAGATAGACTTCATGGCAATTACTTGCGGCTAAACCCTTCTCTTCTTGACCTCTATTTTCTTCGCATGTATATAATTGTTAATAAATAATCAAGAACGGTTTTAATCGGTTTGTAATCTCTTATGCATTTTTGACTAATCATTCATGATTGATATAAGTACGTCTTAAGATTCTAAGTTAGAACGTTTTATGTGTACTAGACTTATGTCATGCTCAATATTTAGCGGGTGTTTTTCCTTTTATTCTTTTCAAATTTCTTAGTGAGGAATAAAGAAAAATAAGAGCGGCTTATGAAAAAAAAATGAGTGGCTAGAAAAAAAAAAGAAAAGAAAAAAAAAATAATGCAAGACTCCCAAGAGGGGCAGTGTGGTGTTAATTATAGTGACTATTGAGTCCAATATTACCTTGACGGGTTGCGGGGATTCAATAGATTGCTCCGATCCAATATTACCTTGACGGGTTGCGGGGTTGAAGATCCAAAGTCTCAAAAAGATGGCGGATGTAAATTATTGCGTGAGTTTTATTTTTCTTTCCTTAGCGAGTGTGTAGCTACTTATGAAAGCATGACATGAGGATTTTACACATAAGGCGAATAACTTATTATTCTTGAAACGGACTTGTATTAATTGTGAGCGGTTTTTCAAGTAATGGACGAGAGGATTACTTAGGATTAAAACCGTGCTTCCTTATTTTTGGATTTTACACTTCTTATACTTCCCACTTGAATAATGACAAATTTGCCCACAAGCAATTTGCTCGAATAATAACCGGTTCCACATTTAATTGTCATGAATAAGTTGATGCACTTTTTACTTGTGAATGCAATGATCCCATTTTTAAGCTTGGTATGGGGAAAGTGAAACTTGAGGGTGATAAATGTCCATGGTACCCAAGCCCTAATCTAAGCCATTGAATTCTTTATGAGTTATTTCCATCAAAACCATTTCAAGAAAAATCAAAAAGATATAGATAGAATTGTATTTAGTTCATTGCATTATTAAAAGTCAAAATCATGCATCATTTAGTTTAGAGTAGTGTAGATGCATCTCATATGGCCAAGGTGGATTAATTATGAGGGAAATGTAAATTTGAGCTTTAATATATGATATTGCATGAGGACATGACAATGTTCAAGTGTAGGGGAATTTGATATGAGCTTAAACTCATATCCTTTTATCAACAAATAACCCTAAAACATGAAGCAAAATACCAATTTATTTGGCAAAAACAGTGTTATGTGGTATGTTTGTGTTTGTGTACACTTGTGTAGGTAAAAGGATACATTTTCAAGCAAACAAAGAAAAATCAAGCTCAAATGGATGAAAAAGACAAAGAAGGATCAAAAGTGACAAGACTTTGAAGTATAAGGACCTATCTTGACAAGTTGTCAAAGTTGAAGGACTAAAGTGCAAATATTGTAAAAAGTCAAGATTCAAGTCAAACTTGGTCAACTCTCAAGTCAACTCAGTCAAAGGACCATTTTTTTCAAGAATGAAAGTTGAAGGACCAAATATGTCAAAAGAATGAAGATCCTAGCTTGAAAATACAATCTGCCAAGTTGAAGGACCAATTCTGCCAACTTTTGAAAGATATGCAAAGTTTAATCCATGTGACAACAAATCAACCAATGAGAAGAGAGGAAATAAGTCACACGGATTGAACATTAAATACCCACTCAGCCGCATGCATTTATTATCCAATCCCAACAGTTCAATCCGTGTGACCAATTTCTAACCAATCAATGGATGACACGTGGCGTCTTCTTCAAGGAAAAAATTTGCCAGGATCGCGTTTTAGCTACAAGCAATTTCATGGAAAGTTTTCAACACCAAACTTGATCGTTTTGAAGAGACAAACACAATGGTGCCAATCAATTAACAAATCATTCACTTAATCAAGAATCCCCAATTCCTTGTTCATACCTGCAAATGCAATATGCAGAATTCTACACGTGGCAAGCTGGGATTGGTTCTGACACGTCACCAACCCCAACAAACTCTTCCTTCATGTCTATAAATAGCTGGATTAGACTTCATTTTCACTTGTAGCTTAAATTTGTAAAAACACATAGTTCTCAATTTACTTTCCTCTTTCCTTCAATTCTACCCTAGCTACTCAAGAGTCTGACAAACTCTTGAGTTAGTTAGTTAGTTACTAGCTTCCAACAACCTTGTAACCGTTTTTCATTGAATAAATTTTGAATTCAAGCTTTCCCGCCAAAACTGTTCTTACCATTCCTGTTCATTTCTTGCTGCATTTGGATACTGTTGTTGCTGTTAAGTGTTTGTTATGATCATTCATTGATCATAACTGACATTGAAGGAGTTGATAGCTGTTTGATCAGAATTCAGTCCATTTCATAGCTTTTGAAGATTTTAAGCATGTTGATAGATTCCTGTTGATTAGTTTGCTGTTCTTGTTGATTGATTGATTCCTAGTGATAAGGTGGTGGTTATCACTAGGTTAAGAGAGCTCAGCGCTCCTCTTCTTCCCAAAGGAATACTACAATAGGTTTTAAAGTCCTTGTTTCAATTCCTCTCAAAAAGTTAAATGCATGATTTCTTTTCCTAGTGTAATCTGATGGCTGCCTGATAAAGTTGTTTGTAGTTGCTGTTTGATTGATCTTTGAGTGTTAGTAGCTTAATCCTTCTTACTTGTTCTTTGATTTGGATTCTATTCTAGTTTACTGCATTGATTCAGTCACTATTGGCCTTGCATTTGGTTTGTAGTTCTAGTAGTGTTAATTGATAGCATTTAGCTCTATTACCTTTCATTTTGATCATTGAGTTTAGACTGCTAAAGCTTTTGATTCAGCTTAAACCAGTACTTAAAAAGCCTTTGTAAAAGTTTGAATAACCAGTTAAAGGAGTGTTTGGGACTAGCTTAAAAAGAGTTTTCAAGTTTTGAGTTTTGGAATTTTAGAGTTCATTTGTAGTTAATAGGTGTTATAAAAGTGTTTTCAGTCATTTACAAGTCATTTTGGTAGTCAAACAGGCAAATGACACTTAAAATGTTTGGGTCAGTTTCCATTCAGTTTTGGTTTTAGAACTTGTCATTTTCAATTGATCAGTATTCATTCCATAGTTGATGAAATTTCACCAAAATTGTTCTCAGCTTTAGCTTACATCATAAAGAATCAGAATCTAAGAGGATTTTATATAGTATTCTATAATCAGTTAGATATAAGCAAAAATCAGATAAGCCAACTTAAAGCAAGTTTCTGTAATTTGTAAACTGAAATTTTGTATCTCAGTATTCTCTTCATAAACTTGGAAATTTTTATTCACAAATCCCATTAAGTAGTTGAGTTACATGATTTTTGAGATTTTTAGCTTTTTGAAAAAAAGCTGGTCAACGCTTGGTCAACATAAGCTCAATTTTAGCTTAATTCAGATTCTGGGCTTATTTCTTGATGAAAAATATTCTAGTTTGATTTCCCATTCCTTAATTCAGTTGCTTAATCAGTCTTAATAAAAAAAATCAAGTTGTGACTGATTGGATTTTGCTATAGCTTATTTTGTGCTTATTGATAAGCACTCATTTGCTTATTTTTCATTTTTAGCCAATTTCCTTTGACAAGTGTAGCTTATTTTGGATTTGAAACATTTTGCAATTTGTCTCATCAAATTTGGTTGAGTATTTAGCTCAAACGAGCTTATTTTCTTGCTTATCCCGTTTTTGGTTAAAAAGTTTTGGAAATTGCCATTTAGTCCTTATAGTTTTAAACAGTTTGTAAATTTGGCTAAAGTTCCATGTTTTTAGGGTTTGCAAGTGTTTAATCCTTGTAGTTTTAAAAGTTGTTAAAATCAGTTAGCATTTTGTTAGTTTGTTACACTTTTGGTTAGTTGGTTATAAAATTTGCATTTTTGATCCTTGTAGTTAACTGCTTTGCACTTTTAGTCCCTATAATTGTTAGAGTTTACATTTCAAGCATTTATCTTTTATAGATTTTACAATTTCAGTCCTTTAAGTTTCACATTTTGCATTTTGAATTTCTACTTGAATAAAAACGTGGTATTTGCAATATGTTTTACATATAAGTAGGTAATATTTTTCCGTTTTGCAAGGTTTTGATTGAATTAGCAAATAGAATATCCAAGCAAGCTTTACAACCAAGAACAATTAAAAACCCGATATTGGTTGGACTTTCCATTAGCAAGAACTGAGAAAAAACGAACTGCATTATAGTTTTAAATTTAGTTAAGTCATTTTAGAGGTTTACATTTTGAAAAAATCTCATTTTAGGCTTTATGTTAATTAAATTGATTTTTTGGGCTTTAATTAGCATTAAAAAACTATTATTTAATTAAATAAAAGGTTTGAGTGATTTTTAATTTTTTGTAAACTCTAATTACATTATTTAGGATTTATTTCAATTTTCTAGGAATTTTTAGGATAAATTTTTAATTTTGTTACTTTTTACGGTTTTACGTGTACGACTAATCGTCTTAGTTTAATTCGTCATCGTAACCGTCATTCTCTTCTTATCTCATTTCTAGTTTCTTCTCTCATAATCATAATCACATCATTAATCATCTCTCTACACAACACACTAGCCTCCTTGAGAACGATCCCCACTTAGGGTCATAACTTATGGTTTTCCTAAACTAATTGTTAATACCTGCCCTAATTACGCTCTTTTTCCTAAATGACGTATTTTACAACTATCATTTTGGCGCCGCTGCTGGGGAGGCGTGTTGTGTTTTGATTTGGCAATTGTTGTTTTTATATATAGCCATAATAGTATTTGTATTAGTAGCACTCTACTAATACGTATTATCGGTTTTCGTTTTTTGTGTGAATATTATTAATATATTGTATACGTAGAACAATAAATTCACAAGTACTCCAAAAGTGTGAAAACACAACCTTGACTTGGGAGGTCATTTCCCAATCATTGTATTCGAATCTCAAACAAGAAAGAAAAGGCAAAAATAGATAAATACTTTCGTGAAGCTCGATTTTGAAAAATATAAACTATAAGGTGGGTATAAAGCGGGTATTATAAAATATACCCTGAGGAAAAATGCTCTTAAGTGCTTCGCGCCGCCTGGTTTCCCCGCTTGCTTGTGAGTATTTTGAGATTGAAAGCTAATCGAGGGTTTTGCCGCCCAAAGTATTACTAAGTATCATATATATTTTCTTGGTTTCAATTGATTAAACCCTCTTGAACGTTTTGGTGTTCCAGCAACGTTCTAAAGTCATCGAAGGCGTTCACTTCACGTGATCGTTTTCATTCCTTGAGGCTTCTTTAATCAAGAGATTTGATTAAGGGGGAGATTTGTAGATTTTTGTCTACTTAATACAATCACAAAAATCCAAAAAAAGTAAAAACAATCAAAAACCACAAAAAAATTGGAAAAATACAAAACACCAAAAAGAATCTTCTTTGCTCATCCCCTCGTTGTACGCGACGTTTATGTAAACCCGCAATCAAGCAAGACGTGCACGTAAACGTAGAAACCGAAAGGAGTCAACACCTACTCCTAATCTTTCTAGTGAGGAGTTTCCTATTGACGAACCTATCGTAAGAGAAGAACCAACCATGGCGAATCGAACTATGATGGAGTTACTTCAAGCACCCACCGAGGGTTATGGAGAGGCTATTGTGATTCCCGCTATCCTTGCGGAAAATTTTGAAGTGAAAACGGGTTTGTTGTCGATGATCCAAAACAACAAATTCCGTGGTGATGAAAAGGACAACCCGCACAGCCATATCCGCTAATTCAATCGTCTTACCACCACTTGCAAATTTAAGGATGTTGCTAATGACTCGATTAAGACGATGCTTTTTCTGTATTCCTTAGCGGGGCCCGCTAAAGTTTGGTTAGAGAAAGAGCCACCCAATTCTATATTGACGTGGAAGGATCTCGTTTCTAAGTTTGTGAACCAATTTTTCCCGCCCTTTAAGACTACGCATTTGAAAAACGAGATTTCAAAATTTTCACAAGAATTTAATGAGAGTTTTTCAACGGCTTGGAATAGGTTTAAGGAAATGTTACACGAGTGTCCTCATCACGCTTTTTCCGACTTGCATCAAATTGACACGTTTTACAATGGACTTAATGATCATGAAAGGGATTATCTAAATGCCGCCGCGGGTGTTAATTTTTTGTGTAAAACGGTTGAGGAAGCGTTGTTGATAATTGAGAATAGATCTAAGGTGTATAGTCCTCGTAACACGTCGAGTGTTCGTAAGGCTTCGTCTTCGGCTTCACCTTCTTTGTCTAATACCATTGATGCTTGCCAAATTGAGGCGAACTTGGAAAAAAAATCTTTGATAAGCTTAAAGGACTTTTTATTGAATTCAAAGTTGGAGAACAAAGTGCTCCTGCTACGGCTAAAGCGGTTGAGGTTTCATGTATGTATTGTGGTGGAGGTCATGATTTCTCCGAGTGCATTACCAACGATGGTAACACTTCGAGTGCCTACGCCGCCACGGGAACTTACAACCAAAACGGTCAAGTTACCCGCTCTAATCAATTGACTCCACCGGGTTTTGCTCCAAATCAAAATGCTAACAACAACTATCGAAACAATCAAGTTGGTTTTAAAAGCAATTACAAATGAAACTATGGGAATCAAGGGGCTAATAATCAAGTTTCAAACAAAAATCAAAGTGATTTTCAAAACAACAACAAGGGTTTGCAAACTTTGAAAGATCTTCTAAATGAATTTGTTAAATACGTTAATGGAAACGATGCTAGGTTTGACAACATTCAAAGAGAAATCATTAGCCTAAGATCCGTGTTTAAGAACGACTTGAAGAAGGAGTTGAAAAATGAGTTAGCAAATGAGCTTAAAATCCATACAAACAAAATGGAAGGGAATGTAACTAGGTTACAACAAAACTAACAAAAAATGGAACAAGGGCAACATGAAATAAAACAAGAGATGATTAAGGCCAAGAAGAGGCAATCCATGTTTGAGGACAAAATTTCATCTATGTTTGAGGCAATTATGTGCAAACCGTCTTCGAGTAGTCTTCCTAGTAACACCATATCGAACCCTAAAGGAGAGATGAAAGTGATTACCACACGTAGTGGTAAGCACTTAAGGAACCGACTCCTCAACCAATTGCTCCTACGGAGGAAGCAATTGAGGAAGAACCCGAGGTGGTGGTCGAAAAGGAGCATATCCCAATCCCACGATGTACCGCTCATGCCACACCTACGGTTGATCCATTACCACATTTGGAACCCGAGATTCCAAAGGTTATGCCTATGCCTCAACCCACACCACCTTTGCCCTATCCATCGAGACTTAGAAAGGAGAAACTTCAAGAGCGCGACAATTACCAATTTGAGCTTTTTATGAAAATGTTTCGTGACGTTCATTTTAATGTGAGTTTTGCCGATGCTTTGGTCATGATTCCTCGATTTGCCACTAACTTTAAGAGTATGTTGAACAACAAGGATAAATTGCAACAATTGTCTAGTTGTTCATCGGTTTATCTTAATCGCATACCTCAAAAAGTCGGTGATCCCGGTAAATTCTTGATTCCATGTGCAATCCAAGATATGGAAGAATGTTATACCTTGGCTGATCTTGGTGCTAGTATTAACTTGATGCCACTTGCAATCTTCAAGTCGCTCAATCTTCCTAATCTTACTCCTTCACTAATGTCTATCGAGTTGGCCGACCATTCCACGATTCCCGCATGTGGATTGGCGGAAGACGTTTTTCTGAAAGTGGGAAAGTTCTATTATCCGGTAGACTTTATCGTTGTCGATATTCCCACGGATCCTCAAGTTCCTCCCATTTTAGGTCGTTCGTTTTTAGATACGTCTATGGCTTTAATCGATGTGCATGCTAGAAAGATCACCTTACGTTTCAACAACGAGGAACTTGTTATAAACGCAACTCAAAATTCTCAAATTCTCATGTTTATTCTGTTGCAACCATAAACCTCGTTGATATGATCGACGTTGTTTGCGAGGAATTCTCACAAGAGGTTTTAGGTTTTGGTGATGATGAAAATAGTGGCAATCCCACTATGTTAGATCCCATCCTTGATAACTCGACACCAACCTTCACTCCATTTGAAGGTGGTGGTTTTACGTGGGAAGAATTCGATGGTCCACGTACTTGTGACGAAGACCTCGACAATGATGAGGACTTCTCGATTATCAAGTTTTTTCTCAACGATTTCCCATTTTCTCCACCCGAGGAGGTTATGAGTATCGAGCCCAAATCTTCAATTGAGGAACCACCTATCCTCGAGTTGAAAGATTTACCTCCTCATCTCAAATATGTATTTTTGGAGGAGGACGACAAGTTGCCGGTTATTATTTCGAAAGAACTTTCAAATGATGAAAAAACCGCACTTGTCGATGTTCTAAAGGATCACAAAGGGGCAATTGCGTGGAAATTATCCGACATTAAGGGGATCGATCCCAAATTTTGTACCCATAAAATCTTAATGGAGGAGGATTACAAGCCCGCAATCCAATGTCAAAGGAGGGTGAACCTCAAAATTCACGACGTCATCAAAAAGGAAGTCCTAAACTTCCTTGACGTAGGAATGATTTACCCTATTTCTGGTAGCCCTTGGGTGAGTCCTATTCATTGTGTCCCTAAAAAGGGAGGGATGACCCTTGTGCCAAACGATTCCAACGAGTTAATTCCCACTAGACTCGTGACCGGATGGAGAGTGTGCATTGACTATCGTAAGTTGAATGAAGCCACTCGAAAAGACCATTTTCCCTTGCCCTTCTTGGACCAAATGTTGGAGCGTCTTGCGGGAAACGATTTCTATTGCTTTTTAGATGGTTTTTCCGGTTACTTCCAAATCCCCTGATCCTCGTGATCAAGAAAAAACTACGTTTATGTATCCATATGGAGCGTTTGCCTATCGTAGAATGCTATTCGGACTTTGCAATGCACCGGGAACCTTTCAAAGGTGCATGATGGCTATTTTTCATGATATGATCGAGAAGACGATGGAAGTCTTCATGGATGACTTTTCCGTGTTTGGTAGTTCGTTCACTTCGTGTTTGTCGAATCTTGAGAGAATGTTGAAGCATTTTGAGGAAACCAACCTTGTGCTTAATTGAGAAAAATGTCATTTTATGGTTAAAAGTGGAATCGTCTTAGGGCACAAGGTTTTGAAAGCGGTGATTGAAGTAGATCAAGCTAAGGTAGACGTCATCGCCAAATTACCTCATCCCAAAACCGTTAAGGGAGTTAGGAGTTTCCTAGGCCACGCGGGCTTTTATCGTCGATTCATCAAGGATTTTTCAAAGATCTCTCGACCTATTACACATCTCCTTGAAAAAGATGCACGTTTTGTCTTTGACGAAGATTGTGTACGAGCCTTTGAAATCCTTAAGAGGAAACTTACCGAAGCTCCCATTCTTGATGCTCCCAATTGGAACCTCCCCTTTGAGCTCATGTGTGATGCTAGTGACTACGCCATTGGGGCCGTATTGGGGCAACGTCATGCATAACACTTCTTTCCTATTCACTATGCAAGCAAGACGATGACCGAGGCTCAATTAAAATACACTACAACGGAAAAGGAGTTCCTTGCCGTGGTGTATGCATTTGAGAAATTCCGACCTTATCTCGTCTTGACGAAATGCATAGTGTATACGGATCATTCGGCTATCAAGTATCTTATGGCTAAACAAGATGCTAAGCCAAGATTTCTCGTTTGGAAGATCCTCACCAAAGTGTTTACGAGCCCAAGGAAATCACCAAAACATTTCCGCTCGAGACACTTGGTGTAGTGAATTCTAAGCTTGATTCTTCCACCCCATGGTTTGCGGACATCGCAAATTACCATGCGGGCAAATTCATCATCAAGGGTATGACGACTCAAGAAAAACGAAAATTCTTTCGTGACGTCAAGTTCTATTTTTGGAACGACCCTTACTTGTTTCGGACTTTTGCGGATCAAATTATTCGACGTTGTGTCTTGGGTACCGAAGCTTCTAACATCCTTAGAGCTTGTCACGAGGGACCCACGGGTGGTCACCATGGTGCTAATCTCACGGCTAAGAAGGTCTTTGTTGCCGGTTTCTTTTGGCCTACTATTTACCGAGATGCACATAGCTTGTGAAGTCGTGTGACTCATGCCAACGACAAGGAAAAGCCTCACAAAAAGATGAAATGCCACAAAATAACATCCAAGTGTGTGAGATCTTTGACGTTTGGGGCATTGACTTTATGGGGCCGTTCCCATCATCTCGTGGTATTAAGTACATCCTTGTCGTCGTGGACTACCTATCTAAGTGGGTGGAAGCTAAGGCTTTGCCCACCAATGATGCTCATGTGGTAGTCAAGTTTTTGAAAAGCTTGTTTTCTCGGTTTGGAACCCCTCGTGCGATCATAAGCGATCGTGGAACCCATTTTTGTAACGACCAATTCGAAAGGGTCCTAAGGAAATATAGGGTTACACAATGTCTTTCTACGGCTTATCACCCACAAACGAGTGGGCAAGTCGAGGTTTCAAACCGCGCGTTAAAGAGGATCTTGGAGAGATCGATTGGGGAAAACTGAATATCTTGGTCGGATAAGTTGGACGATGCTTTATGGGCCTTTAGGACCGCTCATAAGATGCCCATCGGGTGCACTCCTTATAAGCTAGTGTATGGGAAGAATTGTCACTTGCCAATTGAACTCGAACACAAGGCTTATTGGGCCCTAAAGCATTGTAATGATGATATGGAGACCGCGGGAAAACACCGGAAAATGAAAATAAATGAATTGGATGAATTAAGGGATATTGCTTATGAAAATTCATTGATTTATAAAGAAAAGACTAAAAAGTTTCATGATTCAAAAATTAAAAACCGGGTTTTTAACATTGGGGGATCAAGTTTTACTTTTTAACTCTCGTTTGAAAATCTTTTCCGATAAGTTGAAATCCCGTTGGTCCGGTCCATTCACCGTGACTCAAGTTTTTCCATATGGGACCATCGAGCTAGCTCAAAATGATGGCCCCAATTTCAAGGTGAATGGACATAGGTTGAAGCACTACTTTGGCGGGGAAGTTCCATCCTTGAACTACCTCGACCAAATCACCGTCCCCAATGATAGTATTGAGGGGATCGAGTCGAGCTCATGACTCGGTAAAAAAAACGAGGTGCCTCGTGGGGGAGTCCCAAGCTTATCCTATGTACATATTATCGCTTTCTAATGTAGTAACGTGTGGGGATTTGTGCCCTTCTGATGAGATGGCATTTATACATGATCTCATCGTTCTTTTCGGGCTTTAAATGCATAAAAATGTCATAAAATACCACATATATGCTTGTGTTTGTTTACTTGTGTATTTTAGGTATGGATATCGTGAAAAAGACTAAAGATCACAAGTTACAAGGAAAAACGGACACGAGAAACAAAGCCGTACAAAGAACCGGGCCCTAATCATGGAATTCTCAACAAAATACCTTGAAGACTTGAAGACAAACAAGATTGATCCTCATTTATTGAAGAAATGACACTTAAAACCCTTGTATATTCATAATTACAAGTTTGGTCCCTTAAGTTTGTCAAAATTACACAAAAGGTCCTTCAACTTTGAAGAAATGGCAAGAATAGTCCCTCAACAAATCAAACAGCCAATAATAGTCCCTCATGAAGATTAAGATACATTGAAGACCTTGGAAGATCAACATTGTCCAAAATCAGCCCTTGCAATATTCAAAAGTGTCAAAAATAACCCTTGAAACACTTTTTGGAAAGTTTGTGCCGAAAATGACAAGTTGTGAAACGTTGATACATGTAAAATGGGCGCTGATAGAATTTTGCATCCAAGTGACAAAAGAGAGGAAGAAAAAGGACCAAAGCTGCCAAGTTTATAAGTTTAAACTAAACAAACACGCGCCAAACACAAAATCCCCACTAAAATCGGAGCAAACGTGGCACTGTTCACACGTATGAACCCAGTTTTTACTTTTCACCAACAAGGGGGTTTTTACAATTACCTTTACCAAAACACAATTAACCCTTACACGAATCCATCCCATGCTTAAACTCACATTCCCACTCACCCAAAGGACCCCACCATTCAAACCGTTTCACCCATCACATGAGTACTTGCCCTCCAAGCATAGCCACGTGTCAAGATCAACAGCTAAGAGCCTTTGCTTGATCACAAAGCTAAAATGAACGTGTAGGATCATTTTGGACAGCTCAACAACAACAAACGTACTCAAGAACTTAGGGCATTTAGGGAATTTCACTTCTAGGGTTTGTGAATAGTGTAACCTTGGCATTTGCCTATAAAAAGACTCCTCAACATGTGAGAGAGCTTTTGTTCCAGATTTTAGCTTTTAATCTTTGTAATTCCTTTTTATGAAATAAAGTTTAAATTTCTTAAAATTCTGAGTTTTTAATCTGTTATTTATAAAAGTTTGGTGGTTGAGAAGCTAAAATCTGAGTTCCATTTATATGTTTGAAGGTTTTTGAGGCAAGGTTTTAAGTGATAAGACTTGTGCATCAAAAATCAGAAAGTCCTTGTTTATTTGATCTCACCCTTGTGTTTGTTCATCTTAGCAGCATTGGAAGCTGGTACTTGTTTTGCTAGTACCTCAGCTCAAACAATCCAGGGCCTGGATGTAGGTCTTGGAGGTTTGCACCTTCTTCCCTTTTCCTTTTCTCTTTAAGTTTCTGAATATTTGTGATTTTTGTGGATTTGTGATTGAATCTGTGTTATTGTGGATGTTTATTGTTGATTTGGCTTGGTTTGATGTTTATGAGGTGTTATTGATCTGATTTGTGGGTTGATCTTAATGATCCTTTGAAAATTTGTGAAAATAAGTTTTAAAAGGGTGTTTGGGATTACTGCATAAGTTGGATTTGTGGTTTGATAAGTGCTTGTGTGTTGTATGCAAGTATTGGTATCTGCTATTTGGGAGTGTTTGTGCATCTGTTTGCAGGTTTTGTGGGCTTAAACACATTGATTCATAGATTGGCTCTAAAATCTTCATAACTTGATAAAATTGGCTAGGATTTTGAGGACACCTAGATCTAAGCATAGGTTAAGGGTAACAAGTGCTAAATCATAGCTAATCACACCAGGGTAGAGGGATTTGAGGCTTGAAATTGGATCAAGTGTCAAGTATATCAGCAAACTTGTTTCTGCATATGTTCTTTGTTCATCAGTAACTTTTTATGCTTTGATCTTGTTATTTACTTTGATTCAGTGTTTGATTATTGTTGCTTTGTGTTTATTGTTAGTTTATATAGCTTGTGTGGATATTTGGCTATTTGGATTGCTTTGTTCATAGCTTATAAGCTCACTGGCTTATTGGCTTATTTGTGCCAAAATACATCAAGTTTACCCAACTGGTAAGCTTTGATTCACAAGGTTTGCACTCAATCCTTGACCAGCAGGGTGAAAAACTAGTCCTTGCACTTCATTAAGTCTGTCAACGCCTACTTTGTTCCTGTCAGCGTTTGATTTCAACCTGTCAGCGTTTGATTATAACTTATCAGCGTTTGACTTTTGGTCAAACTTGGTTTTCAAGCTTATTGAATCTGTTTTGCTTATTGGTACATGCAACAACTTAGTTTTTGTAATAGAACTCATTTTCCTTAGCTTAATATCAAGTCTGGAAGTTTACAAGTCTTTTGGTTAAGCTTTTACTAGGAAACTAGCTTATTTGGCTTTTTCAGCCAGCTTATCTGTTCTTACAGCTTATTCTACTTGGCTTTTTGTGATTTTCTTGATTGATTATTCTTAGTTAAGCTATTTGTGAGCTTTTGCAACAAACTAGAGCTTCTGAGGTGTCCTAAATCTCAAACCCGACTATTTTGTCGTTTTGTGGAATTTTGCTTTTCTATTTTCTGGCTTATTGAGTGAGCTTTTTGGAAATTTCTTTTGACAGATCTCTTAAGCATCCTAAAAGAGGGTTGTGTGTCAAATTAGAGCTTATGGCATTAGCTTTTGGCTTAATGGGCTGAAAAGCCCAATAAGAATAAGCTTGGTGTTCAATAAGCTGTGATAAGCACATTTTCAGCTTTTGGGCCTTTAGAGTTTTGTTCTTAGAATTAAATTTTAAGTCGGATAGGGCTTTTCCAAGTCAATTGGGCCAAGTTTGACTTTTTGGGCCCAAAAGCCCATTTGTGTTGACTGAATTTGGATTTGGCCCATTTGAGGCCTCATTAGGGGTATTTTGGTAATTTCACTTTCATTTTCCGATTATTTAGGTTAAAATAAACTAGTTTGCAAGTTTTTAGAGTTTTTTATAATTTTTGGATTTTTAGTATTATTTTATTAATATTTTATTATTATTTTTAAAATTTCACATTTTCCAACTTTTTACATTTTTCTTAGTTAATTACATTAAAATAGGAATTTAGCAACTTTTAGAATAATTTTATCACTTTTAGATTAATTTTTATAATTATTTTAAGTTTTATAGTTTTTAAATCATTTTAAATAGTTTTGATTAGTTTTAAAATTTCTAAAAATAGTTTTTGATCATTTTAGGTCATTTTAGAGGTTTATCAATTGAAAAATCTTTATTTGGGGCTTTTTGATAATTTATTTGATTTTTAGGGCTTTAAGTAGCATTTAAAAATTGAATATTTAATTATTTAAAAGGGTTGAAAAAGTTTTGATAATTGGTAAACTCTTAGTTTATTATTTTTGATTTTTGGTGAATTTTTGGTAATTTTTAGAATTTATTTTAATTTTGGTGATTTTTTTAGTTCTACGTCTTAACTTTCTAATAGTGATTTTTAGTTAATTTTTATTTTTACGACTTCGTCATTTTCTCTTCTAATCCCCTTCTAAACCAATCATTAATTACAAACATTTGGCAAGTTTTTCACACACATATACCTCCTTGGAGAACGATACCCACTTAGGGTCATTTACACACGGTTTTCCTAAATCGTCGTGCTTACCACTATATTTTTAGTTGCTTACTTTTTCCTAAAGGCAAGTTGACTAAATTTACAACTATCACTTTGGCGCCGCTGCCGGGGAGGTGTGTCGTGATTAAATTTGCATTGTTGTTTTTAATATTAACCAAATAGTATTTGTATTAGTAGAACTCTACTAATACGTATTATCGGTTTTCTTGGTTTTTCTTGTACAAATATTATTAATATATTGTATTAAGTATCACAATCAATATACAATATCTCCAAAAGTGTGAAAACACCACCTTAATTGGGATTTGATCTCCTAATTATTGTATTCGAATCTCAAACAAAAAGAAAAAGGCAAAAATAGATAAATACTTTCGTGAAGCTCGATTTTGAAAAATACAAACTATAAGGTGGGTATAAGGCGGGTATTATAAAATATACCCTAAGGAAAAAGGCTCTTAAGTGCTTCGCGCCGCCTCGTTTCCCCGCTTGCTTGTGAGTATTTTGAGATTGAAAGCCAATCGAGGGTTTTGCCGCCCAAAGTATTAATACGTATACTATATTTGCTTGGTTTTCTTTGTGATTAAAACCTCTTGAACAATTTGGTTTTCACCAAAGTTCTAAAGTCATTAGAAGACGTTCACTCCACGTGATCGTTTTCATTCCTTTGAGGCTTCTTTAATCAAGAGTTTGATTCGAGGAGAGATTTTGTAGATTGTTGTCTACGAAGATACACCAAAATCCAAAAAAATTAAATATCATCAAAAACACAAAAAAATTAAAAATTCACAAAAACACCCAAAAAGAATCTTCTTTGCTCACCTCCCATTCTTCGTGAAGTTTATGATCACTCGTAATCAAGCAAAACGAGCTCGTAAACGACTTCAAAAACAAGCCAATCAAGAGACGTTGATTTTGGAAGAACCTCCAATTGTTGAACCTATTGTAGAACAAGAAGTCGTCATGGCTAATCGTACTATGATGGAGTTGCTACAAGCACCCACCGAGGGTTTTGGAGAGGCTATTGTGATTCCCGCCATTCTTGCGGAGAATTTCGAAATTAAGACGGGTTTAATGTCGATGTTGCAAGCAAATAAGTTTAGAGGTCACGAGAAAGACAACCCGCATTACCATATTAGGAATTTCAACCGTCTCACCGCCACTAGCAAATTTAAGGATGTTCCACATGACGCCATTAAGATGATGTTGTTTCCATACTCGTTGGATGGACCCGCAAAAATTTGGCTCGAGAAAGAACCGCCAAATTCGATTTTGACATGGGCCGATCTCGTTTCTAAGTTTGTGAACAAGTTTTTTCCACCATCTAAAACAACACACTTAAAGAATGAGATTTCACGATTTGTGCAACGTAATAATGAAAGTTTTTCAATGGCATGGGAACGATTTAAAGAGATGTTACATGAATGTCCACACCATGATTTTACGGAATTGCATCAAGTGGATACTTTTTATAATGGGCTTAATGATCATGAACGAGATTATTTGAATGCCGCCGCGGGTGGTAATTTTTTGTGCAAGACGACAAATGAGGCTTTACAAATCATTAAAATAGATCTAAGGTTTATAACCCTCGTAACACACCGAGTGTTGCCAATATGGGTTCGTCATCTTCGTCACAATCATCTCGTAGCATTAACGCCTTACATGATGAAGCTAATGAGGAAAATCGGTTTTTTGATAGATTTGCTAATCTAATGTCCCATTGGAAGGCTCAAGAAGCTTCCAATTCCGCTTCGGTTAAAGCGGTTGCTAAGAGTTGTTTATCTTGTGGGGGAGCTCATGATCTTTCCGAGTGCATTATCGCGGATGGTAACACTTCGAGTGCTTATGTAGCAACGGGAACTTACAACCAAAACGGTCAAGGTTCCCGCCCAAATCAAGCTCCACCAAACCAAAATGTTAACAATTATCGAAACAACAACCAAGGTAATTACCAAGGCAACACACGCAATTACAACAAAGGGAATTATCAAAGTGGGAATGGACAAATCTCTAATCAAAACCAAAACCGTGATTTTCAAAACACTACACAAGGTTTTCAAAATGCTCACACTAAAAATTTGCAAGGAGAATTTTTGGATTATGCCAAAGCAAATGATGCTAAATTTGATAATATGCAACGTGAGATGATTAGCTTAAGGTCCGAGTTGAAAAACGAGCTTAAAAATGAACTTGCTAATGAACTTAAAACTCATGCAAACAAAATGGAAGGAAATGTCCAACGTCTTCAACAAAATCAACAAAAGATGGAATTAGGACAACATGAGATTAAGCAAGAGTTATTAAAAGCGGATGCTAGGCAATCAAAATTTGAAGACCGAATGGCTAAAATGTTTGAAGCAATCATGTGTAAGCCCTCTTCTTCGGGTGGTCTTCCTAGTGATACCATTAACAACCCGAGGGGAGAATTGAAGGTTGTTGCTACACGAAGTGGTAAAACTTTCAAGGAACCAATCTCTCGTACAAGTACTTCTAAGGAGAAGGAAATCGAGAAAGAACCCGAGGTTGTGGTTGAAAAGGAGCATATTGCAAGCCCACGAAGTACCGCTCAAACCACACCTACGGTTGAACCAATACCAATTGTGGAACCCGAGTTTCCAAGGCCGTTGCCTAATGACCAACCTACACCACCTTTACCCTACCCTTCGAGATGTAACAAAGAGAAGGCACAAGAACGAAACAATTATCAATTTGAGCTATTTATGAAAATGTTTCGTGATAGGCATTTTAACATAAGTTTTGCCGACGCTCTTATCATGATGCCTCGATTTGCCGCAAACTTCAAAAGTATGCTTAACAACAAAGAGAAGTTGCAACAATCGTCTAGTTGTTCATCGGTTTTTCTAAGCCGCATACCACAAAAAGTCGGTGATCCCGGTAAATTTTTGATTCCGTGTGCAATTCAAGATATGGAGGAATGCTACGCGTTGGCCGATCTTGGTGCTAGTATTAATTTAATGCCTCTTGAGATTTTCAAATCACTTTCACTTCCGGCTCTTACTCCTTCGAACATGTCTATCGAGATGGCCGATCATTCTACGATTTTAGCATGTGGAGTAGCCGAGGACGTTTTCGTTAAAGTCGGAAAGTTTTACTATCCCGTTGACTTTATCGTTGTAGACATTCCTATCGATCGAAAAGTTCCTCTCATTTTGGGTCGTTCATTTTTGGATACATCAAGAGCACTTATCGATGTTCATGCTCGAAAAATCACCCTTCGTTTCAATGAGGAAGAACTTGTCATCAATGCAACACAAAACTCCAATCTTTCTCATGTCTATTCTATTGCAACTTTAAACCATGGTGATTCGACCAATGTCGTTTGCAAAGAATTTTCACCAAGAGTTTTAGGAAATGTCGCCAAAAACAACTTACCATTTCCTCCGCCGGTGGAGGTTATGAGTATTAAGCCTACAAAGAAGAAACCATCAATACTTGAATCGAAAAATCCTTCACCTCACCTCGAACATTCATTCTTGAAAAGTGTTGATAAGTTGCCGGTTTCTAAGAAAAATCTTTCGGATGATGAATATGTAGACCCCGATGGGGAGGTTTTCTTCGTCGATAAACGTTTTGAGAACTTGCCACCACCAAAACCAAAACGGTTTCAAAATGTGAGAATTTTTAGTGTGACTAACATCGTCTTAGAAACACCAAATATTTTCGACATAATCAAAAAGGGTTTTCATAAGGAGAGTTCAAAAGATAAAAAAGGAAATGATCTTAAATGTGATTTAATTGATTTTTCTACAAATCTAACTCCGTCATCACCACGTGTTTTGAGTGCTACAAGCTCGTCTACTCCTTTTGACGATGCTTTGTGTGGCTTTAGTATGGGGGAAGCCCTTTATGTTCCCTCATCCTTGTCCATCGAGGACGAGATATTCGATCCCGGAATTTCACGTAAAGGGAAATCTCGGTCTTCCACCGATGCAATAAATGGAAAATCTTTCTATTTGCTTGGTGCGAGTCTACCTCGAGTAGCTCGAAGGTTTGTCTTACCAATTGTCTCACCCTTCTATTTCTCATCTATTTTCTTCAAACTCTTTGAGTTTATGGCACATGTTGAAGTGGCGTTAATTTGTTTTTCCAATGAAAACGAGAACGCCATTTTCGACCCCGGTATTTTGCATCATTTAAGGACCTAGTCCTTTATACCGGTTGCTTTTTGGGCCTTGTTTATCATGTAAGCCCCATCAAAAATTGACCATACCATGATTTTCCCTAAATGATCACATTTTGAGGGGATCGAGTTGAGCTCATGACTCAGTAATCAAAAACGAGGTGCCTCGTGGGGGAGATCCCATGCTTATCTTTTATGCTCACTATTCACTAATAAGGGGATTTGTACCCTTTCAACTCGTTGTCTCGTGGTTGTTTGTGATTGTGTTATCTAGATCATCATCATCATCTACGATTGAAGACTCTCGTGTTCGTTTACGTGAACCTCCATCGTTCGTTTGAAGAAGTTTTTCACGATTCCATGACATATCCTTTATTGTTCTAACAATTATCTTTTAGCATAATTAATAAACGGCTTTAGATATATTGTTGATCACCCTTTCCATGCTAGATCCTAAGCATTCGATTCTTCGTCTCTAGTATGGGGGTGCTCCACCTTTAGACTCGAAACATTGAGGACAATGTTTACTTTTAGTATGGGGGGGGTGAATAGGTACTTGCTTTGCTACGCCCTCACGCTTTCCAACTTTCAATGTTTTGTTTTGCTAATAAGGCTAAAAATGGCCAAATTTTAAAATTTTTCTTAGTTTTCATAAGTGTTTTTAAGACACGAATGTATATTTTCCGATGGGTAGAATAAGAGTTAATTTTTGACTTGATGGGCATTTGGAGCCATTTACATTCCTTAACTCGCTCATTTCAAGTTTTGCTAGACTTTTATATAGGGAGCTTTAAAACGCGAAAGTCTTAATTCATACGGGTTAAGAACAAGAACTTTTCGCAAGTTCCTATAATTGATTCTAGAAAGTCACTTATCAAGGGAACTTTAAAACGCATTCTCTAAACTTGAAAAAAGTCCAAGAAAGTGCAAGATCCTATAGGTGGCTTGAAAACCCAAAACTTTGATTTGATATAGTCTTAATGAAAGCTAATCCAAATTTGGCTTAATTTTGACTTGCATGGCTAAGTATTCACGAGTCTCTTTAATTAGAGGTCTTTATATAGTGAAGAACAAGAAATGATAGAGTTAGACAAGTGATCATGCTAAACGTAGAACATGAAAGTGTTCTTTCAAAAACTCATATGTTTTTAATTGTGGCTTTTTCTTCCCATAAAATCAATGCATTAGGAATAAATCATAATTGCAATAAGTAAGGTCGTACGATTTGAAAGGTTACTTAGCCTCTAGCGCAAGATCGTTTAAAAGTTGCTCGGGGTTGAATAGAGTTCATAGCCAAGGCATAACTTATTGAAGCGGGACGCGAAGATTGGCGATTATCCAAAAAGGCCCTAACAAGGCATGAGGAGATCTATTTTTGCTAAAGATCCAAAGATGATGTGAAGTATCATTATTCCTAAATCAATATGAAGGATCGAGACACACGACGAGAAGCTATTACTCCCCTAAAGAATGGAGAAAGTCTATCCAAAAAGACCCTAACAAGGTATGAGGATAAATATATCCAAGTCCGAAAAGGAGGCGGATCGTTGTATATCAAAATCCAAAGTAAAGATTGAAGAAAAATGATGAAGTCGTGGTCCTATATGAAGAAATCTCTCAAAAACGTCAAGTGAAGAAATTCCAAAATATGAAGAGAAGACCATAATTTCAAGAACGTCTTCCCAAGATTTGAAGTATGAAGTACATGCCAAATATCGGTCCGAGAAAGGTCTCAAATCGTGAAACGAGTTATGCCAAGATATGAACTTAAGGAGATACACGAGAAGCCGTTTTAAAAGATTTTGTCCTTCGGCTAACTATTGATCAAATCGTGCTACTTTGCTTTTGGACTAATAACTACTCAAATAAGTCAATATGAATCACTTGTGATCCATGACAAAATAGATAAAAAATGCTAGTAACCCATTTCCTTTTATAATAACTAGGATTGCGGGGAGAAAAAGTATTACACAATTTGGACGTATGAGTAGTGTTAGCATTGTGACTTGTACCAACAATGATCTTGTTTTTGCACTTAGCATGGAATGTATGACAATCAAGGATGACGAAGTTTACTCTAAGGGACATTTACTTGTTTCTATTCTTTGACCCTAAAAGTCACTTTTTGTGATGAAAATCATACATTATGTCTTTACTCATCATCGTAGTATGTTGCAAGTATTTTACTCTTCAATAAAGGTTAATAAAATTGAACTTTGGTGATGCTTAGATACTTTATTCTAGCATTGCGTGAGGGCACGGCAATGGCTTAGTATGGGGGAGTGATGAGATGGCATTTATACATGATCTCATCGTTCTTTTCGGGCTTTAAATGCATAAAAATGTCATAAAATACCACATATATGCTTGTGTTTGTTTACTTGTGTATTTTAGGTATGGATATCGTGAAAAAGACTAAAGATCACAAGTTACAAGGAGAAACGGACACGAGAAACAAAGCCGTACAAAGAACCGGGCCCTAATCATGGAATTCTCAACAAAATACCTTGAAGACTTGAAGACAAACAAGATTGATCCTCATTTATTGAAGAAATGACACTTAAAACCCTTGTATATTCATAATTACAAGTTTGGTCCCTTAAGTTTGTCAAAATTACACAAAAGGTCCTTCAACTTTGAAGAAATGGCAAGAATAGTCCCTCAACAAATCAAACTACCAATAATAGTCCCTCATGAAGATTAAGATACATTGAAGACCTTGGAAGATCAACATTGTCCAAAATCAGCCCTTGCAATATTCAAAAGTGTCAAAAATAACCCTTGAAACACTTTTTGGAAAGTTTGTGCCGAAAATGACAAGTTGTGAAACGTTGATACATGTAAAATGGGCGCTGATAGAAGTTTGCATCCAAGTGACAAAAGAGAGGAAGAAAAAGGACCAAAGCTGCCAAGTTTATAAGTTTAAACTAAACAAACACGCGCCAAACACAAAATCCCCACTAAAATCGGATCAAACGTGGCACTGTTCACACGTATGAACCCAGTTTTTACTTTTCACCAACAAGGGGGTTTTTACAATTACCTTTACCAAAACACAATTAACCCTTACACGAATCCATCCCATGCTTAAACTCACATTCCCACTCACCCAAAGGACCCCACCATTCAAACCGTTTCACCCATCACATGAGTACTTGCCCTCCAAGCATAGCCACGTGTCAAGATCAACAGCTAAGAGCCTTTGCTTGATCACAAAGCTAAAATGAACGTGTAGGATCATTTTGGACAGCTCAACAACAACAAACGTACTCAAGAACTTAGGGCATTTAGGGAATTTCACTTCTAGGGTTTGTGAACAGTGTAACCTTGGCATTTGCCTATAAAAAGACTCCTCAACATGTGAGAGAGCTTTTGTTCCAGATTTTAGCTTTTAATCTTTGTAATTCCTTTTTATGAAATAAAGTTTAAATTTCTTAAAATTCTGAGTTTTTAATCTGTTATTTATAAAAGTTTGGTGTTTGAGAAGCTAAAATCTGAGTTCCATTTATATGTTTGAAGGTTTTTGAGGCAAGGTTTTAAGTGATAAGACTTGTGCATCAAAAATCAGAAAGTCCTTGTTTATTTGATCTCACCCTTGTGTTTGTTCATCTTAGCAGCATTGGAAGCTGGTACTTGTTTTGCTAGTACCTCAGCTCAAACAATCCAGGGCCTGGATGTAGGTCTTGGAGGTTTGCACCTTCTTCCCTTTTCATTTTCTCTTTAAGTTTCTGAATATTTGTGATTTTTGTGGATTTGTGATTGAATCTGTGTTATTGTGGATGTTTATTGTTGATTTGGCTTGGTTTGATGTTTATGAGGTGTTATTGATCTGATTTGTGGGTTGAATCTTAATGATCCTTTGAAAATTTGTGAAAATAAGTTTTAAAAGGGTGTTTGGGATTACTGCATAAGTTGGATTTGTGGTTTGATAAGTGCTTGTGTGTTGTATGCAAGTATTTGTATCTGCTATTTGGGAGTGTTTGTGCATCTGTTTGTAGGTTTTGTGGGCTTAAACACATTGATTCATAGATTGGCTCTAAAATCTTCATAACTTGATAAAATTGGCTAGGATTTTGAGGACACCTAGATCTAAGCATAGGTTAAGGGTAACAAGTGCTAAATCATAGCTAATCACACCAGGGTAGAGGGATTTGAGGCTTGAAATTGGATCAAGTGTCAAGTATATCAGCAAACTTGTTTCTGCATATGTTCTTTGTTCATCAGTAACTTTTTATGCTTTGATCTTGTTATTTACTTTGATTCAATGTTTGATTATTGTTGCTTTGTGTTTATTGTTAGTTTATATAGCTTGTGTGGATATTTGGCTATTTGGATTGCTTTGTTCATAGCTTATAAGCTCACTGGCTTATTGGCTTATTTGTGCCAAAATACATCAAGTTTACCCAACTGGTAAGCTTTGATTCACAAGGTTTGCACTCAATCCTTGACCAGCAGGGTGAAAAACTAGTCCTTGCACTTCATTAAGTCTGTCAGCGCCTACTTTGTTCCTGTCAGCGTTTGATTTCAACCTGTCAGCGTTTGATTATAACTTATCAGCGTTTGACTTTTGGTCAAACTTGGTTTTCAAGCTTATTGAATCTGTTTTGCTTATTGGTACATGCAACAACTTAGTTTTTGTAATAGAACTCATTTTCCTTAGCTTAATATCAAGTCTGGAAGTTTACAAGTCTTTTGGTTAAGCTTTTACTAGGAAACTAGCTTATTTGGCTTTTTCAGCCAGCTTATCTGTTCTTACAGCTTATTCTACTTGGCTTTTTGTGATTTTCTTGATTGATTATTCTTAGTTAAGCTATTTGTGAGCTTTTGCAACAAACTAGAGCTTCTGAGGTGTCCTAAATCTCAAACCCGACTATTTTGTCGTTTTGTGGAATTTTGCTTTTCTATTTTCTGGCTTATTGAGTGAGCTTTTTGGAAATTTCTTTTGACAGATCTCTTAAGCATCCTAAAAGAGGGTTATGTGTCAAATTAGAGCTTATGGCATTAGCTTTTGGCTTAATGGGCTGAAAAGCCCAATAAGAATAAGCTTGGTGTTCAATAAGCTGTGATAAGCACATTTTCAGCTTTTGGGCCTTTAGAGTTTTGTTCTTAGAATTAAATTTTAAGTCGGATAGGGCTTTTCCAAGTCAATTGGGCTAAGTTTGACTTTTTGGGCCCAAAAGCCCATTTGTGTTGACTGAATTTGGATTTGGCCCATTTGAGGGCTCATTAGGGGTATTTTGGTAATTTCACTTTCATTTTCCGAATATTTAGGTTAAAATAAACTAGTTTGCAAGTTTTTAGAATTTTTTATAATTTTTGGATTTTTAGTATTATTTTATTAATATTTTATTATTATTTTTAAAATTTCACATTTTCCAACTTTTTACATTTTTCTTAGTTAATTACATTAAAATAGGAATTTAGCAACTTTTAGAATAATTTTATCACTTTTAGATTAATTTTTATAATTATTTTAAGTTTTAATAGTTTTTAAATAGTTTTGATTAGTTTTAAAATTTCTAAAAATAGTTTTTAATCATTTTAGGTCATTTTAGAGGTTTAACAATTGAAAAATCTTTATTTGGGGCTTTTTGATAATTTATTTGATTTTTAGGGCTTTAATTAGCATTTAAAAATTGAATATTTAATTATTTAAAAGGGTTGAAAAAGTTTTGATAATTGGTAAACTCTTAGTTTATTATTTTTGATTTTTGGTGAATTTATGGTAATTTTTAGAATTTATTTTAATTTTGGTGATTTTTTTAGTTCTACGTCTTAACTTTCTAATAGTGATTTTTAGTTAATTTTTATTTTTACGACTTCGTCATTTTCTCTTCTAATCCCCTTCTAAACCAATCATTAATTACAAACATTTGGCAAGTTTTTCACACACATATACCTCCTTGGAGAACGATACCCACTTAGGGTCATTTACACACGGTTTTTCTAAATCGTCGTGCTTACCACTATATTTTTAGTTGCTTACTTTTTCCTAAAGGCAAGTTGACTAAATTTACAACTATCACCTTCCAACCTTTGTTCCGTGGTTGTTTGTGAATTGTGGATTTTTGATGATCATTATCTTCA
Organism: Glebionis coronaria; assembly: GCA_025667525.1. NCBI lineage: Eukaryota > Viridiplantae > Streptophyta > Magnoliopsida > Asterales > Asteraceae > Glebionis > Glebionis coronaria. The sequence goes on from JANFOE010001937.1 coordinate 230,735, forward strand.
CGATTGGAGCCTCTCGTGTTCGTTTTATGGGAGCACTCGATAGTTTGCTTTGAAAACTTTCTCAATATCCATGATATATCCTTTGATGTTATAACCTTAGGTTTATAGCACACTTCATAAACAGCTTTAAATTTAACGGTTACACCCTTTCCATGCTAGATTAGGCATTTGACTACGTCTCTAGTATGGGGGTGTTTGCACCCCTAGACTCGAAACATTGAGAAAAATGTTTAACTTTAGTATGGGGGTGAATAGATACTTGCCTTGCCAAACCTTCACGCTTTCCAAAGTTTATCTTTTTGTTTATCGTTTTGTTGCAAAATAAGGCTAAAAATGGCCAAATTTTAAAAAATTTCTCATGTTTTATAAGTGTTTGAAGACACGAATGTAGGTTTTCCGATGGCGAGAATAAGAGTAATTTTTGACTCGACCGTGCGTGTTGAGCACTTAGCTTTGATTCCTTAACTTATATTAGGCTAAGTCTCTTAAATGAGGACGAGAAATGATAGAGTTAATTATAAGTTACTATGCTAAACGTAGAGTACTCGTATTCTTTCAAAAACTCATGTGTTCTCGTTATTTTCTTATTCTCCCTTCGCTTGTAAATATTTTTTGCTTAATAAATATTGACTTAGCGGTTTAGTCTTGATTGTTGGTTTCTAGTCTTTTCTAGTAGCTTCCGTGTAATTAAATTGGGAAGACATTAAGGTATCGCCAGCGTCACGGTTTTGAAGTATTGGCAACCCGAATAATCGAAAGCTTCACCCAATAATAAGATTTCAAGTGCTCACCTAAATCTAGCAAACAATTTGAAGCTCACAAGGCCAAAAAATCTATGCAAAATTGAAAGTGAATCAAGCCTTAATCTTTGAAGCTTTAAAGATCCAAAATTCGCCTTAGCATGAGGATATACGTCTTTGGCCATAATAAAACCACCGATGAGGCGGATAATAAATGGCAAGGCAAGACCGAAGTCATAATAAAAGCTTCATGACGAAGTTGAATAAAAGATGGAGGTAAACCTATGATAATAAGGCCCTTCCGTTAGGGGACGTATAAAAGTCTTGGTAATAAGTCTCATGTTCAAAACTGTTATAAAACCGTGTTTATCGATTCTTCTTGTTGACTTAATTTTTTGACATCGTTGTCTATTAGGAGGGGTTATTAATTCGATGATCTTGGTTACACCGTTGGGACTCTATTTTTAGACCTAAATCTCTATTATCGCATAATTCAAACAATGTATCCTCATGAAACATTCAAGACAAAATAAAATATAAGAGATACAACTTAGGAAAATGGGAGGATAAGTACGTGATTAGGGCATATGAGTAGTGTTAGCATTACTAACTTATAATGACAATGATCTCGTTGCACGCTTAGCATGGAATTGGGGTGAAAATCAAGGACGATGAAATTCTTTCTAAAGAAGCATTCACGTGTTCTTATTCTATGAACCTAAACGTCCCATTTTGCGATGAAAATCATACATTATGTCTAAAACGCAAGTAGTAGCAATAGTAGTAGTGTACTAGTTTATCATTCAATAAAAGTGAATAAAAATGAATTTTGGAGGTGCTACAATACTTTATTCTAGCATTACGTGAGGGCACGACAATGGTTTAGTATGGGGGAGTGATGAGACTGCTTTTATACATAGTCTCATCGTTCAAAAAGGGCTTTAAATGCATTAAATATCATAAAAATGGCCAAATATATGCTTGTGTTTGTTGCTTGTGTATTTTAGGTACGCATATTGAGAAAATGACAAAAGATCACAAGAATCATACAAAAACGAACACAGGAAACGAAGCCGCACAATGAACCAAGCCCTAATGAAGATTTTCCAAGAGAAACCCTTGAAGATTTGAATATTATGCAAGAAGGGTCCTCCAATATTTAAGAATTGACACTTTAAACCCTTGTATCTTCATAATTACAAGATTGGTCCCTAAAGTTTGTCAATATTACAAAAAGGGCCCTCCACTTTGAAGAATTGGCAATTTTATTCCCTCAATAAAACTAAACCATAAGGACTTCAAGTTACAAGAAATTACAAGTTTGGTCCTCAAAACATGTCAAATTGCAAAAAGGACCATTAACTTTGAAGAAATGGCAAAAAAGGTCCCTCATAAATCATGATTTGTCAAAATCAGTCCTCCAAGAAGTCAACAAGACAAGTCAAGACCATATTCAATGAAGAAAATGCCAAAACAGCCCTTCAAGAATCATGAATTGGCAAGAAATACCCCTGAGAATACTTTACAAAACTTTTTGGGGAAAAAGTGTGAAGTTGGAAACTTCATTAACAAAGAGAAACGAGTTTTGGCCAGTTTTATAGCAAGTGGAAAGAGTTAAAGAGTTGGGGGGTTAATCTTAGCAGACAACATAAGACACCTAGACCAATCACCACTTGCCACCTCACCCCACTCACATTTACAACCAATCACAGCCTTCCCTCCTTCCACCTCACCAATCTACTTAATCCGGTTTATTTATTAAATAAGCTTGGCGCCTTAACACAAATTTGAACTTAACCCACCCCTAATCTGGATTAAACTCACCCACTATTCATTTAAGAACAATTTTAGGTATTCTTGTTTAAGCAACAATTAACCTCCCTTAATCTCTAGATTAATGATTGATGATGCCTTGATCAAAACCCAACTCACATTTGCCTTTCCACGTCACCACATTGCTCACATGATACACCCCTGCATATGCCTTTGGGGAAAATGACAAAACTTTGCAGAGAATCAACAACTCACAATCCATCTTTCATCCTAAGCATTATTTGGACCCTTTGATCAACTTTTCACCAGCTAGCATCAACAAACGTCCAAAAATTCTTCACATGGCTTGAAAGTTCAAAATTCGACAAGGGTACTTTAGGGACTTCATACATTAGGGTTTCTTGTATTTTCTCAGCTTTCTAGATAACTTGTAAGCCTATATAAAGGCCTTAGGATACTACATTTCTTTTTTTTGCTCTTGAATTTTCCTAGTTCACAATTCTGTAAATCGTATATTCAAGTAATGAAATGTGTTTGAATTTGGTGAAGAAAAATCAAATGCCAACCTTATTATCTGTTTATTATTGTTTGATGTTAACTGTTCTTGAATCCTAAAACCTGTTTTCAAAGGAGTGTGAAAAAGTTTGCATATTTTCCTTAAATCTTGATATTTTGCTAATTCTTGTTCAAACCTTGGAATTTTTGGGCTATAAGTTGATCATAACACCCTGATATTGTGATATCAAGGTGTTGTGAGGCTTATAACTTGGGGATAATCAAGTGTGGGGAACTAAGGTTGTATTAATCAAGTTTACCTCTTTTTCTGATTTTGATATTTTTGCTTCTAACCTTGTTGAATCTTAGCAGGCTTGTTTGTGGAAGCTTGTGCTTGTTCTTGCTAGCACATAAGCTCAAAACTCGTGGGTGTGGATGTACATCCATGAGGTTTGAACCATTCTACCTTAAATCTGCTTAAAATCTTGATTTTTGGTGAATTTATGTGTTGCTTGTGTTCTTGTGGAATTTATGGTCGAATCTTGCTTAATACTGCATATTACATCTGTTAATGTGTTTGATTGGGCTTGGGTAGTCTTGGAATACACTTATACTTGTTTAAATTTGATTTGAAAAAGATAAGGGGTGTTTGGGATTATCTGTTTAAGATCATAGAGTGTTATTGTGTTTGTGTAAAGTGTTGTTTGTGCTTTGTATCTGCTATTGACTTGGTTGAGAACTAAAAACCTGTAAGTTATTGGCTTTAAAACCTTGAATCAAAGATTATGCTATAACTTATTGATTTTGACTGTTTTTGACCTAAAATTTTGGTAATACTTAGAGTATATGCATGTTTAGGGATAAAAGCTGTTAAATCAAAGTTTTCATAACCTATCTAAGATATCTGAGTGTTTGAATTTGGCTTGTTGGTCAAGTATATCAGCAAAGTGTTCATAACTGCTTGTTAGTGTTCATCAGTAACCTTATTGTGCTTGAATCTTGATCTAGACCTTGAACTATTGCATGAAACCTGTTTAAACTTTTCATTTATGTTTATTATAGAATGTGTATGCTTTTGGTGCAATTTGGTTGCCTGAAATTTGCTTAAACAGCTTATAAGTTCATAACTGCTTATTCTTCATGTCTATGACTGATCTGGTGCTTAATTGAATTAACTGTGCTAATTGGCTGATTGTGATTGTGATTTCTTTGTTGTTATTGACTCCTTATGATTAACTGATCATTTGGGTGCCTTTGTGAAACTTGAATCCACAAAAAAGTCACTAAAGACAAAAAGTCAATTAAGTCAAGCAGTGGAAAAAGTTCCCACTACTCAACACCCAAAACTAGCCCCTGCTAGTGTTAATTTTGATCCAGCTTATTAATAAGCCATATTGGCTTATCCAGACTTGCAACAACTTATTTTTTGTGATCAATCTTCCTCATTTGACCCATTTGTTTGAACTGGAGCTTATCAGACCTTGGCTTTGACTTTTTACTAGAAAACTCATAAAGTTGACTTTTAATAAAGTGCTTATCTGCTTATTCCAGCTTATTGAGTGTGCTTATTGAAAAACTTTTTGTTGATTAAGGTTAGTTAAGTCATTTAAAAGCTTTTGAAACTTGAATAAGCTCTTGGGGTGGCCTAGAACTCGAAAATGACTATTTTGTCATTTTGTGAAGATAGCTTTTAGCTTATTCAGGCTTATTCCTTGTGCTTATTTCAAATTTTGTTTTACAGATCTCTTAAGTAACTCAAAAGAAGCTTGTGTGTCTAATTTGAGCTTATGGCATCAGCTTATAGCTTAATGGGCCAAAAAGCCCATTAAGAATAAGCTGCTTTGAAATAAGCTAGCTTATACACATTTTCAGCTTTTGGGCCTTCATAGTTTGTCTTTAAAATCAAATTTTGAGTCAGACTGGAGGTTTTGGGCTTATTTGGTTGACTTTTTCTTATTGGGCCCAAATTTAGCCCATTAAGGGACTGTTTTGTCTTTTAGCCCATTTCTAGGCCTAATAGGGGTATTTTTGTAATTTCAACTTCATTTTTGTGTTTATTTGGTTAAAATAAGCTAGTTTGTAATTTTTTAGAATTTTTTTATAAATTTTGGATTTTTAATATTATTTTATTATTAAAAATTAAAATTTAGATTTTTCAAGTTTTTATATTTTGCTAGGTTAAATACATTAAGTTAGGAATTTTACAATTTTTAGAATATTTTTATTGTCATTAGGTTAAATTTTATAATTAATTTAAGTTTAAATAGTTTTTAATTGATTTTAAATAGTTTTTCTTAATTTTAAAATTTTCAAAAATAGTTTTAAATTTAGTTAAGTCATTTTAGAGGTTTACAATTGAAAACATCTCATTTTGGGATTTTTGTTAATTAAATTGATTTTTTGGGCTTTAATTAGCATTAAAAAATTATTATCTAATTAAATAAAAGGTTTGAGTGATTTTTAATTTTTTGTAAACTCCAATTACATTATTTAGGATTTATTGCAATTTTCTAGGAATTTTTAGGATAAATTTTTAATTTTATCAGTTTTTACGGTTTTACGTGTACGACTAATCGTCTTAGTTCAATTCGTCATCGTAACCATCATTCTCTTCTTATCTCATTTATATTTTCTTCTCTCATAATCATAATCACGTCATTAATCATCTCTCTACACAACACACTAGCCTCCTTGAGAACGGTCCCCACTTTGGGTCATAACTTGTGGTTTTCCTAAACTACTTGTTAATACCTGCCCTAATTACGCTCTTTTTCCTAAAAGACTTATTTTACAACTATAAAAAACTAAGTAAAACAATTTTAAATTAAACTTGACAAAAATGGTGGGAAAGAAATAACTTTGAAAAATAACTAAGTAAAATAAACCAAGGAAGGTGGTCAGATCGCAACTAACGATCGCAACAACCGATCGCAGCTTGGATCGCAACCAACCGATCGCAGCCAACCGATCGCAGCTTGGATCGCGATAGACGGTCGCAACAACTGATCGTAGTTGGATCACAGCCAACGTTCGCAGTCTCTGATCGTTGTTTGGATCGAAGTTTGTGATCGCAGTATTTGATCGCAAGTAGAAACCCTAAGGCTTATGCGATCACAATACTCAGTCAGAACCTTAAAAACCCTTAAGACTTTACGATGGAATGTAAAAGGAAAATAAGCAAAAACCGAATAAGTACTTTTCTAATAAGAATTTACCAAAAACTTAACCAAATCAATATTAAGAAGAACTAAAAAAAAGAAGAACTAAATAAGCCACGAATTAAAAAACTTTCAGAAAAAGAAACTAAATAAGCAAGATTTATAAAATCAACTTTTAAAAAGATTAATCTTTTAAAAACACTTAAATGAAAATAAGCTAAACACGAAATAAGCAAAAAGCACAATAAGGTAAGAACATTAATCGCATGAAAATGATAAGAACAAAAGATAAGCACTTTAATCAAATAAGTATAAAGATGAAACAATCTACATACTTTTACCGAATCAAACAAAAGATTAAAACAAGAAAGGAAGAATAAGATTGATTATGAAAAGCTTAAGATGAAAAGCTAAAGATGAAAATTAAAGATTCAAGATTACAAGATGAAAGATTAAGCAACTTGAAAGAAAATTTAGAGAGAGGAAGTAAATACTCCTACTCCTACTTACCTTAAGGAAATTAAACTAAAATCTACTACTAACTAGCTAACTCCCCAAAATGAAATGAAAGGTCTTCTATTTATAGGAGGATGGTAGGAGTGTTGTTTGCTTCTCTCTTTGTCTTTTCGTCTTTTAATTTCTTTGTCTTTCTCGACTTTGTCTCGAGATTTGTCGAATGATAAAATGAACTCGTCTTCTAATTTTCTTCTTTTATTAGATTTGGTTCTTCGACTTCGTTGAACATCCGTCTATAGACTTTTTCCTCGATAAATTTTCAGAATAGGCCTTTCACTTCCGTTCTTTTTGCACTCTTGATCTTTTGACTTCGTCTTTTGTCTTTTCTTCGATAAAAAGCCCGTGAAAGCCCGTATTTTCTTCCTTTTTCATCTTTTGGTCCTAAAACACAACAAAAACACAAACCACGCATAATTCCGACTTTTACGACATTAAATACACGTTTTGACTTGGTTTTTATTATAATTAAGTGGTAAAAGGATGAGTGTTTTCACACTTATCAAATCCCCTACACTTGACCATTGCAGTGCCCTCATGCAATGCATTAATTACAAAGCAAGATTTACATTTTCCATCATAATTAACCCACCTTGGCCTTTATTAAATACAAGACATTAATGAAATTAAAAAGATAGAAAATTACAAAATCTTAGAGAGGAGAACAAGTAAAGAGATCGAAGACTTACATTAGGACTTTGGATGTCATGAATGTTCATCACCCTCAAGTTTCACGTTCCCCATATCAAGCTTAAAAACAAGATCATTGTTATTTTAAGTTAGTAAGCAAATACTCACTCATGTGGCTCAATTATACGCTTAGACTCCCTTATTCCTAGGTGTATCTCTTATATTTTATTGTTGTCTTGAATGATCACGAGGATGCATTGTTGACTTATTTCGATAGTTTATTTAGGCTAAAAATAAAGTAGGACGATTTATCAATAGTTAGCTAAAGGACAAAATCTTTTAAAACTGCTTCTCGAAACCTCATAAAGTTCATATCTTGGCGTAACTCGCTTCACGATTTGATACCTTTCTCGGACCGATATTTGGCATTGACTTCATACTTCGAATCTTGAGAGACGTTCTTGAAATAATGGTCTTCTCTTCATAATATGAATTTCTTCTCTTGAAGTTTTTGAGAGATTCTTCAAACTTGGACCACGACTTCTTCATTTTTCTCCAATCTTTATTTGGGATTTTAATATACAACGATCCGCCTCCTTTTAGGACTTGGATCTATTTATCCTCATACCTTGCTAGGGTCTTTTCGGATAGACTTCTCCATGATCTTTAGGAGAGTATTTGCTTTTCATCGTGTGTCTCGATCCTTCATATTGATTATTGATAAATGATTCCTCACATCACTTTGGATCTTTAGCAACAAAATGTAGCCCTCATGCCTTGTTAGGGCCTTTTCGGACTCGCCAATATTCGCATCCCGCTCCAATAAGTTATGCCTTGGCTATGAACTCTAATTAATCCCGAGCAACTTTTAAACGATCGTGTGCTAGAAGCTAAGTAACTTTTCAAATCGTACGACCTTATTTATTGCAATTATATTTATTAACAAGCGAAGGGAGAAAAAGCTCATAATTAACTCACATAAATTCATGAAAGAATACCAAACTTATAATTGACTCTATCACCTCTTGTTCTACACAATTTAAAATCCCAAGGAATGAGACTCGTGGATGCTTAGCCTATTAAATCAAAGTTTTGGGTTTTCAAGTCATCTATAGGATCTTGCAACTTCTTAGACTTTTTCAAGTTTAGAATTTGCATTTTAAAGTTCCCTTGATAAACGAATTTCTAGGATCAATTATAGGAACTTGAGAAAATTTCTTGTTCTTAACCCATAAGAGTTAAGACTTTCGCTTTTAAAGTTCCCTATATAAAAGTCTAGCAAAACTTGATTTAAACGCGTTAAGGATACTAGCTAGAGTAAACTCAAATAAGTAAACTCGGGTTGAGTCAAAAGATTCATGACAGGCCTAATATATCAAATACATCTAAACTTATTAAAATAATTTATTAAAATTTATTCTAATGAAAGAAAATAACGATAACAAAGGAAAATACTAATAGGCCAAAATAGATAAAAAAATTTGAAAAATGTCGAAAAATCAATTTTCCGGTTAAAATGAGGACAAATTCATGGAAAAGCCCACTTAAGTTCGATAGAAGTCTCCCCTACACGTAAGATAAACATTGTCCTTAATGTTTAAGCATGTGGGAGTAAACTCCCCTACACTTAGGACATTGTGCACGTTGTTTAAGTCTTGCTAAGGAAGAGACAACTAAAGTGATTCCTATTTGAATATTGAAGAATATAAAATAGTGAATCAAAAGAGTTTAGGATAAAACCGGGAAGACGGGAACACGGAATCACGGGTGGTCAAAAGTCATCAAGAGTGTATCTTTGATAGCTCGAATCCCTACACATGATAAGAAAGAAAACAACAAACACATAGTAGGGTCTCCCCCTACACTTATTATGAAAATGGAGAAAAAGGATAGATCATCGGGTTGCCTCCCGAGAAGCGCTTGTTTTTGTTCACCGAGTCATGAGTCTGACTCGACCTTGATTACTATGGTAAGAACCTTGAAGAACATCCATCGGGGTCAAATACATGGTTTTCATCCATCAAGTAGCACAAGCTTAAGGTGAACAAGACAAGCCAAAGAAGAGTAGGGAAGGTTCCCTTAAGCAGTTGTTAAGCATGATGGTAGAAGGTATGATGAAGTGAAAGCATATCTCCATTGTTTCCAAAAGTCTTTCCTTTTATTTCATCAGATGGATACTGAGATGGCTCAAAAATTATGATACCCGGATCGAACACCTTTTCCTTTAGGGGAAAATAATACTGAGACTCAGTAGACCTTGAAGATTCGCCCATAAAAGTACAATATCATCCGAAGAAGGTGGAAAGAGAGGTGTTAAGACATAGGTACTACGGATATTGGTGTCGTCCGGTTTCTTCTCCTTTGAAACGGGCTTTATGACATCCGAAGGAGGGTAAAGACCATGATCAAAGTCTAAAGGAGGAGAATCATGCTCATTGGGAAAGTATGTATTAAGAAAGGTGGCGAAATCTTTCTCAAATGAGTAATCATCCAAAGTAGGATCAAGCATTGTTGGTGGAGGATCTTCATCAAAAATAGGAGCATAATCATCAGTAGAAGACATATCACTTGAAGAATCACTTGAAAGAGTATCAACATCATCAAAGTCATCATAAGTTGGCATGTCTTTATACTCAGATGAAAAATAATCATAATCATCCAAATCGGAACTAGAATCATCATCATAATCATCATAGATTGGTGGAGAATCATAAATCGGTGGGGCATCCAAATTGGAGAGAGAATCATTAAGATCTTCCACATGTTCTTGAAAAAGTGGATTATCATAGCAAGTCTCGAAAAGAGGATTGTCATGTAGCAAAAAAGCATCAAGCTTTGTACTTTCCAAAGGAGTTGTATCAAGCTCGTCTTGAAGCACATCAATCATATTCGCTAATTCTTTTCAATTGGATTTGCTTGTAATTTTCCCCATCTTAAACACTTGTTGATCATTCCCGACCCTTAGAATGAGTTCACCTTCGGCAACATAGACTAAAGTTTTTCCGGTTCTCAAGAATGCCCGTCCAAGTATTAACAGAATACGAGGGTCCATTTCATAATCAACAACAACAAAATTGACCGAAAAAGTGAAGGTACCAACTTTAACAAAAACATCTTCGGCAATACCAATGGGGTAAGCGAGAGTTCGATTTGCTAGCTCAAGAGTCATCTTTGTTGGTGTAAGGTTAGGTAATGATAACTTCTTCCAAACACTTAATGGCATCAAATTAATACTTGCCCCGAGATCGGCTAAGGCAGTAAATTCTTCAACTTTATTAAATATACAAGGTAGCACATAACGACCGGGATCCCCAAGTTTTTTCGGAAGTTCTTTAAGAAGGACTGCAGAACAAATTTCATTCAATCGAGTATTAACAAACTTGGCCATGTTCTCCTTCTTACTAAGCAATTCCTTGAATGATTTGACAAATTTCGGCATTTGGACAAGTGCTTCAACAAGGCTAATGTTGAAATTCATTTGGGAGATCATCTTCAAATAGGTAGTGATTTGAGAATCCTCCTTAGTGAGCACTTTGAACTTGTCTAACCGAGAAGAATAATGGATATTGGGTTTAGGTGGTGTAGGTGTAGAAGGTAAAGGTTGATATGTTGATGGTTGAGAGGTATAGAGGTGGAAGCTTTAGAGGTGGAAGGTTGGGATGATAAAGGTTTTGTCTTTTTGTACTTCTTTCGTAAGAGGTGGAGACGGTAATGTAGAACTAGTACTAGGCATGGAAGTAGGAGGAATAAATGGGGGTGGAGGAGGTGTAGATGGAGGAACTTTGGGAGGGATACAAGGTCCTACTAGAGTTGCTCCACTGCGTGTAGTAATAGCACTCACATTAGCTCTAGGGTTTGTTTCAGTTGTTGAAGGAAGAGCACCTTGGGGACGAAGGGTTTGAAACATTTGAACTAATTTCCTATTCGTGGATTCTTGCATTTCCTTCATGGTTTTCTCATGATCGGTTAATTTTTGTAGAATCAAGTCCATGTGCGAATGAGGTAAATTGAACCCTTGTGGTTGAAAACCTTGGTTTGGGTATTGGTTATATGGTTGAAAACCTTGAGCATTGAAACCTTGGTTTTGAATGCCTTGGTTTTGCATTTGATAATTGTTGTGCTTTGTATTGTAGCCCCTCACATTAGCATTTTGTTGAATATTTGCTCGTGGTAGCCCTTGGTTGTTATGGGTGGGTGGGTGTGGTCTTTGTTGAAAACCTGGTGGAGCCAAGTAATTCGTCGAGTTGTAAGACAAGTGATTAACATCGACATTAGGTTTGAAATGAACTCTCTCCATGTTGTTGTAAGCATACACTTCCCCGTGAGATTGATCATAAGATTTATCACAATTAATATAAGAGTGTGGTCCACCACAAGTTTCACAAGTAATATTGAGAGCATGGGCTTGTTGATTAGGAGGGTTATCTCTTAAAACAAGTTATTTTACAGCTGAAGTAAGTTCCTTAAGATGATTGGTCAACTCACTCTCACTGGCACTAGCCATAGTAGCCCTAACACTCTTGGTTTGGACTTTGGCCTTGTTCTCATTGATAGCCCAAGCCTCATTCATAGATTTGACAAGAATATTACCTCTCGAAGCACTATTTGGTGAAGCTTGGTCATTTAAACTTAATCCATTATAAAAAGTATTAATTTGATGCACCTTTGTAAAACCGTGTTGTGGACACTTTCTTAAAAGTTCCTTCAAATGATCCCAAGATTCACTAAACGTCTCACCGTACTTTTGTTCAAAATTAATGATGTCATTCCGCAAAGGGGTAGTACGTGAGGGTGGGAAAAAGTAATTGATAAACTTGGTCTCTAGGTCCGCCCATGTTGTAATACTTTGGGGTGGTTCCTTATCAAGCCAAGTCTGGGCTTGTCCCTCGAGGGAGAAAGGAAAGAGGAGCAAACGAATTGCCTCTTGTGAAACCCCATTGTATTTCACGGTATTTGTTAAGTGAACAAACCTTTTTATGTGATCGTGTGGATCATCATGAGTGCGGCCTAAGAATGGTGTAGCGGAAACCATTTGAATGAAACCGGTCTTGAGCTCGAAGTTATTTGCATCAATAGCCGGAACCACAATCGCATCTTCATTGCCTTCAACATGTGACTGCAAGAGCTCGATCATAGGAAGGTTATCCATTATGTTAACAACAGGAGGAGGCTCGATGACAGCAGCTTAAATGGACTTCTTTTTGTGTGAACGAGTACGCATACACCTACAAAAGAAAAGAATAGCAAAGAAATAGAAGAAATAAAGGTAACGTGAAAAGAAAAAAAATTTGGTGCAAAATCTTTGAAAAATAAATGCTTTTTATAATTTTTAAATGTTTTTGGATTTTTGAGAATTTTAATTTTTATGGATTTTTGAAAAATTTTGGAAATTTGACAAGAAAAATAACGTTCAAAGGTGAACGGATCCCAAAATCCAACGAGTCTCTCACAAAAAACCGTTAATCTTCACGAAAAGAGCCGGAAGCGGCGCCATTTAATAACTAGATTTTGTTGTGAGTGAAATCGGTCTAATCCAATTGACAACAGTTGAAAGTGCGACTCAGTTGTTCTTGGTGTAAAAAGGAAATAAAATTTTGTTGATTATCTATTATAAACTACAAACGAAAACTTGAGAAAGTATAAAACAAATGACAAATAAAAAGTAATAAAGTAAATTTAAGAATTAAATAAAAGTGAATGTAAAAATAAAACTAAGTAAAACAATTTTAAATTAAACTTGACAAAAATGGCGGGAAAGAAATAACTTTGAAAAATAACTAAGTAAAATAAACTAAGGAAGGTGGTCAGATCGCAACTCACGATCGCAACAACCGATCGCAGCTTGGATAGCAACCAACCGTTCACAGCCAACCGATCACAGCTTGGATCGTGACAGACGATCGCAACAACTGATCGTAGTTGGATCACAGCCAACCATTGCAGTCTGTGATCGTAGTTTGGATCGAAGTTTGTGATCGCATTATTTGATCAAAAGTAGAAACCCTAAGGCTTATACGATCACAATACTCGATCGGAACCTTAAAAACCCTTAAGACTTTACGATGGAATGTAAAAGGAAAATAAGCAAAAACCGAATAAGCACTTTTCTAATAAGCATTTACTAAAAATGTTGATCCCTTTGCTTGGATCTATATTCTGTTAAGAATTAGTATAATAGTTTGTAATCAAACTAAAACACTTTGAGCACTCTTACTAAACACTAAATAAGCTATGCGGAATCTAACTTATAAAGCACAGAAGAACAGAATTACTTTTAACTATTCGATTCTCTTATTAATCGACTTGTATGAGGTACATGAAAGACATTGTACCTATGTTCCTTTTATAGAGTAAGTAACCCTAGAAACCTTAGAATATTCTATAAAGATAACTATATCACAGACGATATATTATCAATATTCTAACTACTTAGGTATATCACATAAGATATACTCTAACTATAATTATGACATATCTTATACAAAGATATATTCGTCCTAATCTTCATAGCAGTACTTACTTTATAAGTAGCAGTACTTACTATGTACCGCGTTAACACTAACGATACTTACATAACACGAATAGTACTTCAAATACACTAACGGTACTTGACACTTGACAAATAATTCCCAACAATCCTCCCCTAAACAAGAAATGATAACTTGTTGTCTACTTGTTACTGGATGTATTAGAAATGCATGTCTTCAGTCTTTCCTTCATCCTTGGATTGAACTTGGTAATTTGTATTTGCATCCAACTGAATGTAGCCAAACACTTTATATGTAGATATTCTTCTGATAAGATAATCTTCAAACATTATGAGCATCATCTTTGTCTTCAAAATATGATCTTCTTGTGTCTTCTAAACATTCATTCATCTTTGCAGCATCAGTATTTGTCTTCTTGAGTTTAGTCCTTTAACTCTTGATCATAAATCTTCCACTTGATTTGATGATAACAAAACCTTCTAAGTATTATATCTTCTAATACTTCTTTGTCTGCAATCTTCATACCTGAAATAAAACAGTTAACAACAAAACACCAATCTGTATTGGCTTCATGATTTTTAGCAAATCACCAGCTATCAACGGATTTGATAAATTCTTTACCAGTTAGCCGTACACTCTTGAATAGCCAATACTTTATTCACAAAGAATAAGGTGTAATGAAAACCTTACAATTTTTGGTAAACTGTCAACCATCAACGGATTTGATGAAGTCTTTACCTAGTACCGTTTGTCTAGGACTAGCTAACTCTTTGTCTCGAAACAAGGTGAGTTAGAACCATATAGTTTTTAGCAAACTATCAGCTTTCAACGGATTTGATAAGTCTTTACCATAAACCGTTTGCTTATGGACTAGCCAGTTCTTATGTGTATTAGACATGGTGAACTGAGAACCATTTATGAAGTGTGAATGAAAGTCAAACACTTAAGATTCTTTCTCAGCTTCTTCCTCATCTTTCAAATCCTTGATTTGTTGTTTAACCATTCTGATCAACTCCAAAGCTTCAGCAGATTCTTCTGTAACTTCCAATTGTTGTTATAACATCCTTTCCAACAATTTTCTTTTGAAGGGATAAGTCTTCTCTTGCAGCATATAATATGTAACATCATCTACATCCAAAATATGCAATCCACATGACCTATAATATCTCCAGTAACTAGGAACCTGATTCTCTAATTCCTTCAACATTTCTTGATCGCATTTGTGTGGCTCATACATAAAGATAAACTCCCTATATAATAGTGATACTTCAGTTTTACCTGCACTGGCATCTTCAACTAACCTTACAAGATCTTGGATATCTTGTCTGTCAAGTATATGAAGGATATCTTCAAAAAGTCTGAATATCCTTTTTGTGCCATCAGATCTCTGAATCCCATGAGCTTCAAGTCCTTGATTTATAGAGTAAATCCACTTAACAATGGATGCTCTTTTTCCAAAAATCTCTATATCAAAACATTGATCTTCAAAGTTTACAATCTTCAAGTACTTCCTTAAGCTCATCATCATCACTATCTTCTGTTGTAGTTTTAGCTCTCTTAGCTTTCTTCTTTAGCTTTGTTGATCTTTTCCTTTTAGCACTCTTGGAAATTCCTTCAAGTTTTGTTGAACCCTCTTCCAAGCTTGTATGTACCGTTTCCTCAGTATGTACTGTTGACTGTGTATGTACTGCTTGTACATTTTCAGTCTGAGCAAATACTTGAGTTTCAACTCCTGTATTCATCCTTTGAGCAGTCTCTTCCTCTCTTGAACTTACTTTCTCCTTTCTATTCTTCCTCACATAAGTGGTTTTGATAGGTGGAGATGTACTTGTAGGTTTAGCAGTACTTGGCTCAATTCTAGGAGTACTACCAAATTATCTTTGTTGTTGTAGATGTTTCTTGAATTCTTCAACAGATTTCTTGTCTGCTTAAGATCCAATCTCAACAAAATTCAATTCAGTCCTCTTACTTTGCTCATACAAAGTCTTGATTTCTTCAAAAGTTTTCTTGACCAGCTGAATATGAGTGAATCCTTTTACTTTCTTTAGAAATATCATCATTTAAATTCTAATCTTCATAGTTGTTGGAGGCTTAATCTTTTCTTTTCTTCTCTTTTCAGCAAAGAATCTTTGTTGCTCCCTTACCAAATCATCAATCAATTTTGATTTTTCTTCTTCATCATATGCATCTTTTTCTTCAGCTATCAATGATTCTGCAAGAAGCTCACTTGCATGTATCTCAGCTTGAATCCTATCATACTCTTGTATGTTCCATTCTTGTTGTATCCTTTTAGCTTCTAACAAGATTTGCTTTGCTGCAAGTTCCTCCTTCAATTCATCTTCACGAATTTGTGCTTGCATTCTATAAGCAAATTCCTCATCATGGTCAATTTGATTAAATTTGTACATGACTCTGTTTATATCATCATCTGAATCACTTTCATCTTCAAATTCTGACAATAATTGCTTCTTCCCCTTATCCTTTGGATTTATCTTAGGCAGCTTCTTCTTCAGTTTGGTAGCTACTTCTTCATTAGCTAACTGTTGAATGACTATACCTTTTGTAGGGTGTGAAGCTTGTACTTTCTTACCTTGAATTTGATCCTTTGAGGCAAGAACTTCTTGTTGTGTATTTTTCTCCACTTCTGCTTGCTTAGCCTTCTCAACTAAATTCTTCTTTAGATCAAGCAGCAATTTGGCTAAAGTCTCATTTTCTCCAAATGAATTTTGACTTTCCAGTGAAGGATGATCACCAGCGGTACTTGCAATTGGCTTAGCAGTACTTGCAATTGGCTTAGCAGTACTTGCAATTGGCTTAGCAGTACTTGGGTCTTCAACAATGTCAGTAGTACTTGTAGTTGGCTTAGAAGTACTTAGATCTTCAACAAAGTTGACTTCACCAGTATTAGACACACTTGTTTCTTCAATCACTTGTGTTTCCCCAGATGCTTTATCTTCCATAGAAGCCATCATATCAATTTGCACTTCTTCAGTCTTTTCTAACTTATTGCTTTGTGGTGATGGATCAGGAAACTGATTAGAAATTTCCTCCAACTTCTCATAGAAAACATTCCAATTTGCTTGAGGTGGTGATTGAACGGATGGTTCTGGCTGAGTTGCCAATGTTTCTGCAACTTGTGGCTCTTCTGGTTGATTTACCAATTTTTCTTGAACTTGTTCTTGAACTTGTGGTTCCTCTGGAGTAGGTTGTGGGTCTTGCTGTTGAATCTCCATGTCTGAAGGTTCATCCACACCAGTCTCTAAACCAGTTCCATCTTTAAAAGTCCCCATGACATCTTCATCCAATTCAAAATTGATGTCATTACCAGAGATCCTTGTTTGATTATCAGAAGAAGGTGGTTGTTCTTCACTATTCCTTCCCTGTTCTTCAATATTCCTCCCCTGTTTGGTTGCATTCAGTTGCCTTTTCTTGAGGTTCATGAACCTTTGCTTCCTGATTGCAGATGTCTGAACAGATCTATATTGCCTCATCCAAAATGACACTTTTGTCCTTAACTTGAGTAGGCTAGCTTCCAATTCAGCAATTTTCTTGTCTTGAACAAGCTTATCTTTCTGCAATACCTGTACCTGTTGGGACAAACTTGTATACAAAGAAGTTAAATTTGCAATATCCACCACCTCTGGTTCTTGTGCTTGTGGTGAACCACTAGCAGCAATAGAAGCAGCAGGTGTGTGGATCATCTTATCAGTGTTTGGTGAAATACCAACATTGTGAGAAGAAGATTGTGAATCTTCTAGAGAGTGGGAGCTCTGGTGAGAAGGAGTTTGCTGAGAAGCACTAGCATTGCTAGGTTCCTCACATTCTTGATTGGCAGGTTGGGCTAACATATGGGCAAACAATGGTGTGACAGTTCCTGAAAAGGCATTGCCTTGTTTGTTCAAGAAAGAGAAAGTTCTCTTTGTGAATGAAAGAACATCCCATGTATCAGTTAATGTTGGTAGGTTAGGTATTTGGTCACTAACTAAAGCCTGAATGAATCTAGGATACATTAAAAACTTCTTAGTCCCTTCCAAATTCCTAGTCATGCCTTCAAAAGTTAATTTTGAAAAATTAAAAACCCTGTTATTTGCTAGACAAATACCAGCAGATGCCAATGCAGCAGGTATTTGATCAAAAGATGTACTTTTTGAACTTAAACAGTGAATAATAGCATGAAAAATCAATTTCCATTGAGGTGAAAATAATGCTTTAAAGAAAGTAAGACTTTCCCTACCACCCCCATAGCCCATGGCTGCAAGGCCATCATGAATCTCTGTATTATTAAGCATATTAAGTCCATTTTCATCATTCAGTCTCAAACTTGCTCTTAGCAGTACCGCAGTGATATATATATTCCTATGATTTACCCTAGCCTTAATGCAGGGTTGATCAAAACGAGTACCTAAAACAGCAGTATCCCAAAATTGTTCAACAATGGGTATAGAGACAACTGGACTTACAGTGAGTGCGAAGCGAATATGACTTCGAGAAAGGAAACCAAGCATCTCATGGAAACCAAGTGAGTCATCATTCGTGGAAAGATTCACAACTAAATTATGCTTAGAGATTACTTTTAAGGCAGCTATTAGTATTTTATGATCGAAAGATTAGAGAGAGGGTTATAGAATCAAGAGAGAAAAATAAAAGATTAGGTGAATCAATTGTGTAATTGGGGTAAGTATATAAGTAAATAACAAACCCAAGCGCGAAGAAACCGCCAAATTTACAAAAGAGACCCTTAACGGTACAACGGACATGTAGCAGTACATGGAACATAAGCGGTACATGGTTTTGTGCTAGCGGTACTTGGAGTGACAATGGTACCTCACAAATTTGACCTGTTCATGCTTTCCACTAGACATGTAACCTCTTTTATTTCTTTCTATAAACCTGCAATAACATCAAAAACACAAAGCATAGACTATACAATAAAATTTATATAAAACTTGTACAGCTATTACCTCCCCTCAACATATGTAGCATGTTATTGGTTGAGCATACCAATGTGTGTCACCAGGAATTCGAATCTCTTTGCATCAAATGCCTTGGTCAACAAATCAGCTACATTTTTGTCTGTATGAATCTTCAAGACTTGAATAAGCTTTTTGTCATAAGCATCTCTTATAAAGTGATGTCTTATTTCAATATGCTTAGTCTTGGAGTGAGATACTGGATTCTTGACAATGCATATAGTACTTTCATTATCAATGTAAATCTTGGTGTTCATGAAATTGAACCCATTGTCCAACAATTGATTTTGAATCCAAAGTACTTGTCCACAGCAATGAGCAGCAGCTACATATTCAGCTTCAGTTGTAGAAGTAGCAACAATGGTTTGCTTCTTACACTGTCATGATATGAGTCTTCTGCCTAGGAATTGACAACCTCCTGTTGTGGATTTCCTATCATGATTTGCTCCAGCATAGTCACTATCTGAGTAAGCTTCCAATTCAAAGGTGGAGTCTCTAGGATACCATAATCCTAAATTAGGTTAACTTTGAAGATATTTAAAAATCTTCTTCACAGCATAAAGATGTGACACCTTTGGATGAACTTGGAATCTTGAACATGCACACACAGCAAACATTATATCTGGTCTTGAAGCAGTAAGATACATCAATGAACCAATCATTGACCTATAGATATGAATGTCAACATCCTCTCCATGTTCATCTTTTGATAAAGATTTCTTGGCTTCAAAAGGTGTGCTTGTACTCCTTGTATCCATACATGAAAATTTCTTTAAGATTTCAGCAACATATTTATCTTGGCTGATAAATATTCCATATTTCCTTTGTTTGACTTGTAGTCCCAAAAAGAAAGTTAGTTCTCCCATAGAACTCATTTGAAATCTTCCTTTCATCAAAGCTTCAAACTCTTCACACCATGTATTCTTGGTAGAACCAAAAATGATGTCATCAACATAGACTTGAACTAGAATAATGTCTTTGGCATTTTTCTTGATGAACAGAGTTTTGTTAATAGTTCCTCTCCTATATCCATGTTCTAGCAGAAAGTTGGATAAAGTTGCATACCAGGCTCTTGGAGCTTGATGCAGACCCATAAAGTGCTTTGATAACTTTGTAGACTCTATTGGGGAATTTAGGATCTACAAAACCTGGAGGTTGTGAGACATATACCTCCTCTGAAATAGTACCATATAGGAAGGCACTTTTCACATCCATTTGATAGACTATAAATCCCATATATGATGCAAAGGCCAAAAATAACCTAATGGCTTCTATCCTTGCCACTGGTGCAAAAACCTCATCATAGTCTATCCCTTCTTCCTGTCTGTAGCCTTGAGCAACAAGTCTTGCCTCGTTTCTATAACAACCCCTCTTTCATCCTTCTTATTCCTGAAGACCCATCTTGTACCAATTACTCTTTTTCCTGAGGGAAGATCCACAAGAATCCAAACCTTTTGTAGCTCAAATTGTGTTAATTTTTCTTGAATGGCATCCACCCAACTTTCTTCGTCAAGAGCCTAAGAGATATTTTTGGGCTCTACTTGAGATAAGAAACAGGCAAACAAACAATGCTGAGTATCTTTATGATTTGTTCTCTGCTGTTGTTTGACATAACTCACTAGTGCATGAGTTTTAATATTGGTTTGCAGTTGTCTTCTGGTTTGTACAGCAGATTTTGGATCACCAATAATCTGAGTAGCAGGATGGTTGTTGTTGACTTTATGAGTGGGAATAGAACTTACTGTAATTTCAGTTTCCAAATTGTTGAAGTCAGTTACTGCACCCTGCTCATCATAGGAAGCTTTGGAGAAGATTCCTTCAGCTGGACTGGCATATAAGTCTTCATCGTCCAATGTTTGCAAAATCTCTTCTAGGGAGTCAGCAGATCAAGTAGATTTTGACTTAGCAGTACTTGTAGATGAAGTACCGCTAGGTATAGTATGTACTGCTGAGTGTTGTGACTCAAAAGATTCTTCTCCTGAATGCTCATTAGCAGATGTAGCATTCTTTTCTTGATCTTGAAGCCTCTGAAGCTCATGGGAGGCTTGATCATCACTTGATGGCATGGTTTGCTTCTTGGGAGTTGCAGATATGGGAGTAACAATAGGCATATTTGGTACATAGATGTGAACATCTTCATCTGATGAAGAAACATCTTCTTGAGTACCTGTATTAATTGCACTTGACTCCTCACCTGCATTGTTAGTTTGACAATATTTTTGCAAAGAGTAGTAGTCCATGGAGTTAGTTAGATAATCTACATCAAACATCCAAGCATAACCTATTCCTGGAACATTGGGTTTGTTTTCTAAGAAATTGACATGAGCATTTTCTTCAACTTTCTTAGTTGCCAAATTGTAAACCCTATATGCTTTACTTTGCAATGAATATCCTACAAGATATCCTGGATCAGACTTTCCATCAAACTTTCCCAAGTAATCAAGAGTATTTAGTATGGACACATGACACCCAAAAGGTTTTAAATGACTTATGTTAGGCTTTACATTAGTCAAAAGTTCATAAGGTGTTTTGTTTTGAGGCTTAGTTACTAGGACTCTATTTAACACATAACATGTAGTATTGATTGCTTCAGCCCAAAAGGTATTTGGCAAAAGTGAATTAGCCAGCATAGTTCTAGCATCCTCAATTAATGTCCTATTCTTCCTTTCAGCTACTCCATTCTGTTGGGGAGTTCTAGGATTACTAAATTGCCTCTTAATTCCTTTAGACCTACAGAATTCATCAAAATCAGCATTCTTAAATTCTGTTCCATTATCAATCCTAATGATTAAAACCTGTTTAGTGAACTGCTTTTCAACTAAAGTGATAAAATCCTTTATTCACTTGTTTAACTTTTAAGGGCTAAAAAGAAAACCCAACTGAATTTACTATAATCATCAGTTATGACTAGACAAAAGGTCTTATGGCTAATGCTTCTTATAGAAACTGAACTAAATAAATCCATATGTAAGAGATGCAAAGGTTTTGTCACAGTATTTACAGTCTTGGTCTTACAAGAGGCTCTATGTTGTTTTCCTTTTGGCCAAGAAGCACATGTGAAATAATTTTGAAAATATTTGTTAGGTAAACCTCTAACCAAATTCCTTTTTACCAATCTATTAAGATTCTTAAAATTCACATGACCTAACCTTCTATGCCATTAATTTGACTCATCTAAAGAAGCCTTAGCTAGCAAACATGTAATACCACCTGTTGGAGTAATAGTATGATGATTAAAGGTGTACATATTTTCTTGCATGGGTACTTTAAGCAGTATTTGAGATTCCTTGGGCATCTCAAAGTCTTTGGACAACACCAAGCAGTCTTTGTCTGTGAATAGCACCTTGTTCTTCTTATCACACATTTGTGATACTGAAAAGAGATTGAACTCATTCAATTCTTTCACAAAGAAGACATCTTCAAATTCCAATTTTCCTGTGTTGATTTTCCCTTTGCCAGTGATTCTACCTTTGCTACCCCCAAAGGGTACTTGTCCTCCTCTAAATTCTTCAAATTCAACAATAAAATCTTTTTTCCCTGTCATGTGTCTTGAGCATCCACTATCTACAATTCCTTTATCTTTTAATTCATCAATGAGATGCCCCTCAGTATCTTCATGAGAGAGAGCCATTAATCCAAGCTCTTCTTCTTCTTTCTTCTGCCCAATTCACCACTCCATCTATAGTAACCAATGCTTTGGTTCCTTTAGGACTCCTGCTGTTTCCTCTTGGAAAGCTTTCAGATATTTTTGGACCGGTTCTATAGCTGTTCTTGGACTTCAGATTGCTTGTCTCAGCTTTATCTCTATTGCATTCTCTTGCAAAGTGTCCAATCCTTCCATAGTTATAGCATTCAACTTTAGACTTGTCATATCCCAATGGTTCATTAGGATCAACAATCATTTTTCTTCTAGTCTTCTTGAAGAACCTATTAGATCTTACTGACACCATTGCAGCTTGCCATTTAAGATCCATCTCTTCAACATCAGCATCATCCATTTGGAACAAGTCATTGAGAGTTAACCTTGGCCTGTTGTCTTGTCCAGCAAAGAATGAGAAAGCATCATTGTCACTAAACAATGGTGAAGACCTTCCATGTGGATTTTGAGAGATCATAGGACTGCTTTAAATACTTTGTGGGTAAGTACTGCTTGTAAGTCCTCCAGCGGTATTTGTGAAGTAAGTACCGCTGCTAGATCTACTAGCGGTATTTTAAAAGTAAGTATCTTTGTTCCCATTAATAAGTGTGAAAACACTTATCCTTTTACCACTTATTTCCAATAATAACAAGACCAAAACGTGTGATTTATGTCGTAAAAGTCAGAATTATGCGTGGTTTGTGTTTTTGTTGTGTTTTAGGACCGAAATATGGAAAAGGAAGAAAACACGGGCTTTCACGGGCTTTTATCGAAGAAAACGGGAATAGACGAAGTCAAAAGATCAAGAGTGCAAAAAGAATGGAAGTCCAAAGGCCTATTCTGAAGATTTATCGAAGAAAAAGTCTAAAGACGGAAGTTTAAACGAATTCGAAGAACTTAAGTCTAATAGAAGAAGAAAATTAAAAGACAAGTTCAAAATCCCGAGACGACAAAGACAAAGAATTAAAGTCGAGTCGAGAAAACGAGAAAGAAGATGCAACACATGCACCCCTTCCACTTTCCCTATAAATACCCTCCTAATAGTCATTAGGAGGGAGTTAGCTAGTTAGTCTTTAATTTTAGTCTTTTATTTTCTCTAGTTTTAGAGAGAGAAAGTCTTAAACTTTCTCTCACTAAACTTCATCTTCTTTCTTAATCTTTCAAGATTAGACATCTTTGTATTGCTTATTTCATTAATCAAAGTTCATTTTAAGCTTTTAATCCTTATTCTCATTCTAATTTTCTTTGATTTAAGATTGATTTTGGTGCGATTATCAATAGATCCGTGTTGTTCTTAATGATTTCGTGCTTAAAAAGTTAATCTTTTGATCATTTCATAAGTTTTCATTTGATTAAGCTTTAAGACTTTTGTGCTTATTGGCTTATTTTTATGATTAGCTTATTTTCTTATTAAAAGTTTCCTTAAAAAGTTTATGTTTTTATTGTTTGATCTAAAAAGTTGCTTATTTTCGAGTCGAATAAGTTGAGTTAAGTGCTTATTTGATTCGGTTAAGCGTTTGGATTGTAAGTTTCGGGTATTAGCTTATTGAAGTTAGCTTATTACCTAGCTTAACCTTTTTCCACCATTTTCGGAAAGGGTTGTAAAACCCCTTTCCGATTGTCCCTTTCCGACCGTGACATTCCGACCAGCCTTCCCCACATTCAGATTGAGTCCAATCGGAAGAGGGTTTTCATTTTCCGATCTGCACCCTCAAGTATTCCGATCGGTAGATTTGTTTAGTATTCCGATTTGGGTTTTCGTTTAGTATTCCGATTGAGACTTTTTTCCGATCTGACCCCTTGTTGAACTTTCCGATTGGTGGCCTTTTGTCCACATTCCGATTGCCCCTATTTCGTGGGTATTCCTATCATTTCCCTTCCACCCATATTCCGATCAACCGATCGGAAAACATTCCGATCGGGGCTCCTTTTGGTTTGTTTTCGTGTACTCCGTTCTTACTTTCTTATAGTACTTCTTAACTAAGTTTTTATTTTTAGAAAATTTTCCAAGTGTTAGTCTTATTTAGTGTGCTAGTTTTTCTATTGTCACCTTTAAGTTTACAAGCTTTTACTTTCACTCGTCATTTCAGAATTAATCTTTTAACTTCCATTTTACTCAACGACGCTTTAATTACTTGCTATTAGTTTAAAACAAACAAACCAAATCATTCTCTTGATTCACCAAAAGACGATTGAGTCGCACTTTAGACCGGTTTTCAATTCGAAAAGATTCGGACGATAAGATTTTATACCTAGCCCAAAAAGCGAAGTATTAAATGGCGCCGCTGCCGGCTCTTTTCGTTACGATAAACGGTTTTTAGTGAGAGACGCATTGAATTTTGGGATCCGTTCTTTGAACGTTATTTTCTTTGCTCCAGAAATTTAAAAAAAAAAATCCTAAAAAAATATAAAACTCTTCAAAAATACAAAAACATTAAAACATCATTAAAAAGCGATTCTTTTCAAAAAGTTTTGCACCAAAAAGATTATATAGATATTCTTTGTGTATATTTTTCTTCTGCAGGTGTATGCGTACTAGATCTTCGAACTATTCTGAGCCCGAGACTCGTGAAGATTTAGATATGGCTGGTGTTAATAACAACAATAATCACCCACCTCAACACAATTTGAATAACAACAACAACAACAACAACAACAATGTCCTCCTACCTGATTTACGAACCATGGAGGAATTGTGCCAACCCACCATGAACGGACGCGGAGGCCCGATTGCGCCAATGCACGTCACGGCTCAGGAGTTTTCGTTGAAGCATCACATGATCCAGCAAGTGCAAACGAATCCATTTCGTGGAATTCCGGATGATGATGCCAACAAACACCTCGACAAATTCATTACCATGACCCAAAGAATGAAGTGCTTCGGTGTTTCTATGGATGACCTTCGCCTCCAACTTTTTCCACACTCGCTTTCTCACCATGCCGAAAAATGGTTTGACCGTCTTCCTAAGAATTCTATACATACGTGGAACGACATGACTCAACGCTTTTTATCGCGCTACTTTCCCCCATCCATGGTCACTAGCCTTCGTAACCAAATCAGTGGATTCATGCAAGAGAATGATGAATCACTTTTAGATGCTTGGGAACGATACAATGATTTGATCGACCGCTGTCCAAATCACAATATGCTCCCCGTCACTCTCATTGACACCTTCTACAATGGTCTCACTTTTCGTGATCGTGATACGATCAATGCCGCCGCCGGTGGTACTTTTATGAAAAGGAGACCGGAGGAGTGTCGAGAGTTGATCGAAAACATGACAACTCACCACAAGAATTGGGATTCATCCGCATCCTCAAGATCTAATCAGAGAGTCAATGTTTCTTCTACTACCTCCAATCCCGAGATATCCGAACTTACCCGACAAATCGCAATGATGCACAAAGATTTCATGTCCATAGCCACAAACAATTTTCAGCAAGCTAAAGCCGTTGCTATTTCTTGTGACACATGTGGTGGCCCTCACTCTTACAATGATTGTCCTTCTACCCAAGGAAATTTTTCTGAAAACGTTAACGCAGCTTACGGCACTTATCCCACGGGAGGCTATCAAGCCCGCCTTCAAGGAGACCGTGGCTTGCTAAGTTATCGTTCCAACAATTATCTTGCTCCACCTGGTTTCCCTCCTGCAAACCAAAACCAACAACAAAACTATAACCGAAACAACCAATCCCAACCTCGTGCTCAACATCAATATCAATCCCAAAGAAACCCATACCCAACTCAAGGAAATTCTCAAGCTTACCAAGCACCACCTCTCAATCAACCGATGGCAGTGAATCAAGACGTCGAGACGTTCATGAAGACTAATCGGGAGTTGGTGACGAATCTTCAGAGTCAATTTGTCAATTTGAAGAATGACATGGTAAAACAAGGGAGCGATATTCGAGTCGAGCTAAGGAATGATATGGCCAAACAAAGCAATGAAATTAATGCAAACATGCAAAACTCTTTTAATAATCAAGCTGTTCACCTTCGTGATATGATTGGTTCGCTCATCCAAAGTAATCAACCCTCTTCTTCGGGTACTCTTCCGAGTAATACCGTTGCGAATCCAAGAGGGGAGATGAAAGCAATCACCACTCGTAGTGGAAAAGGTTATATGGAACCCGAGCTTCCTACACCTCTACCCGTGATTGTGAACAAGGAAAAAGAGCAACTTTCCTTACCTCCTTCACCTTCTATCCCCATTTCCCCACCACCCGTGGTTGTGAGTGATCCTATTCCCTTAAAGCCTTCTTCTTCATCCAATATACCTTATCCTTCAAGGTTAAGGAAAGAGAAGCAAAAGAGCAAGGATGATATTCAGGTTTCAAACTTTCTAAAAATGTTTAAACAATTGAATTTTAACATCTCCTTTGCCAAGGCTCTCGCTCACATGCCCAAATACGCTAAGATGTTTAAAGATCTTCTAAGTGATAAAGAAAAGCTTCTTGACATCGCTCAGACCCAACTTAATGAGAACTGCTCCGAAGTGCTCTTAAGGAAATTGCC
Source organism: Glebionis coronaria (assembly GCA_025667525.1). Lineage (NCBI taxonomy): Eukaryota > Viridiplantae > Streptophyta > Magnoliopsida > Asterales > Asteraceae > Glebionis > Glebionis coronaria. The sequence goes on from JANFOE010001937.1 coordinate 257,655, forward strand.
CACCAAACTTGGTGATCCGGGTCGCTTCTTGATTCCTTGCAACTTTCCGGGAGTAGAGAATTGCATGGCCCTAGCCGATCTAGGTGCCAGTATAAACTTAATGCCTTTAAGTGTTTGGAAGCAATTATCTCTCCCCGAGCTAGTCCCCACACGAATGACTTTGGAATTAGCCAACCGTATGGTTGCTTATCCAGTGGGGATAGCCGAAGATGTCTTTGTTGGCGTCGACAAATTCACCTTCCCGGCGGATTTTGTTGTCGTTGACTACGAGATGGATCCCCGTGTTCCATTAATCGTTGGACGTCCATTCCTGAGGACCGGTCGCACTCTCATTGATGTAGCCGCGGGCGAAATAATCATGAGAGTTGGTGACGATAAAATTGTCTTCAACATGGGTAAGATTTCTAAGCAACCTTATTCGTATGAGAGTGTTAATGCTATTGATGTTCTCGATGAGACTTGTGAAGAACATTTTCATGATGCTTGTAAAAGTACTCTTTCTTCTCTACCCAATATTGAGACCGTTGCCTCAATTGCTCCAGCATTGACTCCTTTTGGAGAAAGTGACTTGGATGATTTTGAAGCTAGCTTGGGTCCTCTCAATATTAAGTATGATAATTTGTCCACCAATTGGGATGAAGACATTAGTACTATTGAGAGACTTCTCAATGAGGACCCGTTTTCTCCCCCTGCTCCTAAAGAGGTGACTAATGATGATCCATCGTTAGTTTCACCATCTATTGAGGACCCTCCTACTCTTGAGCTTAAGGACCTACCTCCTCATCTTGAGTATGTTTTCCTGGAAGACAACGAGAAGTTACCGGTCATCATCGCAAAGGATCTGAAAGAAGACGAAAAAGCCCGACTTGTCGCTGTGTTGAAGAAGCATAAACGCGCTATCGCTTGGAAAATCTCCGACATCCGTGGAATTGATCCTCACTTTTGCACACATAAAATTCTCATGGAGGACGACTTTAAGCTCACAATTCAAAGCCAACAAAGGGTGAATCCTAAAATCCATGAAGTCATAAAAAAGAGGTTATCAAACTTCTTGATGCGGGTATGATTTACCCTATTTCGGATTCACCATGGGTTAGTCCAGTCCATTGTGTGCCTAAGAAAGGCGGAATCACCGTTGTGCCCAATGCAAACAACGAGTTGATTCCTACCCGTCTCGTTACTGGGTGGAGAGTTTGTATAGACTACCGCAAACTCAATGATGCCACGAGAAAGGATCATTTCCCTCTACCTTTTATGGACCAAATGCTTGAACGTTTAGCTGGTAATGAATATTACTATTTTCTCGATGGTTTCTCGGGTTATTTTCAAATACCCATCGATCCCCAAGATCAAGAGAAGACAACATTCACTTGTCCCTATGGCACATTTGCTTACAAAAGGATGCCTTTTGGCTTATGCAATGCCCCCGGGACTTTCCAAAGGTGCATGTTGGCTATCTTTCATGACATGGTTGAGCAAACCATGGAAGTCTTCATGGATGATTTCTCGGTCTTCGGGGATTCCTTCTCTTCTTGCCTTGCCAATTTGGAACGTATGCTTAAGCGGTGCGAAGACACTCGCCTTGTTCTGAATTGGGAAAAATGCCATTTTATGGTAAAAGAAGGCATTGTGCTAGGACACAAAATCTCTAAAGCCGGTCTTGAAGTTGACCGTGCTAAAGTAGATGTCATAGCCAAATTACCTCCACCTTCAACCGTGAAGGGTGTGAGAAGTTTTCTGGGTCATGCGGGCTTCTATCGTCGATTCATTCAGGATTTCTCTAAAATCGCTCGCCTGATGACCCACCTCTTGGAAAAAGATACTCCTTTTATCTTTTCTAAAGAGTGTCTCGAAGCCTTCAATCTTCTTAAGGATAAGCTAACTAAGGCACCGGTCTTGGTTACCCCTAATTGGGAGCTGCCTTTTGAATTGATGTGCGATGCTAGCGACTTTGCTATTGGTGCGGTTTTGGGCCAACGAGTGAATAAACACTTCCAACCAATCCACTACGCTAGCAAAACAATGACGGGGGCTCAATTGCATTATACGACAACCGAAAAAGAGCTTTTAGCTGTTGTCTATGCTTTTGAGAAATTCCGCCCCTATCTTGTTTTATCCACCACCATCGTATACACGGACCATTCCGCGTTGAAGTACTTGATGACTAAAAACGATTCTAAGCCAAGACTTCTTCGCTGGGTTTTGCTCCTTCAAGAATTCAACATTGAAATTCGCGACAAGAAGGGAGCCGAAAACCTAGCCGCGGATCATCCGAGTCGACTTGAGGATCCATATCAAGGGGATTATCCGAACAAAGAGATCAATGATTCTTTCCCCCTTGAGACCTTAATGTCTATAAATCTCAATCTTGATGGCACCCCATGGTTTGCAGACATTGCAAACTACTTAGCGGGTGGTATTCTCATCCAAGGGTTAACATCCCAACAAAAGAAGAAGTTCTTGAATGATGTTAAGACTTATTTTGGGATGACCCTTATCTATTCAAACAGTGTGCTGATCTGATTATTCGTCGATGTGTTGACGGACCGGCAGCTTTTGACATCCTCCAAGCTTGCCACAAAGGACCCACCGATGGTCACTTTGGTCCCAACTACACCGCTAAGAAAGTGTTTGATTATGGATTCTACTGGCCCACCATTTATCGTGACGCTCACGAAATGGTTAAGCATTGTGATGCTTGCCAACGTCAAGGCAAGATCACACATAAGGATGAGATGCCTCAAAATTTCATACAGGAATGTGAAATCTTTGATGTATGGGGAATCGACTTTATGGGGCTATTTCCATCCTCCAAAGGGAACAAGTACATCCTCGTCGCCGTCGACTACGTTTCTAAATGGGTTGAAGCCAAGGCTCTCCCTACGAATGATGCGAGGGTGGTTGTGAACTTTTTGAAGCAGCTTTTCGCTCGATTTGGCGTTCCTCGTGCTATCATCAGTGACCGCGGGACTCATTTTTGCAACGATCAATTTGCAAGAGTCATGGCTAAGTATGGTGTTAATCACCGTCTTTCCACCGCCTATCATCCCCAAACCAATGGGCAAGCCGAGATATCCAACCGTGGCTTAAAGAGAATTTTGGAGCGTACTGTGGGAGAGCATCGCGCCGCGTGGGCCGATAAGTTAGATGATGCTCTGTGGGCTTTCCGTACTGCTTACAAGACCCCCATCGGTTGTACACCTTATCGTCTTGTGTACGGGAAAGCCTGCCACCTACCCATCGAGCTGGAACATAAGGCGTACTGGGCCTTGAAATGGGCTAACTTCGACATCAACAAAGCCGGCGATTTTCGCAAGATTCAACTCAACGAGCTACAAGAATTGAGGAATCAAGCTTACGAGAACTCATTGATCTACAAGGAGAAGACCAAGATTATCCACGATGCTAAAATCAAGAACCGAGAGTTCCACGTTGGTAATCAAGTCTTACACTTTAACTCTCGGTTGAAAATCTTCTCTGGCAAGTTGAAGAGCCGCTGGTCTGGTCCATTCACCGTTGCTAAAGTCTTTCCATATGGGACCATTGAGCTTTCTCAGCTGAATGGACCCAATTTCAAGGTGAATGGCCAGCGTCTGAAGCTGTACTTTGGTGAGGACATCTCTCAAGAGATGATTCTATCCCTCACCACGTTCCCCATGAACTAAAATTGGGTCGAGTCAGGCTCATGACTCGGTGAACAAAAACAAGCGCTTCTCGGGAGGCAACCCGTGTTATATCCTTTACTGCTTTCATAATAAGTGTAGGGGGAGCCCCGCATATGTTTGTTGTCTTGTTTCTTGTGTTGTGCAGGGATTAAAGCCTCAAAGATCCACCTTGATGACTTTTGACGAACCGTGATACCGTGTTACCATCTTCCCGGTTCTATCCTAAACTCTTGTGATTCAATATTTCATAATTTATATGTTCACATTGAATTCACTTTAGTTGTCCTTTCCTTAGCAAGATTTAAACAAAGTGCACAATGTCCTAAGTGTAGGGGAGTTTACTCCCACATGCTTAAACATTGAGGACAATGTTTATCTCAAGTGTAGGGGGACTTCTATCGAAGTAAGTGGTCTTTTCCATGAATTTGCCCTCATTTTAACCGGAAAATTTGATTTTTCGATATTTTTCAAAATTTTTAATCTATTTTGGCCTAGTTGTATAGTCGTACTTTCCTTTATCATGTTTAGTTTCTTTCCATTGCTAGAATAAATTTTCAATAAAGTGGTTTTAAATTTTTCTTAGCCATGAACATTTTGACTCAACCCGAGTTTACTTACCTAAGTTTACTCTAGCTAGTATCCTTAACGTGTTTAAGTCAAGTTTTGCTAGGCTTTTATATAGGGAGATATAAAACGCGAAAGTCTTAACCTTCACGGGTTAAGAACAAGAACTTTTCGCAAGTTCCTATAATTGATCCTAGAGAGTCGTTTATCAAGGGAACTTTAAAATGCGATTTCTAAACTTGAAAAAGTCTAAGAATTTGCAAGATCCTATAGATGACTCGAAAACCCAAAAACTTTGATTTAATAGGCTAAGCATCCACGAGTCTCATTACTTGAGATTTTAAACTGTGGAGAACGAGAGATGATAGAGTCAATTATAAGTTTGGTATTCTTTCGTGAATTTATGTGAGTTAATTATAAGCCTATTCTCCCTCCGCTTGTTAATAAATTTATCTGCAATAAATAAGGTTGTACGATTTAAAAGGTTACTTAGCTTCTAGCCCCAAATCGTTTAAAAGTGGCTCGGTACGGATTAGAGTTCATAGCCAAGGCATAACTTATTGAAGCGGGATGCGAAGATTGGCGAGTCCGAAAAGGCCCTAACAAGGCATGAGGACTACATTTTGTTGCTAAAGATCCAAAAGTGATGTGAAGAATCATTTATCGAAAATCAATATGAAGGATCGAGACACACGACGAAAAGCAAGAACTCCCCAAAAGTCATGGAGAAGTCTATCCGAAAAGACCCTAACAAGGTATGAGGATAAATAGATCCAAGTCCTAAAAGGAGGCGGATCGTTGTATATCAAAGTCCAAAATAAAGATTGGAGAAAAATGAAGAAGTCGTGGTCCAAAAATGAAGAATCTCTCAAAACTTCAAGTGAAGAAATTCCTATTATGAAGAGAAGACCATTATTTCAAGATCGTCTCTCAAGATTCGAAGTATGAAGTCGCTGCCAAATATCGGTCTGAGAAAGGTCTCAAATCGCGAAGCGAGTTATGCCAAGATATGAACTTTATGAGGTCCCGAGAAGCAGTTTTAAAAGATTTGGTCCTTTAGCTAACTATTGATTAAATCGTTCACTTTATTTTCGGCCTAAATAACTATCGAAATAAGTCAAACAATGCATCCTCGTGATCATTCAAGACAAAAAATAAAATATAAGAGATACACCTAGGAATAAGGGAGTCTAAGTGAATAATTGGCCCACATGAGTTCGTGATAGTTTGCTAACTTATAATAACAATGATCTCGTTTTTAAGCTTGGTACAGGGAACGTGAAACTTGAGGATGATAAACGTTCATGGCTGCCAAAACCCAATGTAAGTTTTTAATTTCTATCTTTTCATGTTTAGTATTTAATAAAGGCCAAGGTGGGTTATTTATGATGGAAAATGTAAACCCGTGCTTTAAAAGTAATGCATTGCATGAGGGCATTGCAATGGTCAAGTGTAGGGGATTTAATAAGTGTGAAAACACTTATCCTTTTACCACTTATTTCCAATAATAACAAGACCAAAACGTGTGATTTATGTCGTAAAAGTCGGAATTATGCGTGGTTTGTGTTTTTATTGTGTTTTAGGACCAAAATATGAAAAAGGAAGAAAACACGGGCTTTCACGGGCTTTTATCGAAGAAAACGGGAAAAGACGAAGTCAAAAGATCAAGAGTGCAAAAAGAACGGAAGTCCAAAGGCCTATTCTGAAGATTTATCGAAGAAAAAGTCTAAAGACGGAAGTTTAAACGAAGTCGAAGAACTTAAGTCTAATAGAAGAAGAAAATTAAAAGACAAGTTCAAAATCCCGAGACGACAAAGACAAAGAATTAAAGTCGAGTCGAGAAAACGAGAAAGAAGATGCAACACATGCACCCCTTCCACTTTCCCTATAAATACCCTCCTAATAGTCATTAGGAGGGAGTTAGCTAGTTAGTCTTTAATTTTAGTCTTTTATTTTCTCTAGTTTTAGAGAGAGAAATTCTTAAACTTTCTCTCACTAAACTTCATCTTCTTTCTTAATCTTTCAAGAATAGACATCTTTGTATTGCTTATTTCATTAATCAAAGTTCATTTTAAGCTTTTAATCCTTATTCTCATTCTACTTTTCTTTGATTTAAGATTGATTTTGGTGCGATTATCAATAGATCCGTGTTGTTCTTAATGATTTCGTGCTTAAAAAGTTAATCTTTTGATCATTTCATAAGTTTTCATTTGATTAAGCTTTAAGACTTTTGTGCTTATTGGCTTATTTTTATGATTAGCTTATTTTCTTATTAAAAGTTTCCTTAAAAAGTTTATGTTTTTATTGTTTGATCTAAAAAGTTGCTTATTTTCGAGTCGAATAAGTTGAGTTAAGTGCTTATTTGATTCGGTTAAGCGTTTGGATTGTTAAGTTTCGGGTATTAGCTTATTGAAGTTAGCTTATTACCTAGCTTAACCTTTTTCCACCATTTTCGGAAAGGGTTGTAAAACCCCTTTCCGATTGTCCCTTTCCGACCGTGACATTCCGACCAGCCTTCCCCACATTCCGATTGAGTCCAATCGGAAGAGGGTTTTCATTTTCCGATCTGCACCCTCAAGTATTCCGATCGGTAGATTTGTTTAGTATTTCGATTTGGGTTTTCGTTTAGTATTCCGATTGAGACTTTTTTCCGATCTGACCCCTTGTTGAACTTTCCGATTGGTGGCCTTTTGTCCACATTCCGATTGCCCCTATTTCGTGGGTATTCCGATCATTTCCCTTCCACCCGTATTCCGATCAACCGATCGGAAAACATTCCGATCGGGGCTCCTTTTGGTTTGTTTTCGTGTACTCCGTTCTTACTTTCTTATAGTACTTCTTAACTAAGTTTTTATTTTTAGAAAATTTTCTAAGTGTTAGTCTTATTTAGTGTGCTAGTTTTTCTATTGTCACCTTTAAGTTTACAAGCTTTTACTTTCACTCGTCATTTCAGAATTAATCTTTTAACTTCCATTTTACTCAACGACGCTTTAATTACTTGCTATTAGTTTAAAACAAACAAACCAAATCATTCTCTTGATTCACCAAAAGACGATTGAGTCGCACTTTAGACCGGTTTTCAATTCGAAAAGATTCGGGCGATAAGATTTTATACCTAGCCCAAAAAGCGAAGTATTACCCATCTGACACAAAAGCCAAGTTAGACTTTGAAGTAGTTGCTGTCTTTACTTCAGTGCCTTTCACATCCATCTCATATGCTCTAAGATTGTTGTAGAGATGATCAAATGGAATTGTTTCTAAATCATCTCTTGTGATGAAGTGCATAGCCATTGCTTTCCACTCTGGTGGAACACTTCTTAAGAATTTTATATTTGCTTCTTCATTAGGAATTACTTGTCCATAAACTGCTAAATGGATAAGCAACTTGTTGAACCTTCCATATCCACCATGTATTCCCTCTATACTGGTAATGGAGAAGTTATCAAATTCTTGCTTAAGAACAATCTTCTTAATTTTCTTACATTTGTCATTGCCTCCAAATCTAAGTTTTATAGCATCCCACATAGCTTTGGCATCTTTATAATGATGAAATCTTGGTAGAATGTCTTCAGAAAGAGCAATAGCCAAAGCAGTTCTAGCTTTTCTTTTTCTGATCTCTGCTTGTACCTCATCAGCAGTCACAACAGGTAGAACATAGCATGTATCGTCTGGCAACCAGTGAAGCTTCTTTGGTGTGCTCCCTTTCTTGATAACTTGCCACACAGTATGATCTGTGTGATTCAAGTAGTGTTCCATCTGCATAGCCCAAGTCTCATAATTGTCATCTTTGAGAACTGGGAGTTTAACAGCAGACAGAGTATGAGAAGGTGTTGGTGTAGAGGTAGCTACATTGTTCACGACTTTAGCACCTTGTGTTGGTGCAGGATGCACAACTTGTGGTTGTCCTTGAGGTAGAATAGGATCAGTGTTCTGAACATCATCCACATGAGCATTAACACCATCTGGTTGAGACATTGAGATTTGGTATTTGAGGAGTGTATAGGTTCGTGTTCTTCTTTTTCAGAGTTTCTCAACAAGCTCTGATACCACTTGTTGATCCCTTTGGTTGGATCTATATTCTGTTAAGAATTAGTATAATATTTTGTAATCAAACTAAAACACTTTGACACTCTTACAAAACACTAAATAAGCTATGCGGAATCTAACTTATAAAGCATAGAAGAACATAATTACTTTTAACTATTCGATTCTCTTATTAGTCGACTTGTATGAGGTACATGAAAGACATTGTACCTATGTTCATTTTATAGAGTAAGGAACCCTAGAAACCTTAGAATATTCTATAAAGATAACTATATCACAGACGATATATTATCAATATTCTAACTATTTAGGTATATCACATAAGATATACTCTAACTATAACTATGACATATCTTATACAAAGATATATTCGTCCTAATCTTCATAGCAGTACTTACTTTATATGTAGCAGTACTTACTTTATATGTAGCAGTACTTACTATGTACCGCGTTAACACTAACGGTACTTACATAACACGAACAGTACTTCAAATACACTAACGGTACTTGACACTTGACAAATAATTCCCAACAAAAAACTTAACCAAATCAATATTAAGAAGAACTAAATAAGCCAGGAATAAAAAACTTAAAAAAAAACTAAATAAGCAAGATTTATAAAATCAACTCTTAAAAAGATTAAAATTTTAAAAACACTTAAATGAAAATAAGCTAAACACGAAATAAGCAAAAAGCACAACAAGGTATGAACATCAATCGCATGAAAATGATAAGAAAAAAAGATAAGCACTTTAATCAAATAAGTATAAAGATGAAACAATCTACATACTTTTACCGAATCAAACAAAAGATTAAAACAAGAAAGGAAGAATAAGATTGATTATGAAAAGCTTAAGATGAAAATTAAAGATTCAAGATTACAAGATGAAAAGATGAAAGATTAAGCAACTTGAAAGAAAATTTAGAGAGAGAATGTAAATACTCCTAAACCTACTTACCTTAAGGAAATTAAACTAAAATCTACTACTAACTAGCTAACTCCCCAAAATGAAATGAAAGGTCTTCTATTTATAGGAGGAGGGGAGGAGTGTGATTTGCTTCTCTCTTTGTCTTTTCGTCTTTTAATTTCTTTGTCTTTCTCGACTTTGTCTCGAGATTTGTCGAATGATAAAATGAACTCGTCTTCTAATTTTCTTCTTTTATTAGATTTGGTTCTTCGACTTCGTTAAACATCAATCTTTAGACTTTTTCCTCGATAAATCTTCAGAATAGGCCTTTCACTTCCGTTCTTTTTGCACTCTTGATCTTTTGACTTCGTCTTTTGTCTTTTCTTTGATAAAAAGCCCGTGAAAGCCCGTATTTTCTTCCTTTTTCATCTTTTGGTCCTAAAACACAACAAAAACACAAACCACGCATAATTTCGACTTTTACGACATTAAATACACATTTTGGCTTGGTTTTTATTATAATTAAGTGGTAAAAGGATGAGTGTTTTCACACTTACCAATATGCACCAAGGCCAAGATCACATACAAAAATGAGCTTAAACAAACATCTCCTTGCTAGATATGACTAAAAACCATGTTTATTCAGTGTCCTGAGTGGGATCTACAAAATGAAAATAGGGTGTTTATTGTGTTACTTTTTATGTAAGTGTATCTTTTCTAACCAATCTACTTGCTTTACTATTTTGTTTGACTGAAGTTTCATGTTCTTTAGAGTACGTTTCAATATGGTACAGGGGTTATGCATTCCCATATTTGTACCCAAAAGTTATAAAATTAAGCTATTTAAGTAGACACCCGATGCGAAGATGACTCACGATTTAAAGCTTATTTCGATAGTGAAGTTGTATCCATTCGGTTTTTGAAAGTGCATTAGACAGGTCATTAGACAAGTCACGTGATAACAGAGGTACGCATTATCAGTAGTTTGTTTTCGGTGTTTTATATGTTCCACGTCTAAATCGTTTCAACTCAGTGTTTTAAATAACTATGATTGATTTTATGATATTCATAACTGAGATTTTCATCAAAGATGCCATATTTTCCCATACTTAAACTCGAATTATAGTGTGAAATTGGTTTTCTCATATTTTGTTCATCTAAGGGCAAGAAACTAAAGCCAATGAATTCGTAAGGGCAAAGAAAGGTATCACAGCTGCCCATAAACAACGACTGAAGATGGCGTACCAATATTCTTACAAAAGCATAAAACACGACATTTTTAGTTTTTTTAATTTCTTTCACTCGTTAGAACCCACTGGTTTTGTCATCACATCAAATAATAGGTTTGGAGGTATTTTAAGAAACACATGGCTGCACTTGTCGTTTTTTCTGTTGTTATACAGTTTTTGGATAATCTTATTTTGTGGGCTTATAAGCTTTTCCAGTTATCTGATTTTGAAAACACTAATAAGTCCTTTTCTTGAAGTATATGAGCTTATCAAATTAAGCTTACGCAATCGAAGCCATAAAATCCAAGAGGAAACTATTGTCCACTGTTCAAGCGGCAATTGACATTGATTCAGTTTATGAGGGAATTGATTTCTATATGCAATTGACTTGGATGTGTTTTCGGGATTGGAGGCGATAGTAATCTAGTAAAATCAATAATTATTCCCTAACACGAGGTACGTTCTGCTTTTTAGCTTATACTTCTGTTTGAGTTATATTAGTTAATTGGTACTTCTGCTTTTTAGCTTATACTTCTGTTTATTTTTCTTTTAGGTGTGGGTATACTAAAAAATCAACGTTTCCGCCTTCTTTAAAATGCTGATTGTTTGGGTGTGATTGTCGTTTTGTTCACTTAAGACGAGAGTCAATTATAAGCTGATCTGTGGAGTCAAATATAAGCTGATTGTCAGGGTGTGTTGTTGTTGATCTTGCTAGAAGCTCTATTGGTTTCAAAGAAGATGAACGCCTAAAGGTAATTAACCAATTGTTGTATCCGATTTACTTAACTCTTCTGCATCGAAAATATTTTGTCCTAATTTTGTCAATGCTCGCAAAATCTCACCTTTACACTTATTAATTAATCTCTGTCTCTTTCTCTTTCTTTGTCTGACGTGTGAGTTCGGTTATGTAAATATCACTATGAATTATAAAGTAAACTATATACAGTATCAAAGTCTTCGTATGAGCGTGAGATCGTTACTAAAAATAAGTTTGCATTTTTTTGGGGTCAAAGGTGAATTATACTACTCTGTATTTCAGATTTGTAAGATGAATTTGACATGATCATAAACAGTTGTGTATTTTAAATTTATTTATAGGATATTAAGATTTTGGCCCGTGAAAGACATGTCACTATCCCTCTGGCTTTACAAAGTGTAGATGCAAAAGTCCGCTGGGCCTCTTAGTGGGCCGAGAATGCCGCTGGGCCGCCCGGTCTTCCTATCCACAAGCCTATAAGAAAGCAACACACGTTAGCTCGCCTCGGGTGGAGAGCCCGAGACCAACTCCGGTGTGAGAGTAAGTATCTGATTGAGCCGAGTGGCCAATATCATGCAGAGCCGAATGGCCACATAAGTATGTGTATTAAATGACTGTGTGTGTATATGATGTGACTTACATTGAATGAGGGGTATTTATAGTACCCAAAGTACTGTAGTGGACTGTTGTCCTTGAAGGCAACGCTCCTTGAGCCTTGGGATCTGACAGGCCAAGCTTTGGTCCAGGAGGTTAAGCAAGGCGTCTGGGTAAAAGGATGCGCCGTTTGTTCCCGAGGGAATCTACCCTGCTTTTGAGGTGTGCAGGCGGGTGACTCCTTTATCCGAGCGCCAGGCGTATGTCCACTGGACAATAGGGTATGCCGTTCCTTCCCGATGCGTTGGCATTGCTTTCGAGGACGCCCTCTAGGTCTGTGCCCAATAAGTGGGCCGGTCCGTCAGGCCGTGTGGCCAATCTTGTTTCTAGAAGGTTTGGCACGTGGGAACGGCCCAGCGGCTATATACGCGAACATGTCCCCCCAGTATTGGATTATCAATGTGAAGCATTGATGATTCAATACTTAACCGTGCGGCCGTCCCCTCCGTTTTTTCTTTTGTCTTGTACTCGTGGTTTCTGAATATTTTATTCCTCGCCCTTTTTTTTTTTTTTTTTTTTTTTTTTTTTTTTTTGTGAGTGCGTACCTACCCTCATAATTACTCTCGGTTAAAAATACTGATAATCGTGCTCATTTAATACCTCTGTGTGTTTTGTCGGCCAGCTGGCTAGCAATAGCACTTTGCGTGGCTGAGAAAGGTGCCACGTGTTTTTACTGTTTGATGGAATGACCTTTGGTCGGCCTTTGGGGTCTATAAATACCCCTTTTTCCTTCTCATTTCTTACTTTTCCCTTTTTTTACCGTCGAGAGCCGTGAGGTACATCTCTTCTTCCCAGGTCTGTCTTTCTCTTTATTAGTTTTCTTTTCTTGTCTTTTCCTTGGTCTTCCCCGGCCTGTCATTATGTCCTCCGACGGGTCTTATGAGCTTGGCCTCCCTAGCCAAGAACAGCGTGAGGCCATTAACGAGGCCCAGGTTATGCCCAAATTTGATATGCATCTTTACCACTCCGATTTGAGTTCGGATCATGTGCGCCGCGTGGCCGCGGCTTATCACATTCCCTCAGATCTGAACCCTTCTGCTCCTTCCCGTAATTTTCGCATGAATGAACTCCCCTCTCATCTTATTGGTCTTTACGTCCACCACTTTTCTCAAGGCGGTCTTCGCATCCCTTTTTCCTCCTTCTTTCTTCGGGTCGTTGAACATTTTGGTGTACATATCTCACAGCTTGTTCCTATTGGTGTTAATAAAGCTACTCTCTTCGAGGTCTATTGTCATGGCTTGGACGTCACTCCTACCGTCGCATTGTTCCGATTGTTTTATAAACTTTGTAAAGTAGGGGACTGGTTTTCCTTCCAGAGTCGTGGTGCCAAACCTTATCGTGCCTTTCTTAAGGATGGCCCCACTAGCTTAAAAGGCTGGAAAGGTCTTTTTTTCTTTGTCGATCGCAGGGCTGCTCCCATCGCTATGCCATGGAGGCATCATGACTCCAGCGTGGCTGATCCCCTTCCCCAAGCTTCGGAGTATGATCCTTTGGATGCCAAAAAACTTTGTGAATTTGCTATACCCCTTCGGAGGCCTTACCAAAGTCTTTTGTATGCCGGCCGTCTTTCCCCTTTTTGGAAGTATCCAGGCTTCGATTGTGTACTCCATGGTCCGGCCGGGGAAAGTAATGTCTTCCTCTTTTCCCTTGCTTGGTTCCTTACGTCTTATATGTTGACTAATTTTCCTCCTTTTTGCAGGTGTCACCATGTCTGAGTTTTTGAGAATTCCTCGTTTTGCTGGTGCGTCCATTCGTAAGGGTGATCCTTTGCCGCAAGGCACGGTTGTCCCTACTTACACTAGCTCTCCTTTGCCTAAGGATGCTCCTATCCCTCAAAAAACTCTTGCTATGGAGCAAGCTGAGACCGTCGATGCTAGGGTTGTTGCTGATCGCGAGAGGAAGCAAAGGCGTGCTGTTGAGAAGGCGGCTCGTGAGGATGCAGCGGCTGGCGGCTCTCATAGCGCTGACACTAGGGCTACCCGGGCTACCACTCATTCCAGGAAGAGAAAGACCGATGGTGAGGGTTCCTCTCACAAAAAGAAAGAGTCCTCTCACAAGAAGAGTAAGGCCGCCAGAGCTCCCGTTATTCCTCCTTCGGCTCCCCCTAGTCCTGTTGAGGCGAATGATGCTGACAAATCTCACCCTCCAACTCCTTCAGCCGAGGGGCCTAATGCTATGGAAGACCTTCGACAACATACTGATGATGCCTTCTCTCAACCGCAAGCTTCTGAAGGTGGGCCTTATGAAGAGGAACATCCCCCCTCATCTGCCTCTCGTCCCCCATCTGTTGTTCCTAGTGGGCGCCATGTCTCTCTTGATGGCGAAAATCTTGCCTTTCCTGGAGGTTGGATCTCGTTCACTTCTCTCCTTTATATACATGTGTACGCTTTTTATACCTTTATCACATATATCTTTTCTTACATTTGTCGCTCTTTTTTTTTTTTTTTTTTTTTTTTTTTTTTTTTTTTTTTTTAGGTGATGCTTCTAAACCCATCAACTTGGACGCAGATGTTACTCCTGATGAGGCTGAGAGTTCCTACCGTAAGGACATTTCTCTCGTCCATTGTGTTACTGCCATTCGGATGGCCTGTCCCTCCTCTTATGTTTATTTTGTCTTTGCAGGTGATCCTTACAAGCGTTTTGGAAAGCGGCCCTTCAATCCTCAATGGGGCATCACTGAATCTACTCGTGTGGACAAATCCAAGGACTGTCGCGACCTGCTTGCCAATCTCTTTACTCCTGCTGACCTTGTGTACTTTAATGAAGGTATTGACCATGAGGTGGCCATACGGTCCAGCTGGCGTAGGTTGGCCCAGAGTACTCAGATGCAATCCAATGTTCTACTCCGCTTCGAATCTTTGCTAGAGGAGCATAAAGCTTGTGTGTCTTCCCAATCTGAGTTGGAGGCTTGCCGCACCTCACTTGATACTGCCAATGAGGAGCTTCTAAAGAGCCGTAGGGATTATGATAGGCTTCTTGGTGAGCATGACCTTCTCCTCTCTTCGGAGATGGACATGGCCGGGCGTTTGGCCGCTCTTGAGAAGGCACAGAAACTTCACGCTGATGTGATCGCGGCCAGAGATGAGAGGATTGCCACCTTGGAAAACGAGCTAAAGGCTGCTGAGGAGGATGCCCAAGGGCTGAGGACTGATAACACTAGGTTGGCCGTTGACTTAGGCCGTGAAGCCACTTTGAGGAAGAACTTGCTGAAGGATCTCTTCCCTGTGTTTGTTCGACGCCTCCTGGCAAGCCGAGAGTACAAATCTGCTCATGGGGACGTTTTCAGCCTTGCAATGTCTTTGGGTTTCATGCAAGTCGTTAGCCGTGGGAGAACTGAAGAGGAAATTGCTGCTGCTCTGGCTGAGGCGACCGGTGTTGACCCCTCTGTGACAGAGACTGACTTGGTGGCAGCATTCGAGGCCTTATTTGTGAAGAAGTATCCTTTCGTGGAGAAGATCTCTCGGGCGTGCTTTAGAAGTCCCATGGAGCTCCAAAACTTGATGCCCGATGGAGAGGTGACTCCTGGCCAAGGGCCCCTTTTGCAGGACTGTTCTTCTGCCCAGTGATCTGTTATGAACTTTTATGTCAATGTCTGTAATAACAATTATGTGGCCATCGGCCTTAACTCACTCGTATATTTTTCAGTCTCTTTGTATGTTTGGCCGTCGTGCCTGCTCATCTATGCATCTTTTCGTTGTCCTCCCTTTTGGCCTTTCATTCCTGACTCACATATTTTTTCTTAAGAGTGAACCTTGGCTACATTGATCGGCCGGGAGGAATCACCTGCCCTCCGGAGCCACTTGCATATTTATCCAACTCTTGGCTTTGGTTGGGGAGTATTGACTACATATATCGAGTGGAGGGATCTAAGTTCCACTCGGAGCCACTTAACCTTTTACTCCCCTTCCATAGACATCGACCATATTTATCGATTCCGGAGGTTGCGAACCTTCCGTCGAGGTCGCTTGTACTTTTCCTATTTTGTTAGATATCGATCACGTTGGGATCGCTTTTTGTTTATCTATGCACATGGGTTATTTAGAACCATTCATGCGTTTATTCTTTCCCAAGGGTGATTATAAACACTGGCCACACGTTTCCTACCGTAGGTGATTGGCCTTACGGAGGGGGCCACTTTTCCTCTTATGTTTATACTCCTTTATCATATAGGGAAAATTGCTATTCCTCAGCTGGGATATAGCTTTTGATTAATTTCACCATTAAAACGTTACAATGACAATACAAGCTTAAGCATTACGCTAGGTGTGGCATTCCCTTAAGTTAATTGCGTGCCAGGTGCGTGGTACGGCCTTGCCGTTCACTTTTTCAAGCTTATATGAGCCGTTCATGTAGGCCTCAGTCACCTTGTAAGGACCTTCCCATGTTGGGCTCAGTTTTCCTGGTTTTTCCACGCGGCTGGCCTCGTTCCTTCTGTAGACATAGCTCCCTACCTTGAAAGACTTGGCTCTGACCCTCTTGTTGTAGTACTGTTCCATCTTTTTCTTGTATTTGGCCTCCCGGATGGCTGCGGCCTCCCTTCTTTCTTGTAATAGGTCCAAATTGAGTCTGAGCTCTTCATCGTTGGCTTCCTCGTCTTTGATCACAAGCGTCCTATGTGTTGGCATCCCTATCTCCGCAGGGATCACGGCCTCACTTCCGTATGTTAGGCTGAAGGGAGTCTCTCCATTGCTTGTTTTTAATGATGTTCTGTGTGCCCAGAGTACATTTGGAAGCTCGTCTACCCATCCTGTTCGATCTCGACCTAGCCTCGTTTTTAGCCCTTCCATGAGTGACTTGTTTGCCCTCTCCACAAGACCGTTGGCCTGTGGGTGTGCAACTGTTGTGTTCATTTGCTTAATATTGAGTTTCTTGCACCACGTCTTGAATGGGTCATCCACAAAATTAGTCCCGTTGTCAGTCACTATTACATGTGGTAGGCCAAATCTACAGACAATGTTATCCCACACGAATTTTATCACGTCCTTGCCTTTTACATTGGCCAAGGGCTTCGCTTCCAACCATTTAGTGAAATAATCGATTGCCACAATGATGTACCTGACCTTACCTGGTGCCGCGGGGAATGGTCCCAACACATCCATGCCCCATTGGAAGAATGGCCATGGGGCCATAATTGATGTCATTAGCGTTTTAGGCATCTTGGGCACTGGTGAGTGAATCTGACATGCGTCACACTTTTTTGTTTCCTCCCTCACGTCACGGTGCATCGTAGGCCAATAGTATCCCTGCCTGAGGGCCTTGGCCACCACTGACCTTGTCTTCAAGTGCATGCCACAAGCTCCTCGATGTATCTCTCGGATCACATAGTTGGCTTGTAGTGGTCCCACACACCGCAACATCGGCATCAAGTAAGATTTCTTGAAGAGCACACCTTCCTCCATTACGTACTGGTTGATTTTCATGCGAAGGGCACGTGCCTCGTTGTGGTTTTGCGGCCATACCCCTTGCTCCAAGCACCTTATGATGGGCGTCATCCATTTATCTTCCTCTTCTTCCACAATGGCATTCACTTCCTCCCTATCTGTTGAGGGTTTGTCCAACACTTCCACCAATACTTCTTTTGTCAAATGGTTGAATGCCACTGAGGCCAGCTTGCTTAGTACGTCAGCTTTTTGGTTCTTACTTCTCGGTATGTTCATGATTTTGAAGCTCTTGAACCGTTCTGCGTGCTCTTTCGCCTTTCTCAAGTACTTGATCATGCTTTCATTGGTGGCCACAAAATCCCCGTTGATTTGGCTGGCTACCAATTTTGAGTCCACCTTTACTGCCAAATGTTCTACTCCCATCTCTTCTGCTATCCTTAGGCCAGCTAGCAAGGCCTCATATTCTGACTCATTATTTGTGCTGCCGAAGTTCAACCTCAAAGCATACGTGTATTCCATGCCGTTGGGGCTAATTAATACTAAACCCGCTCCGGCGCCCTTTGGGTTGGACGCTCCGTCCGTATATAGTACCCAATCCTCCTCTTTGTCGGCCTTTTCTTCCTTGGAAACATGTGTTTCCAGGTCTTTCGAAGTGTCCGTCCCCACCGGTACTTCATTCAGGAAGTCTGCCAACACCTGGCCCTTTATGGCACTTCGGGGTTCATAGGCAATGTCGTATGTCCCTAATTCTATGGCATACTTGGCGAGTTTGCCCGATGCTTTGGCTTTGTTTAGGATTTGCCTTACGGGCTGATATGTGATGACCTTGATTGGGTGCCCTTCGAAGTATCGCCTTAATCTTCTCGATGTGCTCAGAAGTGCCAAGGCCAGCTTCTCCAGAGGAGCATAATTTCTTTCAGCCTCCTGTAGCGTTCGGCTGACGTAGCGGACTGGCTTTTGGATTCCTTTTCTTTCCGCTAGCAGTACCGCGCTTATTGCTCCTTTTGCTGCCGCTAGGTATAAAGAAAGCGCCTCTTTGGGCCTGGGTGTGGTGAGGGACGGCAGTTCTATTACCATTTTTTTCATCTGCTGGAAAGCCTCCTCTGCTTCTTCCGTCCATCTGTATTCTTCCTTGTTGGCCTTGGTTATGTTCTTCAGAGTGTCAAAGAAAGGCAGTGATCTCTCGGCGGATTTAGAGAGGAAACGGTTGAGCGCGGCCAACTTCCCAACTAAGCTTTGCATTTCGTTCCATGTTCTAGGCGATTGCATATCGGTGACATCTTTGATCTTGGCTGGGTTAGCCCTTATTCCTTCTGACGTCACCATGTACCCTAAGAATTTGCCCTCTTCAACCCCGAAAGAACACTTTTTTGGATTAAGCTTCATGTTTATCTTTCGTAAGTTGTCGAACGTTTCAGCTATGTCCGCTAGCATTTCTTTCTCAGTCTTGCTCTTTATAACCATGTCGTCCACATATGCCTCCAAATTTCGTCCAATCTGTGACTCGAACGCCGTGTCCACCAACCTTTGGTAAGTTGCTCCTGCGTTTTTCAGACCGAAGGGCATTTTAGTGTAACAGTACGTCCCTTGATCGGTGTAGAAAGCTGTCTTTTCTTCATCTTCTTGGGACATTTGTACTTGGTGGTAACCCTTGTAGGCGTCCAAAAAGCTTTTGTATTTGTATCCCATGACGGCCTCTATCTTGGCGTCGATCTCTGGTAAAGGGTAATAGTCCTTCGGACAGGCAGAATTCAAGTTTTTGAAGTCTATGCACATTCTCCATGCCCCATCTACTTTTTTGACCAACACCGTGTTGGATATCCATGTAGGATATCTAACCGGTCTCACGATTCCTGCCTTTACCCATTCTTCCACCTCCTTGGCCACGACTTCACTTTTCTCAGCAGACAGTACCCTTCGTTTCTGGCTCACCGGCGTAACCGATGGGTTCACGTTGAGCTTGTGTTGAGCAATCCTTCTTGGTACTCCGGTCATGTCTTGCGGTTCCCACGCGAAGACGTCCAAATTGTTCTTCAGCAATTGTTTTAATTGCTCCGAGCCTTCCTTTGATAAGTTTCCCCCAATCGTGACTAGCTGTTCAGGGAAGGCTGGGTTGATCATCACTTCTTCTGTCAAGTTGACGTTTTGGCGCTCCTCCTGCTTTTCTGGCTCGCCTTTTGCCATCTTCCTTTTTCCTATCTCTCTGCACTCGTTAATAATTGAGGATGATGTGACGAGAGTCGCAATACCTCGGGGCGTTGGGAATTTCATCATGGCGTGGATGGTAGACGGGATGGCCCTCAACCTTCTTATTCCTGGCCTTCCTAGGATGATATTATATGGAGAAGGGGCAGGTATGACAGTGAACCTCATCATGGCCCTTCGGAACAACCCTCCGTCTCCGAAGCACACCTCTAGCTCTATTTTTCCCAATGGCTTCACACTTTCTCCTGAGAATCCTGACACCGTGCTGTGCGTCTTAGTCATCATGGCTTGTATGCTTGGGTGAAGGCTGTTGAAACAATGTTCGTACATTATTTCTACGGACGCACCGCCATCCACGTGTACCCTCCTTATCAAGTATCCTTCGACCTCGGCCTCTATCACGATTGCTTCTTCCGACAAGTCCTCGTCTGGGCACGGTGGGAATGTTATTGGGACATTCATCCAGTCTTCATTGATCCATCTTGACTTTCTCTTTCGGTTATCACTATGCCCCGATACCATGTTTATCACCTTTGTCTTTTGGGGGTGGCCCTTCTGGCCCCCTTTGCCTTTCTGCCTTACGTCCTTAATCAAATGGTTAAGTTTTCCGGATTCTAGGGCGGCCTCCAATTGCCTCCTCAACTGAAAACAATCATTCGTATAATGTCCCTTTGCACAATGATAGTCACAATATCTGTCCATGTTTTCTTTTTTTGGTGTTCCTATCATGGGAGGTGGGGCCGGGAGGTTTAATTGGTGTTCCGCTGCTAAGATTTCCTTCGGCGAGCTGGATAAGTCCTCTAGGGTAAATATTCGATTCACCTCTTGAGGGCGCTGCGGGTTATGATAAGGCAAGGTGTAGGGTTGGGTGTAGGAGTTTCTATTTTGATAGGCTCCTCGTCCACCCCCTCTTCTTCCTCCAAAACTCCTTCTTTGGGCCCGGTCGTACCTCTGTCCTCCCGACGGAGCACCGTCTCCTCGGATGTACTCTCCTCTGGGCAATTCAGCATCCCTAAATGCTGTTGCAGCACGGACGTAGTCGTCCACATGCTTCAACATCTCATCCACCGTTTTTGGGATGCTCTCAGCAAATCGTTTGGCCAAACCAGGGCACATATGTGCGCCCATGAATGAGGAGATTCTCATGAGATCTGGCACATTTGGGATAGAATTGGACTCACTTACCCACCTTTCTTTGAATACCGGTAGGCTCTCATTGGCCTTTCGGATGATCTTTGTGATCTCCGTTGGGTCCTTTGCACACGCTTTCAGCATCCCAAACCGTGCGAGGAATTTGGCCTCCAAATCATCCCAATCATCTATGCTTCCTGCCGGCAACTCGTCAAACCAAGCCCTGGCCTTGTCGTCTAGCGTTTGTTGGAACATTCGGCACCACACGGGCATGGGCCATTCCCCTTGGTTCCCCATCCCTTTAAAATGGTTGATGTGGTCGGCCGGATCTCCCGTCCCCGCGTAAATCCTAACGTTGGCCGGCATCCTATGGCT
This sequence comes from Glebionis coronaria, assembly GCA_025667525.1. Taxonomy (NCBI): domain Eukaryota; kingdom Viridiplantae; phylum Streptophyta; class Magnoliopsida; order Asterales; family Asteraceae; genus Glebionis; species Glebionis coronaria. The sequence continues at coordinate 278,568 of JANFOE010001937.1, forward strand.
AGGGGCTGAGTACTCGATGATCCTCCGGCTGAGGGGGCACTTGGCCAGTGATTTGAAAGGTTTTTCCAAATCATCATCTGCCACTTTCTTTCCCTTCGTCTTCTCTCCCTCGCCTTGACTTTCCTTCTTCTTTTCCTTATCTCCCGAGTGTTCTTCCCCTTCATCAAAACTGATTAGCCTTGGCTTGATGTAGTCCCGGTTGCTTTTGTCTTTTATTAATTCCTTCAGGGCCGAAAGGTGACCCTCGATGATTTCTTCATTGGTGAGGCTATTGTGGTTGTCATCGTGAATTTCAACTTCAGGTATGTTGGGGTAGGACCTGCCATTCTTTAGCTACTTGGTAGATCGAATTTAGGGTCCCACGGATGGCGCCAGTTTGTAGATGCAAAAGTCCGCTGGGCCTCTTAGTGGGCCGAGAATGCCGCTGGGCCGCCCGGTCTTCCTATCCACAAGCCTATAAGAAAGCAACACACGTTAGCTCGCCTCGGGTGGAGAGCCCGAGACCAACTCCGGTGTGAGAGTAAGTATCTGATTGAGCCGAGTGGCCAATATCATGCAGAGCCGAATGGCCACATAAGTATGTGTATTAAATGACTGTGTGTGTATATGATGTGACTTACATTGAATGAGGGGTATTTATAGTACCCAAAGTACTGTAGTGGACTGTTGTCCTTGAAGGCAACGCTCCTTGAGCCTTGGGATCTGACAGGCCAAGCTTTGGTCCAGGAGGTTAAGCAAGGCGTCTGGGTAAAAGGATGCGCCGTTTGTTCCCGAGGGAATCTACCCTGCTTTTGAGGTGTGCAGGCGGGTGACTCCTTTATCCGAGCGCCAGGCGTATGTCCACTGGACAATAGGGTATGCCGTTCCTTCCCGATGCGTTGGCATTGCTTTCGAGGACGCCCTCTAGGTCTGTGCCCAATAAGTGGGCCGGTCCGTCAGGCCGTGTGGCCAATCTTGTTTCTAGAAGGTTTGGCACGTGGGAACGGCCCAGCGGCTATATACGCGAACACAAAGTAAATTCTATAAGCCAACCGCGACCTCACTTGATCCTTATTTTACATGGTTCAGGTAGCTGGTGTGATCATTTTTGTAAGCTTAGATCAGATGTGACTAAGACCTTTGTTTGGTTTGGAGTTTGATGGTACATTAAGGGACTATTTGGTGTTGTGTAAAGTGCTTTTGCAAGGTTATTTGGTATTAAGTTTAGTGTTACAGCAACATTATACACTGTTCGAGAACCCGAGGAGGTCGAGCTCAAAGGATGAGAGTTGAGGAGACATGAGAGTACCTTAAGGAATTTATTAAAATGACTGAATTATGTGGAAACGTAGCAAAGAAAACCTAATATACCTAAACTTAAACAAAGAACTTCCAAAAATTATTAATACATTACACTCACTGAAACACTGACCTCAAAGCGAGAGCCAAAGCAGATGCCTGCCCGGATGTTTTCTTTCACAGTTTAAAAATACAAAAAAATTGTTAAAAATGCATAATATAAATTGTTGTAACATTTTCTTATGGTTCCACTAGAAGCCTTCCCATCTTATGTTGCATCTACGGCTACTCTATCAGTCAGCATGATCATGATTGATATAAAGCTTATTTTATATTTTAAATATTTAGATTATAAATAACTTCCTTATTATATAAGTAGTTAGGTTTTAGACGTTTATATATGGAAACAAACATATACTCCAGGTTAATGGGCCCTGTATATCATAGTCACTGTTTACTTGCTATGAAATCATGCTTTTGGCATAAGTACTAATGAACCCTCACTATATGGTTTTCATTCATTTATGTAAGTGTCGTAACTTATAGTGTGTGCACATCCTTATCTGCTTTAAGGGGAGTTTGGGTGTGGCTGATGCAACAGTTAAGCTGTTGCAACAACAGTTTAAGGGGTGTTTGGGTCAATCTCCAAAGGGTTATGTATTTTAGCCATACAATTAGATATAGCAGTAGTTTTAGTAGGAGGAATAAAATAAAAATATGTGTTTCATAATCACTGTCTAACTAATGAAAAACAATATGGTAACCTGACTTGAAGTATTATAGTAATTATAAGTGTTTTGATGAAATAATCTCCACATTCTCTCAACGTTCAACTTCCTTTATGATAAAAATCACTCTCCTACATAATTGCAAGAGGGTCCGTCACTCTTCTTTTTTCTATTTGATTTCTATTCTAAATACCAATAGATTTGTTTTTTTGTTTTTGCCTTTTTTCAGTTGAAGGAGCAAGAATGATTAGAAAAAGGCTGAACCATAACTAACGTCACCCAATCTTTAACCCTATAACAGCAAGACGATGTGTTTGATATTACATCTCTTCTGGCATATCCGACTGTGACTTTGTTGTAGCTTGGACTATTGAAAGGTGGAACGAAAACGAGCATGGGGTGTTTAATACATATAGTTCTGCAAGAACAGGGGTCAGTTCAAGTGAACCACCTGCAGATCCAAAGTCACCTACTTAGGAAAATAATGAGGAGCCACCACTCGCTACATGATTCAACTTCATTCTAAAAGCATCAAAATAGTGTGCGTATATTTACCATAAGTACTACACAGTTTTCCAAAAGGGACCTTTATTTTCTTCTCCGCAAAGGGTTTCTCATCGATAATGAAAAGTTCTTTTATCCTTCTCCTACGACACAAATCTAACACAACTCAACGTATACAAGATCTAACACAAGTCTTATCTACGACACAAACATGTTTTTTGTAATTAGTTTAATATTTTAAATATATGATTAAACAACTTTGAGTCATTTATATTCATTTTAGTTGCAGGTTTCAAAAGCCGTTGGAATGGGACAAGAGGCTAGAAAGATACCATGTGCGCTGCATAATTGTACACTAAGGAATAGGGGTGAGCAGAAACCGAACCGAGAACCGCAAAACCGCAAAAAACCGCAAAAAACGAATCACAGAAACCGCACCACGACAAAAACCGACGGTTTGGTTTTAAGAAAAAGGAAAAACCGCAACTGCGGTTCGGTTGCGGTTTTCTGCCGTAAACCGAACCGCAAAACCGAACCGCACCACACAATAATTATTTTATACTGAAAAACGTTATATCGACTATTTTATGCGAATTATAAGATTTCTAAGGAATCCAGCACAAGCCGGCTTCCGAGTTATACCCGATTATAAAGCCTTGGCCATTTCGAGTGCATATTATCACTGATATTCATATAAGTTATTAGTAAAGTGTTTGCTAGATACAATTTATGCATTGTTATAACCGAAAAAATCAACATTTTAAACAAAAAACCGCAAAAAGACACAATTATTATATAAATCACAAGTAATGGTTCGGTGCGGTTAAAAACCGCAAAACCGCAGAAACCGCAAAAAAACCGCAAAACCGAAACCGCGGTTTTTGGTTCGGTGCGGTTTCTAACTTTATAAAAACCGCAAGTGCAGTTGCGGTTCGGTTTTAGTCAAAAACCGCACCAAACCGAACCATGCTCACCCCTACTAAGGAAGGTGAAATTTTAGGGTGGGTTTAATACATATTTGTCAACAAGATAATGCTTTAAAATTTAAATCATGTCAAATCTTTTTACATTTTCTCATCAATTTACCTAATCACCGCCCAATATAATATTCCTCTTCGCTTACAAGTTTGATCTTATGGATGTTTGCATTAACAGGGCAAAAGACATGTTGGACTCTACTAGTTATGTCTCTACTGTATTTTCTACTTCTTTTACATACGAACAAGAAACGCTTTGCAGACTGTAGATGAAACCATTTTAAACAAATCCATTTGCAGATTGTTCATTAAGAAAACGAATCCATATTGACCTTACCCCCAAGTAACAACCCATCTTGCTCCCTCAAACAGTGGTAGACTTATTACCTGAACATATTATCTTTTGGGGAAACATTATATTAACAAATTATTTTTCGTCTTTTTTTTAATGAAAAATGCTATGAAGGTTTTGTGCCCTTGCATATAGATATGTGCGTAACTCCTGGTGATTTTCGGATTGTAGGAACTTCAAATGCTATGAGTAGATGTTTATGAAAAGATGGTCCTTCCAGGTCACCATCTTTACAAGGTTTGTTCAAAATGAGGACAGACATGGTAGACGAGTGGGTGAATGCTACACAAAAATGGTCCGTAAGTAAACGAAACATATTTTTATACCATTTCTCATGGAGTCATGGGTCAAAAGCTACCGTTAGTCGGCGGAGCCATCTCTTCTTGATGAAGAGGAAGGCCTACCTTCAACGTCTCTAGACGATTTAACTGTTTTTGAATCCCACACGCGGTGTCATTGAGCTGAGGTATGTAATTCTCTGTTTTTTTAATCATTATAAAGGTAAATGAAACAAAATTTCTTGAAGTATGCATCTAAAACAAGATCGCCAAAGACACCCAATGGAAGAAATTACTGTTCTTTTGATATTTTTATGATGTTTTTGACTTTGAAACATATCTGAATATATGAATTGTTGCTGCTCATTAAGAATGATGTTATCAGTTTATTGTGCCCTTACTTCGAGACATATCTGTTTGTCATTTTTGTATCCTGATCCTTCACAAAGCTCAGCATTTTCATCACTTCAAGGTGAAGGGATTATAATTATTGAACTATGTCTGCAGGTGAGTGATGATATTTCTTTCTTGAGGTCTTAATTAACTGATATTTCTTTAGTAGCTAAATATAGACCAAGTATATGACATCCAAGACGTACAGAACAACTCAGTGCAGTAAACCTAGCCTCTCCCGTGTTAACCTTGTTTCCTTTCCGTTTCCTATAAAACAGCCACAGCTGAGTTTATACACCTGAAGCCAGCCTTCAGTTTATAATCATGAAGCCACCGCCTTAACTAGAAGACCAGTTGAACCAGTGTTGGAAAACTTATGGTACAACTTTCATGCTTTTTTAGGACCACTATTTGGAGATCTTATTTATTACTACTATTATCCATGTCCAGAAACAACTGTACCATACTTTGATTTTGATTTCCAAAGACCCTGTGTTTTGTTCAATGTTTCCAAATTCCAAACCTTGTAATGTTCAGTTATTTATTGAATTTCCATCATTTGGTATCATCAACCGTGTCTAGTCTTTGAATTTGAGTGTGCTAATATTTCTCCAAACTTATGTGATCGCATAATTGGCCCCCAATTGCCTGTAATTTTACATCGAGGCTACCCCATGCTTATCCTCACAATAGTTCACCTTGATGTTACCCATGCTTACACTCATGTTTAGTTAGGGGTGTTATTCGGTTTGGTTTTTGGATTGTTCGGTTTATTTTGTTCGAGTTGTTTGGTTAAAAAAATTTCTGAGTCAATCCGAAAACTGAACCGAACAAGATTTCAACCTAACTGAACCGAAAACCTTTGAATTCTACTCGGTTCTCGGGTTGACTCGAATAACCCGAAGTATCTCGAGCTATCCAATGTTTTCTAAAAAAATACATAATTATTTAAATATTAAACAAAAAAAATTAGTTCAACTATAAAAATTATATATTTATATTACGAATAACATTTTAATAATTATTTTATGTATATAAATATATATAAAGGTTTATATATTTATATAACTTTGGTTTTCGGGTCTGAGTGCCAAGTCATATCACCCGAAAATCAAATTTGTAATTTGGTTCAGTTATGACCCACAACCTAACAGTTCTAATCTGGGTTCGGTTCGATTTCTGATTTCGTGAGTCAAACCCAAACAACTTACACCCTTACGTTTAGTCCTCAAACTGCCTCTTTACCATATTACAATTTTTTTTGCTGATGTTGACAACATGTAATATGTAAATAAAAAATATGTCTTTGCAACTCGTGTGATATAAATAACCCACGAGAGTTTAGCCAAATGGTTATTGATTGTGCAATAAGATGAAATATAAAGCATTATATATTTTTATATTTTTAATAAATTTTGCCAATCGAAAAAAAGATTTTTATTTTTATAACTTAATCAGTCTAATAAAGTAAATTTATGATACTTTGTATGTAATTTTCTTCACTAAATAATCAATGTTTTCAAACCCGGGTCGACCTGCTCGGGTCAACCGGTTGATCCGGATCTGGCCGAAAAAAAGGTCAAATTAACCCGGGTTTCATATTTTCGAAACCCGGCTAGACTCGTCGGGTTTAGGGTGATCCGGGTCAACCCCGTTCTCGAAACCCGGCCGGGTTTCGAATTTTACGGATTTTTTTAAAAATTTTTATGTAAAATTTACATATTTGCAACAGAATTTTATTTTTACAGATTATATTGGTTGGTAAACAATTTATATGTTCAATATACGGGAGTTTTTTTGGTTTTTATATATAGTTTTTATTAATTACTAAAAATTAAAAAAAAATCTTTTTAGAAAATCGGGTCAACCCAGGTTGACCTTGACCCGCTGACTCGATCGGGTCGATTTTAATACCGCGTTTCAAACCATTGTAAATAACTAGAATCTTATTAGTATCTCTTCATATTATATGCGTTTTCAAGTTTCAATAAGATTATTTACATATAAAATTGTATTTGTGATTTGAATGTTGACCTTTTACTCATGTTAGTTATCTATATGATACATTGCATATTTAAGGACATTCAAATTCGTTATGAATTGTATGTCATGTCCATTAAAAATAACTTCACAAAATACAATCATTAAGATATTTATATGCAGTATTGCAGTGTACAAGTGTCGAGAAGTGTCAAAGTGGATATTGTGTAATCACTCCATTAGTTATTTTCAAAACAGTTTATTCTCTAACAAATCGGGTGGTCCGTAACTGGTTTAATAAAATGGCCGAATTGGTTTAAAACCGGGTTAAATCCAAGCTGATCCGGTTAAAAACAGGTTAAAACCCAACCAATCCGGTTTAAAACAAGCTAAAATAAACCCACACCGGTTAAAAATCGGAACGGATTAAGTCAAACTGGTTGACTAAATTTGAACGAGTACAAAAACGGATACGATTTAAAAATACGGGTTACTTACTTCAAGATACAATTAAATGCATTTTATGAATTATATATCTAACAGGTAAGGTTAACATAAAATAACATGAAACCGATCAACTTTTTTCATGACGTAGATGAATATGCTCAAACAACTTATTTAATATCTACACTCTCTATTTCTAAGGAAATATTACTTGACCGAGAACAATATCACTATATTTTCAAGTCCAACTGCCAACGGATATAACTGATACATGAACGTACTTTTACAAACATCGTCGGTCAAGCCGATCGAGTCAACATGTCACAGGTTCGTCGTTAGCGGTTCGTTCAAATCAAGAAAAAAAAGACAACTCCGCACGTTGACCACAAATAAACGTTACTTAAGCGTAAACTATAACTAAAATATACTAAAAGTAAAAATACAAATTCAAGAAACTAAAAGAGCACGAACAATAAACCCTTCGGAATAAGAAAAAAAGCGACCCCGCCCATTGGCGGGTTACGACGCTAGTATATATAAATATATATATATATATATATATATATATATATATATATATATATATATATATATATATATATATATATATATATATATATATATATATATATATATATATATATATATATATATATATATATATATATATATATATATATATATATATATATATATATATATCTACTACTTATAAAGGAAAAACCCCAAAACCTTGAATGTTGAAAAATGACTTAATTATGGAATTGTTGAAAAATTAAATGCATAGAAGTTGGATATTAATTATGGAATTGTTGAAAAATTAAATGCACATATGCTAGATAAGATAAGAAATGTTAAAAAATTAAACCATAAACAATTGCATAAGTTATCGGCTCACGGGTTCCACAACCGGATTAATTCGGTCGAGTAACTTGGTCACGGGTTCCAACAACGGGTCAACCCCATCGAGTCATCGGGTCACGGATCGACCATCAGACCAACCCGATTGAGTCACCGGGTAACGGGTTCGGCCCTCGGGCCAATCTTTTCGAGTCACGGGTTTGACCATCGGGTTAACCCGATCGAGTCACCGGGTAACGGGTTCGACAACCGGGTCAATCCTGTCGAGCCATCGGGTCACTGGCTTCGACCACCGGGTCAATCCTATCGAGTCACCGGGTCACGGGTTCAACCACCGGGACACGAGTTCGACCACCGAGTCAATCCGATCGAGTCAATGGGAACGGGCTCGCCTACCGGTTCAACCCGGACGAGTCACCGGGTTACCGATTCGACCATCGGGTCAATTAATAAATCATTAACTATCTATCGCTAGGCAATTAGTGGGTCACGAGTTCGAAGCATATCATTAATTGTATTTCTTTAGGTAATTCCGCTGCTATGCGCGGGTAATCGTCTAGTATATATATATATATATATATATATATATATATATACATATATATATATATATATATATATATATATATATATATATATATATATATATATATAGTTTTAAAACCCGCCTGATGGGCGGGTATGACTTCTGATTGTCAGCTTCTTTTTTTGTAATATTTTTCGTATATATATTTTTATTTAGTTAAATATTGGTGTTAAAAAATTGTGTATTCTAAAAAAATATTTGTCTTTATTTTACTAAGTATATATTATTGTACACAATAAAATATTCAAATTAGAAGTCTTGCTCATTAAGTTATAAAAAAGTTAGAAGCTATCATTTTTTAGATTTTGTTGTAAATGTTTATTTTGTGAAAAAACTTTTAACAAAAGAACTTGAACACAAGAGAACATAAATCAAAATGTATAAAATTAAATTTTGAAGATTGTTATTGTATTGTTGCATAATATGTCTAAAATATCGCATCCATAAAAACTAAAAAATATATAATAGTTGAATAAAAAGTTAACATTATTTTGTAATTATATTGTTTGCATTTTATAGTTATCCAAATATACGGCTTGAATTTTGTAAAACTGGAAAAATTATATGTTCAAATGCAATCAACCTTGTGAATCTTTTATAACATTCAGTCCCCTTCTTTATTACACATGTGAAACGGGCATGAGTTTGACATAACGCCATATGAAATTATGAAATGTGGTGCCACCAACGACCACCAAGTACGTCAACGATGTTCTCGCTTCTATGGATGATATTCCTACAAACCCAAACAAATAGAAAATCTGTTACAGTGTACTTTGGGTAGTCAAAATATATTACGTCGCCCACAATCTAAAATCATATTTAACAAACCTATTTTTAAATAGGTTTAAGCAGCATGTAATGCGTGTATAAAATTAGTCTTTTGAATAACACTAATACACTTGTTTATTATGTGTAAACTGTTGATGTAAATTTCAATAACATTAAACGTTATTTGATGATACCAACTACCACCATCACATATAATAAGTGAAGTTGGACTATACACATGGCTATCCAGCTTTATGGTAAAGTTATATTTATACTATTGGTAAAGTTATATATACACATTTTAACTCTAAATTTAATTCAAACCCACAAATTAAGATAGATATATCAAATTTGAACATTAGATCATTTTTAATTCAAACTTAACTCTAAACCAAATGTGCCATCTTAACCATCCGATTCTTTTTTAACAACTTTTTAACAACTTATTAAAAACCCACATTTATTTTTAAATGAAAGTATCTTTTAATTCATCTTTTTTCATAATCTAATTTCTCTATATTTTTTACAATTTTGTTTTCTTTGAATTTCAAGATCTAGCTTAATATATTTACAAACTTTTTTTTTATTTGTAGTGATTTTATTACTTTTAATTCAATATTTTTACACTTTAAAATTAATTTGATTATCAAAAAAATATCGGATATCTGTCGTTGCATTACCCGAATAACATGCTAGTAAGTATATATAGCATAATATAAAGGGACGGTTTCGTACATAAACCATGTCTGGCCAGTAACGATTTTTACCAACACTGCTGTTATCATGGAATTTGTACTTCATTTTGTCACACTATATGTATATATTAACTTTAAAATTTGTAATTTGACTAAGTCTAAACAAATCAACTTCGAATTACAATATTTTGTTTTTAGCAAAATTCTAGATAGCGTGAGGCGTGACATGGCGACATAATCAAGCCTCGCGTATTTGCGACCATATCGAGTCATGATTTCTTAACGCGTAAATCAAAGCGTCACAAATATGAAAATATATTTATATTTTTTTATTTATATTACATTATAAATATATCGAGGTAATAAAAGTGTAATGCATAAGAAAGAAAGTTAAGAAACTACATGTGAATTTAATATTTTCTATTTTTAAATAAAAAAATATGATTTTTATTTAAATTAAATTTAAAAAACCTTCAAGCATCTCGTTTTATGACGAGTTATCATATTTTTTTATTTATCATTTCATTTCATGCCTTAAGCTCAAACTTTGGTCTATTGTGTGACGTGGAGGTCAAGCCTCATGCCTTTGCGAGCCTTTTAAAACCTTAGTTTTTATAGTGAAATGGTAGCAAAAATCCACATTTTATGAGATTTTATTCTGTGCGTGTAAATGAACATTTACATGAACTTTTACACGAGTAGTAGCCATAAATAGACCCAAATTTTGATTATATCCTTTAAAGGATATTTCACTTAATAAACTATACATTGAAGACGCTGTGTGTGGAAACTGGAAGCGTGCATGCATGCATGTGCATTATCAAATTTCAAGGTACATATGACGAAATGGCATTCGAGTTGAAGGCTTTCATGGGTTAAAACAGATTGGGTGCGCTTCTAGTCACTGTACATGCGGATCAATTTTTCCAACTGGTGGTGTGGTTAGATATCCAACCTTCATATAAGATAGTGGCAACTAAATATAAAATAACAATGAGTAATGCAATCATAAGTATTCGAGCTGAAGTCTACAACAAATTTCTCTTATAGCAATTAAGCCAAATAGATGTATTTAGAAGTCACTTAGTAAACGCATTCAAGCTAATTATATGTAATAACATCTATGCTTAAGAACACGAATTACAATAGATAATTAAGTTGACTTTAGCCTCATGGTTCTTTATACAATCAAACATGTTTAAATTAACTTACAGCAAAAGAGTAAGCTCTTGTAACTCACATAATAATTGAACAAAGAATGGACCGTCTTGGTTACATTTAAATGTAAATAAATAATTAATCTCTTTTAACTCACCCACCAACTTCGACAAACATGAGGACCACCTTCACATCCAACTGGAAAACATGGGCATTGTCGGCTCCTGCGTTGCTGTTTGCATGGTGGCATCCCGCAAACTTGTTCTTGCTGCTCTTCGAGCACCTAAAATGTTGGATACAAACATCAGTGAAAGCTCATATCGCCATGAGATATTTATAGATTGAAAGAGAAAAGTCAATGCATGAATGTTCACAATGATTTATGCCCAACAGACTTCTTATGCAATTATAAGATAATTCTTATGTTTATTCGCCAAAATGCATCAGCTACAGTTTTGGTAATATTATGGTGAACATAATCAGCTTGCTATTTATTGATCTGGTCTGCTTGTGGATCTACTGGCTCTACTGTTTTACTTCTCCACCCATAAGATGATTAACTATTCTAAATTTTTGTTTCAGATTCAATGCACAACAACCAAAATTCTTTGTCGGGGATGATCCTCATTCTCATTTTCGCTAAAACACTTCCTATGTATGGACTTATTGTTGGAATCTTCTTTCTTCTCGTGATGGTCAGTCCAGAGCAAACTAAAATGACAACCTTTTAACCTGAGGTGGTGTGTCATGCTCTCCTATTAGTTAATCATTAGGTATCATTAAAGTAGTTGAAGATGATCATTCAGTCCAAGCAGGACACATAGTCAGATATAGAGTTACTGCAACAGATATAGAATGCTTTGTGGCTAAATTAAACCATATTCAGGTATACAACAAAAGAAATTATTTCATCCATTACCTTAGATGAATGCATTTCTTTGTCTCACACATAAGATTATTAAAGTGTTGAAAAAATGTCAAAATTTCTTGGTCACGTCTCTGCTTACTAAGCAGCTCGAAAGCTTCCATTAATAGCAAGTCAATAAGCAACAACATGCTGCGCGTAGCAGTATCTACAACAACTTGTAGTCTCTACAATGAACAGACCTAGAAAACAATTGATGTACATCCTCCAGCATGCTTTTATTTGATTCAAACTCCGGAATTTTCCTTTCCAATTCCAGACTTTTTCTGTTCGCCTTTTTCATCACTTTAAAGCAACTTTTGTTTCACCTCTCTATATTTAACCTCAATTACAACGAATAAAGTGTTAGCATCGGCCGATTTAGTTAGAGATCTATTATCTTGTTTATTTTATTGTATCAGGCCCAATTAATTTCCTCTACACAATAGGCCAATTATTTTCTCTACGTTATACATGGTCTAACTAAAGTTTATTTAGTGAAAAGCATAAAATTTTACTAAAACTAACCTTTTCAACAGATATTTGGCTCGTAGGATCAAATGCGATGAATTTTTCAAGTAAACGGAACGTCATTGGACCAATAGTAATCAATGTTATTCTTTATTACTTCACTACTGATATCAGTGTCCTTCTTACAACCAATTTGTAGTCTGATTATGAACTGTGAATCTGGTACCTTGTTCTTGATGTAATTATTCGGGCTATTGAAGTCTTATTTGCTATAGACAATTGTTCCGAAGAACTTTGTTCCAGTAAGAAGCTTCTTCATCTACATGCAACTCTACTAAAACTTTAGATAAAATGGAGGTATGTAATATAATTTCTTTATATACGATACCCGTAAAGAACCCTGATACTGAACGTGCAGCTACAAAAGTGAAAAGAAACAGCTAAAGAAATAAAATCATGTGACTTACCCAGAACCGTAGCACCAATAATTGCTCCCGCTTTCAGCCTACACAAAGCTTTTTGATATATAGAAAGAAGCTTTCCATCAGCTTCAAGTGCCTGATTAGTCCAAATTCGATCAAAATACCAAAAGGAAAACAGATCAATCAGGTTTTTATATTGATAAACGAAAACTTTGGGTCTTTTTTTGTGTATACCAAACTTGAAGTTATAACGAAACATCTAAAAGTTAGATGTCCTCCAAGAACGTTTTTCATTGATTAATTAGCCACCTGAGTTGCATATGTTTCTTGGCTTAACAACACAGTAGACAGACCCTACGCCACACAACATGGCTTAAAACTTCATCTCTATGATGTGCCACTGTCATTTTTACATCCCCATTAATAAAAAAACATGCATAAATGTTCTTTATCAGCCATACCAATAGCAGGAGATTGTTGTAAGCACGAACTCCCTTATACCCGTCAGCATTCTGAGGTAGCCAAATGTATTCTCCACTCAGGTAGTTCTTGCAAAGAATAGGACTACTGATGCTTTCTTGAATGAAAGACGACAAACTTCTTTAACCACATTGAAAATACTAAAATGCAAATGTGGTGAAACATTTTATATCCAGTTAAGAACGAAAAAAAAAGAAGATAATATTCAAACAAATTTAACATATGAACCCCACGATCCAACAAAGCAATCACTATGCAATTAACAGATAGAAATCATCACTGTACATAACGATCGAATCCTGGGACCGCCATTAGACCATCGCCTATAAATTTCAAGCAAGAATCCACTTCTGGCTAAACATACACACCACAAAACACTCATCCCTAATCGTTACACCTAGCTCAAAAATTATACTAAAACAGTAACATTGTACCTACCTTATCCATTAGAGACAACAACCTTTAAAAAACACAGAAATGTTTGCAGAAATGGTTTAAAGTTACACGCTTCAAAGTAGTCATATGCATATCTATCAGCTGATAAAAAGCTATGTTGATAAAAAGCTATGTAATTAGATAAATTGCATTAAGGTTTTTAGTATATTATGAAAAATATAAATGTGTATACCAACGTCTTTTATCGGTAACTATAGAAGATCAAAGTTATTTCTGTATTTCTTGCTCATTTAGTCTAAGATCAATGAGCAGATGGTCCGCATTTAACTCGTGGCCTTTTATACCCACCACATTGTTATGTAAAAGGCATAGCTAGAAATATGAGAAAAAGAAAAGAAAATACTAATATGTGTAGTAGTTAACATACCTTGAATATAGGAGGAAGAGTTCCAAGTGCAATAGTTTCGAAGTCTATTTATCTTATGTGAAAAGTGCAAATGTATTCATAAAATGAAAGGTTTGATATGCTTCTGATCACACGCATATTGCCTCTTGAAAAATGGCATAAATGTGGGATTGGTTATATCAACTATATAAAGATTAAGGAATAAAAAAATCTTTATGATGAATGTGATCTGACCTTACCTAGGTAAGGTCCCATATCACTTGATATATCGTTCGTCTGGTTGACCATGTTCGATTCATTTGGAGAATATGAAGCAATAATTTCTTTCAGCAACGTCAAAGAAGGCAGTACATATGATTTTGATGCAAGAGCATTCACAACGACAGATCAGCAACTTCACCAAATCCGGCCACTCATAAAACATGTTAAGTACCACTGTCTGATGTGTTTCGTAAACCCTCTGCAAACATTATTTCTTTGTGATTTGCAACTTTAACCTAAAAAGTCTTAAAAGCTAAGTGTACTACATACCATATAATTTTTAGGTCAATACTACTATTTGAAAAATTATAATTTTTAGATCCATAATACTATTTAACCTAATGTATGCCAATTACGTAAAATTAAATATTTGTTAGAGTTCTGGTTATGCGGAAAAATGGTTGCACATATATTTTACTTAACTATATAATTACTTTTCATTAAGATTAAATTACCTTAAGTAGTAGTTTCTCCTCACACCTTGTTGAAAGTGAACATCTTCAATCACTGTGATATAAAGCCATTCCAGGCTATGATTCTAATAAGCTTTCTAATATATTAATGTACATGGTCATCACAACTCTTATCATGACATCTAAATACACACGACTTTTACATAAACACACAATACCAACTAATGAGCATGTGTTTCAAAAACCAAATCATGTGATTACCAATTTTTATCTATTACCTGGGTTTTTAAAGGAAAAATTAATTTGAGTGATTAGCATGCATACATCCAACATGCAACATTAATATGAGTTATAAACACACTTACATGTGGTTTCAGGATCAGTAAGAGAACCTGCAAAAATAATAAGAAGTATTAGGGTTTTAGGATCAATATGGTTATTTTTTCCGATCGTACTGTGTGTCTTTAATCAACATAACATACCGAAAAGTTACCTACGATATTAAATTAATATGAGTTCTAGAATATTAGGGCTTTAGATCGATGGTTTATGAGTAGAACCTTTTTTTCTCGTTTGAGAAAAAGGTTCGTGTTTTTAAGAGAAAAAAGGAGTCGTAATATTATGCTATAATCTCTGGCATACTTATTTTGTAAATCTATGTCTTTTTTATGATTTATATATTTGTTCTCAAACTAATAACACAAACTTTGGAATGCTCTATTGGTTATGGCGTTTAGTTGTCTACTTATGAACCCGAGTTCGAATCTTGCATTGCACAAATTTTTTAAACAAAAAGGACGGCAAAAATTTGAAAAAAAAAGAATACTAAAAATAATAAATGTGACATGGCATTATGAGGTGCTTATGTGGCATATCCCTCCTCTTATATATAATGTAAAGATATATATATATATATATATATATATAATATATATATATATATATATATATATATATATATATATATATATATATATATATATATATATATATATATATATATATATATATATATATATATATATATATATATATAAGGATAATGTAGACATTTAACATACATTGTTAAGCCACATTTATCCCCTTTTCCCTATTTTCATCATAAACATGTTCTCCCATATCACTCTCTTTCTTCCTTGTATCCAAAAAACCCTCCTGCGACAATATGAAAAACAAACTGTTGACCAAAAACTCTTGATCGAAAAAATGATTTCTATGATAAACATTAGATCTAAGGATTATTTTGGTCATACCGTTTCTTGTTTTATATGGTTGTTTGTTGTTTACACATTTGTGTTGTTTATGGGGTTTCGGTTTATGATATGATGAAGAGAGATCTACAATTAGTAAATAAACATGATTGATGTCGCCACTTGTTGGAATCATTTTGATCATGTACCAGATCTAAAAATGGTGTACAAGATGTGATACTGGTCACCACAATCAAAGAGCCATCTATCGTATTTGTTGTCACCCTCGTGTTGCCGCCTATCCTCCTATCTGATTGGAATGTAGTTTCGGCCACCACCCACCTCGTTGTTTCGTCGTGAAGTATCGCTTTAAACCAATAATTAATTCTTGTGCATGGTTGTGTCACATTTGATTTATAAAATTTATAAACTTTTCAATTTGTTAACTCTAGTAATTTATTTAAAAATCTTATATATGTGATCTTATCAACTAGCAAAATGGCAAAACATATCTCTCCATCTTGCTTCTCTCTGTTTTTGTAATTGTCATTCATTCAAAAGGAAGACTTTATGTATTATAATAGAGTGCATAATACGTTTTCGTTCCTTCGTTCATTTTATGAATCTAGAGTGTCAAAAATTATATGTTAGCAAGTTGGAGTGTTACTACAAATGTATCAATAGATTAAAGTGTTTATTACTATATAAAACTAAGTGTGTCAAAAGATACAATCTGTCACTAAAAATAAATCAAAAAAAAAAAATATGACACAAGAAACATAAAAAAGGTTATTGCAACACATCAAGAAAATTAGTGTATTACTTCATGTGTGTCAATAATATGGGTGCGATAGACGTAGCGTGCCACTACAAATATAGTAAAATTTTAATGTGCCAGTATAACTATATCACGATATTTAGTGTTGCACGACAAATGTGTCAAAAATTTGATGTGTCGCTATATATGTATCAATGTATTTAAGTGACACTATAAACTTATCATGAGAAACTCAATGTGTCATAAAGATATATAAAAAAAATTATTAGTATTATATTTTTCACGTATCAATTAGTCATGGTGATATTTCTGTGTATGGCTATTTTTTTAAGTATGAATACGTAGATTCGTGATAGGAAAAAACATATGAAGATTGAATAAAATAATTTTTATTTGCAAATTAATCTATTAAGTGACGTTGACAACTCATCTACTTTGTCTTGTTCATATGGGATAAAATGCCATTACTTTATCATTAAATTATAATTAAGCCATTAATCTCATTAAATGTAATTTTAATCAATCATACTTGATCCAATGATTCACAAATGTACTTATTATAACTCACTTTAAAAGTGTATACCATAATAACACTCCCCTATATATATATATATCTTTACATTATATATAACAGGAGGGATTTGCCACGTCATCTAATCATTCACTAATCCACGTCAGCACTATAGTAAATTTCGTAATTTTAAAAAATTTGTCCATTCCAAGATTCGAACTCGGGTATGCGAGACCACACACACTTGCCTCAACCGTTGGACCAGACTACCAATTGTAATATTCACCTACAAAACCGTATTTATAAACGCACGAAACAATGAAAAACAGCAACTATTAAAACCTTGATAACATTCAGAAAAAGAAAACATGTATCTTCAAAAACCCAGATGCATGTCCTTCATGTATCTTCATTCTTCAAGAACCCTAATATTGGCCGAAGGTAAAGCTCTTTGTTTTACCTTGAATTCATGATTTTTTTTGTTGATCTTATCATGTTATTTAATCATTCTACTAATTGGTCGATACCCTAAAAACTTAATCGCAACTTAGAAAAACCACACATAAAACTTTAAGTCGACCCCCTAAATCAATATCAGATTATCCTTATATAATGTATTTAATTGAGAAATTTTATGAACTTCAGATCCTATTTGATCCACGTTTGTATCACATGTTATGAATGATTTTCTAGGATGTAGTATCAAGTATCAACGTTTATTGACCTAAATCATATGATCCTAACCATGATATTGTGGTCTTGATGGTGGATTAAAAGTGACGCGTAAGTGGTAGTTTGCTTACAAAAAATGGTGCTGCTATTATTGATATCTACTACTTGAAGTTCAGCTACGCAAACCACGTTCATATTTTAAGAAGTTTATATCTTTCCTCAAAAGTCTCTC
The DNA here is from genome assembly GCA_025667525.1 of Glebionis coronaria. NCBI lineage: Eukaryota > Viridiplantae > Streptophyta > Magnoliopsida > Asterales > Asteraceae > Glebionis > Glebionis coronaria. The sequence goes on from JANFOE010001937.1 coordinate 296,709, forward strand.
CTGGAATCTTGGAACTCAATCCATACATGAATGGTGGAGCAGTCATTATGCTGTTACGTTTGCGGTTGGTTGATGTCTATTCTTGCGTAAAGTACAATTGTGATGATGAGAATTTCGGTGTTAAAAGTTGCGGTAAGAATACAACACCTTAATTTTGAAGTCAAGATAGGATTTTGTCTATTAGGTTTGATTTTTGTTCTTCCTTTTTGGTCTCTGGGTGAAAAAAAAATGGTTGAGAGATGATATGACCTTAGCTATAGTTGATGCAGTTATATGCAACACCTAATTTTCTTTAAGTTGGACCTAATTTGTATGCTGTAATCGATGCTAACACGGTTTTAGGTGATTTTATACCCAAACCTTTAAGATATATGAGGAGGGTGCTAATACAACAGGTGACATTAACACAATAGTCAAAAAATTTTGTAAGCTTAAAGATGCTACTATTTTTTGTAACCCTGCTCAAAAAAAAAATTCACTATTATAAATCAAAGGAAGAAACAGCTTCCGCAACACCATATCTATCATGGGCATGTTAAGTGGGTACATATAGAAGTCTAGGACGATCATTTGGACTAAGTGTAAAATAAAGATGATTGCCAACATCCCGTTTCATATTCTAACTGGACAAGAAGGTAACCTTTTATAGTACCAAATTCCCCTTAATATTCAGTTTGAATGCTAGAAAATAAAAATTATTTTAGTATTTTGTGCAAATAACCCTTAAATTTGGAAAGAAAATGATCATTTAGTGAAAATAATCTTTGTCTTGCACTATTGCAGGTCCCCCTTATCATGATTTCTCTGTGATGGACATTCATTCTTCCAGGAGACTCGACAAGTTGAGCATTTTTTTTGCCCTGTAAGAATAAAGTAAGACAGTGGTTTGTGTTATGGTTGAAACAACCTTATAATTATTATTCCCTCTATAAAAAGAACCAGGCTATCGTGGCGGGCAAACTTACAGAAATATTTTTTTTATGCAGGCACAAGCTGGGATCAGCGAGTTGCATTTTCTGCACTTCAATCAAATGGACAAACGAATAGCCATAACATACATCGATCAATGTGGAAATTGGCACAAAGTGAGAAAATGTGCACCTAAGCAAGTAATTTTTTATAACCCCACATACAGGAAATGTCATTTAAAGTATGCTTAATCTAATAATCGATCAGATAATGTGGCGGTTTATAGAGGAACTTTGTGGGAACAAATATAACAGCAACATATGGTATATATGCTGATGACAACACCCATGTGTCAATGCGAGTTATGGGTGATATATACAGCTTCGGTATTGTGATGGTGGAGTTCATTACCGGACCTAAAGCAATTGACATGACTAAAAATGAAAAGATGTTAAACCTTCTCATGTACATGACAGAGTTGCTTAAATAATGAGGCTTGCAAGGTGACTGATTCATAAAAATACTAAATTCCGCTTCTCTATAGAAAGGTATAAAGGTTCCTTGAGAGCGATTTGTGCTTACGTCCGCACAGTTTTCATGAAAAATTTTGGTATCTACATATTGAGTGTCCATATAAGTTCGTTAATTGTCATATATTACATTTAGGTGACTGAAAGTATGAATCCCGTTGTTTGGGATAACTTGGTAACTGGGATTTTGACTACCTGATTATTGATGGTGCGGATAACGGATGCATGTGGAGGTTGTTTTCACGAGAAAACAGTTGTAGGATCAGCAATCACAGCCTTTTGGAATCTTACTTCAAGCAAGACCATGATTTTTACTGGTATTTTTTGATGGAGTTTGAAAGGTTAAGCGAGAGTCTCAAGTATTTCTCGCTTATCCTTCACATCCTGTACACCAGCTTTAATTTTTTTTAATAATAATGTGGTATAATAAATTTTTTTAATATTGTCTGAATTATCAGAATATACATAGGAAATTTTGAAATATTATTGTTTAAATAATCATAATAGTTTTGACAATGAAGGCCATGTCTTGGGTTGTTTGTCGTCTTTTAGCTACAACTGAAGAGGTTGGCGTTGCATCCCTTTGTGATATACAAAGGGATTGAAATAAAACGTGTCCTGAAGTTGGCAATGGTACACTTTTAAATTTGAATGTCCCCAACACTCTAAATCAATTTTATCTTCTATCTCTTATTATATGTGCTTTTACAAAGTCTATTTATTTCCATAATATATTAAATGATCACGGAGATTTCAGTTGTTAAAATACACGTTGTTGCTGATCTTCATTCCTTTTTCAGTAAGTGTTATTAGTTGTTCCTATGCAGGTGAATAAGGATCAGATATTGGTGCATCGCAACAGAGGTGTCTTTTAATGATCTGTTGTATCATGTTGCTCATGCGACACATGTAAGTTTCAATTCTTTGACAATATTTGTTCTAATATATCATGCGGATTGATTTTCGCTGCAGGGTGTGTAACAGAATAGTCACGGACAGTGAGGAACGATCCGGTCGGACATAAGAGGGTTACAAAAGCGTGGTTAATTCAAAGGCTTTAGAAGAAGCTAAGGTATGCCAGCCTCAAGTTGTTCAAATGTCTTGAAAGAATTAGGAATGACCATAAAAACCATGACCAACTGAACTAAAACGAGGACTTTGGTATAAAAAAAAGAGGACTTTGGTATAAGAACGGAAAAAGATGACACAGAGCTTCACAAGGATGATCTTTTATCCTTTTTGGGCTGGCAAAGAGCTTCACATGATCATTTATAAAAATCTGACAAACTTACAGATTTCTTTAACGGTATGATTTTACTCAATGAAAACTTTTCCTCATGAGTTAGTGTGATGGGCACTTGTAAGGAGTGTACAACTCATAAATTCACTTCAGAATGTTTGTTTGCGTATGCAGCATGAAATTTATGACGATGACGCAGGCTTCAGGCAATGTCGACTTCAACGTTTCTACAAGAACGGCTTCATAGTATTCTGATCAGGTGTTCAGACTATATTTAGTATGGTTTTCCTTAAATTTGTATAAACCTACACCCAAACACCCCCTTTAGGCAAGTCTAATTTTGGGTAGGGGAGTTTCTGACCCTCTTTGGCACAAGGGAGGTTGCTTCAGCATGTCATATCATTCATTTTTCCAGCTTTATGTAAGACTCTATCCGTTTTTACAATATATTCAAATAATACCCACAATTATGGGCTAATTCTTGAAATGCCCCAAAATGTTACCTTGTTTCCCTTTTTGCACCCACCAAATGAAAATTTCCCAAAATGTTTTATGCAACTTATTCAACTTATGCGACTTATGCGAATTTTCCAAAAATAGAAAAAAAATTCAAAAATTTTCCCAAAATTTTACCATTTTTGGAAAAGTCGCATAAGTTGCATAAGTTATTTTGGGAAATCTTCATTTGGTGGGTGCAAAAAGGGAAATAAGGTAACATTTTGGGGCATTTCAAAAATTAGCCCCACAATGATTTCATAGTGGCCCTTAGTGCTATTCCATTGCATATGCTTCTGCTAATTCTATTAGAGTTTTTGACCTTTTAACTGGACACATGTAGACTTTTATTAGAGTTTATTTTTGAAAACTATGCTAATATTTACTCTTTTTTTGCATCAAACACAGATATTCTATTATCCACCAAAAGCGTCCGAAAGTTGGAAAGGACAAAGAATTCTTTCAAAGGCCGAGTTTCATGTCGGGCACATGTGACTAAGTTTCTACGGTTACAGGTGCTTCGTACGTCAACCAGGAACTTATAAGACTAACTGATTCACCCTTTTGTTAGGCACATTGGATGGAAGCATGGAGTGCATGTAGTGCAGCTCTTAATGAGCTTACCTTTTGCAGACTTCAGTTGTTGTAGAAAAAACTTATTGATGTTGTTCGTAATGGTGATAAATTGAACCCTAAATTGATTCGCCAATTTCGCTCAAATGGAAAATCTCATTGACCTGGCCTTGACAGTATAGTTGACTGTGAGGCGTTCTGCCAGTAAGTTTATTTAAGCCATAAACCCTTTTCATATATGATAAATTGGTGGATGTGGCAATTTAACGAAATTTATAAAATATGGTTGTAACTGTTACTTTGTTGCAGGAATGGTTAATTACAGTCTTCTTTAGTAGATGTAAGCTCAAGTGCAAAACCAACGCAATCCGAAAAAGAGGGTGAACATATAGCGATGGTTTTACTTTTGGTGCAGCTGACTCTCTCTTCACCCGTATTGATCCACTGGGATCTGTAACCATATACAATACATTTTTTATTTCTAAAAAATTAAAAAGGTTGGACATAGGCGATAGTGAACAAGGGAGTTGAAGATTTACATAGGAGAAGGTTACCGTTGTTAATAAACATATAAAGAACCTCAAGAAAATAGATTCAGGTATGATGCAAGCTAATTGCAAGTTGCTGATCTAGATTGATAATACAATACAATTCATATCAGCAAGAGTTTGTTAGCTCTTGAAAATGTGATGAGTGCAATGGGTGATGAATTATAATATTGCTTTTGGTAATTACTCCGTATTACAGTTTATTGATATTTTATTTAGGACAAAATATTTTCTTTTGTTGTTTTCCATAAGGTGTATGTGAAATCTAAAATTTTGTTTTTGCATTGCAGAACCTGATTATGCAGCACGTAGATCGACCACTTCGAAGGCGATTTTATTCATTTATTTAAGGAGGTTATATCTTTGTGCTCAATAGTATCGTATATACAGGTCCCTTTATATTTTGACATTTTCTATTTGGTGATATTTTTTGTTATTTATTGTGATTCTTGTGTGATTGTAGGCATGTGGATGTTCCATCAGCATGCACATCTGGTGCTTTCTTCCCAGTTGCAAGTACAGAAGGTTTGCTTCCTTAGCATGCATAGGAATTCTTTTGTCTGGTCTCTAGATATATCACATGGACTACATAACTATTGTAGGATTTTTATCACGGGTTGATTTTGGTTTCCCTCGACACTTTTGGTCCAGTAGATATTAGTTTCCTATAATAAGTAGTATTTAGTAATGAATTATGATGAGAGGATATTTTAACTGAACTGCAATTGTTACAACCAACTAAAAGAGAAATGATGTATCAGTATTTATAAAACATATTGGTGCTATACAAAATAAAGGGAAAAGCTAACTTTTACAAGTTTAAAAACTAAAGACTAACTAAGGTACATTGAGCTACAGTTAAGTAAGTAGTTTGGATGTTTGTTGCAGTGTGGTGAGATATGACAATATTTAATAATTAAAAAGGTCAGTGCACATTTTTTTCTTTGTTTCCCTCTAACCGTGTTTTAATAGTTTGCTAATTTTTATTTCAATGGTTTAAACAACAGTAGTGTCTATGTACGTGTGCATGTATCTTTATTGCATCCCCTCTTCGACGATAAAGTTTTTGGTTGTAAAGAAGACACCTAAGGGGTAAAATCAACAAAATATGAATAAGCACTATCTGATTTTATTTCGTATATGAATAAGTATTATCTAATTTGTTTCATTCTTCCCATACTTTTTAGCGTAGTTTTTACATATAATGGATGAACACTTTCTTTTTCTTTTTGGTCGTTATGCTTAAGAATTCTTAGGATTGTTAGTTTATCATAATATTTTTGAGACAATGGTATAGTAGACCACATGGACCATTCTAATCATATAGATTGTTTGTCCTTGAATAAGTTCGTCAAAATCGGTATGTAAATATATTTTGCATATACGTACATTGAGATTGCAGAAACGTTGTGTTAGAAATGCGTTTGGAAGCCTTTTGGTTGGAGTCATCAGAATAGCGATGTACTTACATCTTACCCATTTCGTAAAAAAGTAGATATTAGTAATTATTGAATGACAGATGGTGCTTTTGCGAGTTTCACTTGCATTTGTGAATCTGATTATGTGAAAGTATGAAGTTATGGTTGGAAATTGGGATGCACAAACATATCCGGAGTAAAAAAGTAGCAATAGAAAATATTTAGGATGAGATCATGCAAATGACCCAAATGTTATCTTCACGAACCAAACAAAATCGTTCATGTTGTCGTTCATAAACTGGACATAAGTTGATGGTTAAAAATTTTTCAAACGTTCAGAATGCTGCCTACAAGTTTGATATATTAGAATAGTAGATATAAGAAAGGGTTTTTACACCATTTGGTTTGTGAGTTCAAGATTTATTTATTGAATGAAGCTTAGTTGTTTTAATACATTCTTATTTTACATGTAATATACGATGTTTTGTTATTTGACTCAAAGTGCATAAAATGTTGTTTACTACTATATGGCATTATGGCCAACTGAGATATATACCGGTGGAAATGTTATAGTGAGACATTCAATGATGTATGGCGCTAACGTGTCATTGTATTATATGAGCAAGAACGCTCTTGATGACTCATTTTAAATTTTATTGAATTTTTTTTTAAAATTTTAATATATTAAAGTTTATTTAATTTCTCATAACATATATTAATTTGACTAATTTAAAATTAGTTTTAATTAATGCATTTTACTTTCTATATTTTTAGTTAAGCCTTTTTAATCATTTTCTAACAATATTTTACTAATAATATCGTTGAAATGTTTTTATTTTATTTGAATAACTTTTTTTATTTTGATCGCGTAGTTGTGGAAACAAATCGTCTGTAGGTAACCGGAGAGAGAAAGTTGACGTGACACGAAAAATGTAGGTCGATGATGGTCGCTGTCGTAGGTTTATTAAATAAAAAACTTAAACAACAAATACAAGTCATGTCGACTGATAATTCATTAAAAGAAAACTATACTAAAAATAAAGTTATAAACAAATAGTTACCAACTAAAAAAAAGTTAAACGAAAATCGGAAGTCATACCCGTCCATCGGACGGGTTTTGCCACTAGTATATATATATATATATATATATATATATATATATATATATATATATATATATATATATATATATATATATATACTAGTTACAAAGCCTGCCCGATGGGTGGGTATGACTTATGATTTTCATTTATGTTTTTAATTTTGGCATGTTATTATCTCTATTTTTTTAATGATTTCCATTATATAGCGTAGCATGAAGGTCAAACTTTTTATCTTTACGATCATTTTAGAACATTAATATCTTCTACGTAGATAGTGACATTTATGCAGTTGGATATTCCATGTTAGCGAATGTTGGTTGTGAGATATTAAAGCTTGTGACGCGTCGTGTTTCTACTGCTTGCCTTGCATATGACACACTTGTCATCTAAGGTTATAGATAGCGTGAAAAGTAATCTAGCGGCATAGTCAAGCGTCAAGCCTTAACGGCTAAGGCGAAGTTTTTGCATTTGTACAGCATAAAATTAGCGGCGTAAACTATAAAAATATTATAAATTATTGAATTTATATCATATTAAATTATATTGAATTTATAAAAAGTGTTATTTTATAGAATTTGAAACGAAAAAAGCCTCCTTGCATCATGACTTATCGCGTCTTATCACGTTTCATATCACGTCAAGCTTTAAGTAAACAACTTGGTATATCGTGTAGCGTGAAAGTCAAACCTTGCGTTTTTGCGAGACCTTTGCAAAACTTTATGAGACTTTTAAAACATTGCTTGCCGTTGGAAAGGCCACATAATTAAGGTGTACCATGGTAATCATATATTATATCATACGTACTATATATATATATGAGTATTATGATTTTATGATGTAAGTACTGAACTTACCTAGTTTTCTCTTCTATTTATATGCTTAATTACGTTTGTCTAGAGTATAAGTGGCATATGTTCTGTTCTACTTTCTGAGTCGTTTATTTGTTTTTTCATATTATAAATGACATAAAAACTATTTAGATGTGTGATTTTCCATTTATTTCAAACGTACGCATGACTCTAGTTGAGTTCGTTAAAGCATGCATCTAGAAAATGTTTTGAAACCCGTGTCAACCCGATCAGGTCAACCGGTTAACCTGGTTCCGGCCGAGAAAACGGTTCATATTGACCCGAGTTTCACATTTTCGAAACCCGGATCGATCCGCCGGTTTTGGGGTGACCTGGGTCAACCCGGTTCTCGAGACCCGGCCGGTTTTTGATTTTTCCGTGTTTGTTTAAAAAATATGTAAATTTTATGTATTTGCGACGAAAATTTAATTTTACATATTATATTGGTTGGTAAACAATTTATATTTTTAATATATCAAAATTTTTATGGTTTTTATATATAATTTTCGTTAATTATTAAAAATATTTAACAATATAATTCTTTTTAGAAAACAAGGTTAACCCGGGTTGACCCGGACCCGGTGACTCGAGCGGGTCGATTTAAACCCGGGTTTCAAAACATTGTGTAGAACACCAGACTTATATATGTGTTGCATATGCTGAGTTGGGTGCATTAAGCAAATCCCGCATTGAGCCAATACATATTATTATTCTGAGTTTTAGATTAATGCATTGACCCACTACAGATTGATCATTATCGAGTAAAATCTGCAAAACATAAAGTTAATGAGACTAATTACTCAATATCCAACAAAGAAAAAGCTGATTCAAGTGTATATTTCTATGATGGCATTATGATCCCTTGGAGACGTAAATGAATCCCAATCCGCAAGCCCTTTGAATGAGCAACAGGGATAACATATACATGAACATGCAGCAGGGATACTTTTTTTTGAGTGATACTTAAACATATAAAAACATAAAACAATTACTCTTTCAATTTGTTAAATTCATTCCCTGCTATATTACTGTTTCAACTAAACCTTGTAAAATTTTAAAACCTCCGGCTCACATCATAGCATTTCTCAATAGTAAAATAGCCGGATTGAAGCACACATAGCTCGGCAAAATATAAGTTAAGTCATCACACAAACAACACAAATCGAAATAGTAATTTCAGCAAGTCAAACATAATTACAAAAATATAGTAGATATATTGGATTTTCCAAACATGTAAATGCGTTCAAGTTTCCAGATCGTGATTCAGATACCTAAATTTCAATCAGCCGGATTTCAACTTTTTTAGCAAGAAATTTCACAAGCGCGGCAGCCGAGTCCTTAAAAGGCTTCATTGTCATCTAAAAATAGTTCGCGGGACCAACCAAAGCGCGCATGCACCCTCCGCATCTATGTCTCCTTTAAACCCTCCACTGCCTTCACGCCCCTTACAACAAATGCAGCATAACAGAGGTCATATCAATGCTCACTCCACATCAATTCCATCTCCACATTCCTCAAATATTTCTACACTTTTGATTCAATATTTTAGCCAGCCACCATCAGTAGTTCAACCCACAGTGCCTACTGCAAGCACACCATTGCAGTAGCCTTTGCTTAGGAGTAGCATTGTGACAACCCTATATTTTGGATTTATCACTTTTGACTGTTTGACTTTGATTATGTGCTTAGCGTGCGTTTACGAGTATTCTGTTTATATTTGAGCCTTGGATTGGATGTTAGTCATCGTTCGTGTATTGCGTGGTGCATTATATAATGTTATGATGGGGTTAGTTCATGCTCATTTGTTCACTTGGATCTAACTATGATAGAATGCGGTGCTATTTTAGGATTTTATGTGTACATATAAGTATTATAGTAAATCGTATTTTTACGAATTAGGGTTTAGCGTTTAGAGGTCTCGGTTGAGGTATTTAGTCAAGGGAATAATTTACGGGATGGTTTTAAGTCATTTATGACTTAGTTATAAAGTTTATTTCATATTTTAAGAATTTTCATAAAACTGTATATTTTACGTATTTTACGGTAATCGCGTAAAATTGACTAGTTAAAAGGTTTAGGTGTAATTAATTATTTAATGGATTAATAAAAATATATAATTAAGGAAATAATTATTAAAAAACGAATTTAATAATAAAATAAAAAAAATATTATTTTTGGTAAAAAATTTATAAGGGACGGTGGAAAAAAAAGAAAAAGGAAAAAAAGGAAAAAAGGAAATTACTATTGGGCTAGGATTTGTTTAGTTAATCTTTATAAAGATTTTATTAATAACAAAAACACATAAAAAACTCCAGGGAATAAAAGTCACGGTTCATCAAAGATTTTAAGGTTTTCATTAATTTTCTTGATTCAAGGTAAGTGATCAATTAAAACCTTAATTTAGTTCATGTTTTATTAATTAATCATGTTTATAATGTTAATTAACCATCATTGAGATGATTAGGGTTTTATTAATTTTCTGAAAAATATAGTAATTAAGATCTATTAATGATTTTAGGGTTCTTGTTTAATAATTTAGGGGTAATTAATGATGTTTAGAAGGTTAGTGCATAAAGGCGTAAAACAGTCTGATTTTTAGGGTTGTCTTTTGTCGACTGTTCCGGGCAGTAGGTAGCACCTTTGGTCGAGTTTATTTTTTTTTAAATTAAGTTCAGAGAGTCTACTTTTCAAAAATGTAAGGTTGGTCGAAAATGGAGTTTGGGAAGGTCGTCAAACAATTTTTACAAAAACAGTGCGCTGTTCAGGAATAAATTTAGATTTCGGGAATTTGAGTCAAAACCTAACCAAACGAATGAGATAGCCAAAGATTTTTAATTTGGGGACTCTTTATAATATATATGAAAGTAATGGAGGTTTTCAATAACAGTTATGGTGTTTAGGTCGGGAAACATTTAGCATGTACAGAAAATCGATTTTGGTGAAAACGGTTTTTGGCGCAGAGACTAAACGAAAGGGTTAAATGTGTAAGTAGGAAGTAAAATTGTTTTTTGGAGTTCTTAGATCATATTAAAACATATATCCAGTAGGGTAGGAGCCATGTGTGGTGCTAAGTTCACTTCATGTGGTCGTTTAATGACTAGTAAACCGTACCGGGGAAAAACTGAATTTTTACGTATAGAATAACTTGTAGTGTGAGAACTAGATAGTGGGGATTGGGGGACTATATTCATCTCCTTGTTTTTTACTTAATTTGGGTGTTAAGAACTGAGCTAAGGGTGTCGTGTATGATTTTATAGGTTTGCAGGAGTGCTAGCTTGCTGTGTTATCAGGTGAGTTCATAGTCCTATTTTCATTGAGTTTTTAAATGTTTTCTTCTAGTATGGGATGGAGATGACACTTGTGGTGTTCTTATAATGTTTTGGTACTATATTTTTATAAATGTTTGGACATAGATGTGTTATTGTGTGACTTGCGTGCTTATGTGTTCTCATATGTGCTTTGATATGTGCTTTGATATGTGCTTTGATATGTGTTCTGCTTTGATATGTGTTCTGATATGTGAATCTTGATTGTGTTATGATTGGGATTGGTACATAGATGTATGGGCGTCTATGGGACCAGTTGTGATGTGTGTGGAGCGTGGAGCACGATCCGTCCTGAGTTCTTGGTTCTGAGTTCTTGGTTCGTGGGGCACGATCCGTCCTGAGTACTTGTGCATCGTCTCTTCGGAGGCAATATATCTCGACGGGGATATAGTTCATCTTCCACAGGTGGTGTGGGAAAGATCCGGATAGTGTGGTGTGTGTTCTTGTGTGTGTGATGGGATACTTCTTGATTGTTATAGTATGCTTTGTGAATTGTAGATGTGATCAGTACTTGGTTTAAGTTTTGTTGTGGATGCATGTAACATGATTATCACATTATGGTCAATTACTATAAATTGTTTTTCTTCAACTTATTTACAGCGGATGTCAAGGTTTCTTATGATGTTCTAGATAACTTAAACCTATGTTCTCACCAACTTTATGTTGACAGATTTTAGTGTCATTTCCAGGTGAGGTAGTTGTGTAAGATGATGTTAGAAGTGGCTAGAGTATAGAGGCTGCTAGGATTGCATTAGGAGGAATCCCTTTCCTCTTAGATTTTATTTTGTCTTTTGATTTAGTAAATTATTTGATACCTATACGTTTGATGTGTGTTATTTGAATGTCTTTGGTAAGAGGTAGGCCTGTTACCAACTTACCTAGACGCCTACATTATTTGAGATATTGTCATGACATTGTGTCACTTTTTTTATGACATTTCTATTTCATTTAGTTAACTCTATAGACACGCTATTGTTGTGGTGATATCCATATGTCGCGCCCCATATTCCTCCATGACGGGGTGTGACAGAATGTTATCAGAGACAATGGTTATAGAGAATTAGGTTTCCTAGTCGCGTAGCCTAGTCTATAGCTTAAGGGTCCCTGCATATAGGCGTCATTGGAGTATGTGTGCATTTTATATTAATGGATGTGTTTGGATGTTATTTATTGCGATGTTTTGACTAGTTGAATTGAACCATAGTAAGGTCATACTTAGCTACATGTTATTTTCTTTAAGAGTTTTGACTAGTGCGGGTTGAACCATAGTCGTATACGCTAGTCATTGTTGGATTTCGTTTGATTATATTTTCATGTTCTTTATACATGTTGAATTTAGTCTACGCTGGTTCAGCTGGACTACCAGTGTAACACCCCATTTTGATAATGGAATGTCACGCGTAATTATGGCGTGTCATCAAAGCATACAAGGATAAATATTTAAACATTACATGACCATAAAAGGAAAATACCGGAATCAAACATCGGTAGTCCAAAAGTAAAGCTAATCACACACAAACATAAGTACTGTAAATGAAAGGACTAAATAATGTCCATGGTAAGAGTAGCAAAGTAAAGATAATGCATAAAGTAAAGAAAGGCTAGAAAGCTTCCAGTCCATATGCACGTACGCTTAAAGTCTACGAGCGTCCCTGAGTACCTGCCGTTTTGGGAACATAGAAAAGGAAAACGGCTGAGCAATACGCTCAGTGCACGGATGTAAAATAAAGCATGAACAGTATAAGCATATAAGCATATAACAGCGGAAGAAACTAAGTCCCGAATAACCTAGTTAAGTCTTGGTAAAACTGGTTTTATAGTTTGAAAAGCCTTATGTTTATCTTATAAAAACTGTTTAACATATTCTACCATTAGCCAATATAGGTCATGAAAATCCATCGTGCATGAATACTTGGAGGGGTGTCCTCATCATACAAATTAGAGGGGCTGCCTCTAATTTAATATACTGGTTTTCGGGTAGGAGGGATCAGCTCCTTGTGAAGGATGCAAGGCACACACCACATTCACACTGAGTAATCTACTGAAAACATGTAACTAGGATGCACCCATACGGCCCACATGATAAATATAATAATATGGCCAAAAGCTGAAGGGACACCACGTGCAATCACTCCGCCGTGGGGAAGTCATAACACCAGTGCCTCTAGTGTTATGGTTATGGTACATCCATAACTAGGTGAAACTGGTCATGCATGTATATGGCTATAGGTATTCTAAATTAAACATAAGCAAATCAAACATATAAACTTATACTATAGGAAAACAGTTGGCTGTATACGGGGAATCCTAATAAGGAAAGAATGTCCATACTGAAAGGACAGGAATTCGTACCTTATGTCCAGTGAACGAAGAAGACGAACTGAGAAGAGTCCTACTTCGGTAACACTAATGCTACATAAATACATACGTGTACAAGTATCTGATTACTAAATACGTAACTGGTTTTATGTCCTGTCTTAGCTTATTTTATACGTTCATGTCATGTTTTACTGTTTTAAGCTTTAAACTGTGTTTATCTTATATTCTTTCTATTTTGATTAAGTATTACTTGTATTTCATGCATTATTATACTTACTGTGTAATAATAAGTAACTTTCTAAAAATAGCAGGTTTCCTAAAATAGAAAGTTCCAAAAATAGAAAGTTACCAAAAATAGAAAGTTTCCAAAAATAGAAATTTTCCAAAAATAGAAAGTTTCCAAAATAGAAAGTTTCCAAAAATAGAAAGTTTCCAAAAATAGAAAGTTTCCAAAAATATAATTATTGCTTCAAATAGATAAGTTTCTAAAAATAGAAAGTTTCCATAAATAGATTAGTTGCCTTAATTAAATAAGTTTCTAAAAATAGAAAGTTTCCATAATCACATATAAGCTGGTTAAATAAGCTAAGTATATAAGCTTATGTGTTTTCTGATTATTTTTCTAAGTCATATTGATATAAGGTATAGTTTATTAATTATTACATGTAATTTAAATAAACTATAGGTTAAAAGTATTTAATTAAATATATCATATTTTTAATTAAATAAAGTTAAATACTTAGGTTAAAACATGTATTATTAATTATTAATAGTATAACCTAAGTCATGTTAATTAATTAATTATAGCCATGGTTTTTAATAATTAATTAATTATAAAGTCTAGAAAAATATAAATACTTAGGTTAAAAATTCCATGATCTAATAATTAAATTATAACCTAAGTCATGTTTTATTAAATTAATATGTCATGTTTTATTAATTTAATCTTAACATATAATATTAAAATCATAAACCATGAACCAGATCGTGACTAGAAACCATGAACCGGACCCGTAATCAACACCATACCCCGAACCACTTCGGGGTTCTCCCCTGTTTGCTGCTGCCGTGGGACCCACACCACCAAACCGAGACCTTGAGGTCTCGTTGGTGGTCCATAAGCCAAGCCGAGACCCCCTTGGGGTTCGGTTTAGGTGCCGGCCACAACAAACACCCCTAAATCCCATGTTTTAATTTTCCCCATAACCATTTACATGTTTAATTAATGTTTTTAATTAGCTTTTTTTAAAAACATCATGTTCTTATTTAATTTATTAAATCAAAACATAAAAGAAAAGGATTAAAAAGGTATACCGAATGCGTGGATCAAACGAGGATGAACACACACGAACACTTGCACCAAATTCAAGATCAAAATCAAACAAACACCCCCTTTCTTGTGTTTATATGCGGCGGCTAAGGAGAGAGCAAGGAGAAAGAGGAAAAATCTTTTTAGGGTTTTGCTTAATTTTATTGTAAAGTGAAAATGACTAAAAGATTTACCTTAACCCATTTCTTAGTAAAATTTGATGGGCTTGGCCCATCCTTCTTTGGTGTAGCCACGGGTAAGGGGGCCCCACATGGGGTACCCGTACCTTTTCCCGAGTCCATTTATTTTAGTGTTCGTTCGTGTTTAGTCGTGTTCGTGTTTTATGTGTTCTCGTTAAATATTAACCGTGACTTAATATATTTATTCGTGTTCGTAATAAATATATATACGTAATTAATATTAGCTCGTGATTAAATTACGTTCATGATTTCATGATCGCATGTTCGTGATTAATTATTGTTTAAATAATTATTATGTGTTCATACATAATAAATACTTATCGTGATCTAACACGTACGTAATACTTACAATTCCTAACACGTGAACGTAATCATACTATAAAAGGAAAGTTTTAATCTAGTACGTACGATCTTAAGGGTACTATTCATGGTATAAGCATGCGGGTTTTACAACTCTTCCCCCCTAAAAAGAATAATCCGTCCCTGAATTATAGATAAAGTAAACTAGAAAAGAAGAACATACCCGAATTCAAAATATGAAATGAGGGTAAGAAGCCCGGATAGACTCCTCTGTTTCCCAAGTGGCTTCCCGCTCGGTATGATCCCTCCAAAGGATTTTGACGAATAGAATCGTCTTCCTTCTCATGACTCGTTCTTGTCTGTCAAGAACTCGTTCGGGTTCTTCTATGAAGGTGAGATCTTCACGTATCTGTTCCAGTGGATATTGAATCATGTGAAGGGGATGATACTGGTACCCTCTGAGTAAGGACACATGAAACACATTGTGTAGATGCGAAAGCTGCGGAGGTAACGCTAACCGGTAAGATACTTCACCGACTCATTAAATGATATCAAACGGTCCGATGAAACGAGGACTGAGCTTCCCTTTAACCCCGAAGCGTCTAACACCACGTGCCGGCGAAACCTTAAGGAAGACGTGATCTCCTACGTTAAAATGTATGTCCCTACGATGCTTATCGGCGTAACTCTTCTGACGTGACCGTGCTTCCTGAAGTTTCTGCTTAGCTACTGCGATCCTTTCGTTGGTCATTTCTATGATTTCTGGTCCTTCAAGTGTTCGCTCGCCAACCTGATCCCGGCAGATTGGGGCGCGACACTTTCTGCCATACAACATCTCGAAAGGAGCACACTTGATACTTGCGTGCCAACTGTTGTTGTATGCATTTTCCACCAAACAGATATAATCGTCCCAATCACCCGTCCATTCCAACGCACATGACCTCAGCATGTCTTCCAATGTTTGAATCGTTCGCTCCGACTGTCCGTCTGTTTGAGGATGAAAAGCCGTGCTAAGCTTAAGTTGTGTACCCCAAGCTTTCTGTAGACTCTTCCAAACTCGCGAAGTGAAACGAGGATCTCTGTCTGAGACGATGCTAGATGGAGCACCGTGGAGTCTCATGATCTCTCTTCTATACGTATCAGCGAGTTTACTTACCGGATCTTCCTTGCGGATTGGTAAGAAATGAGCTGATTTGGTAAGTCGATCTACGATAACCCAAATTGCATCGTGCTTCCTCTTGGTAGGCAGAAGACCAGTAACAAAATCCATGGTGATTTTGTCCCACTTCCACTCTGGAATATCTAACGGTTGAAGAAGACCGCCAGATCGCTGATGCTCGATCTTAACCTGCTGACAGGTAAGACATTTGGAGACGTAAGTGGCCACATCCTGTTTCATACCACTCCACTAAATGTATTGCTTGATGTCATGGTACATCTTAGTCGAACCAGGATGTATAGAGAATGAGGAGCTATGAGCTTCAGCTAACAAGGCTTCCCGGAGTTCTTGATCATCAGGAACACAAAGTCTTGTGCGCTGCTATACGATACCATCTGCATCTACTCTGAATTCCGTCTGTTTCTCCAAATTCTGTACTATCGCCCAGATTTCTCCATCATCTTTCTGAGCTTCCTTGATCTTAGAGAGTAACTCGGGTTCTACTCTAAGATTAGCCCAGTAACCGTGCTGTCCACGTAGCATGATCTCGATGTCTAGTCGCTCCAAGTCTCTTATGATTTCCTCCTTAATTTTAATGCCGTTGATCATTACGGACTTCCTGCTAACAACATCTGCTACTACATTTGCCTTTCCGGGATGATACTGTAGATTAATGTCATAATCCTTCAACAACTCTAACCATCTCCTCTGTCTCATGTTCAATTCACGTTGAGTGAAGATATACTTCAATCTCTTGTGGTCCGTGAAAATGTCACATGATTCTCCATATAGGTAGTGCCTCCATATCTTTAATGCAAACACGACTACAGCAAGTTCCAAGTCATGCGTAGGGTAATTATCTTCATAAGGCTTAAGCTGCCGTGAAGCGTACGCGATCACTTTCCCATGTTGCATGAGAACACAGCCAAGTCCCTTCCCCGATGCATCACTGTAGATTTGAAATCCACCCGTACCAGATGGGAGAGTAAGAATAGGTGCAGATACTAGCTTCTGCTTCAGGTCTTCAAAGCTCTTCTCTCGTTCTTTAGTCCAGACGAATTTCTCCCCTTTCCGCATCAATTTGGTCAATGGTAGTGCTAAGCGGGAAAAGTTCTCCACGAACCTACGGTAATAGCCAGCTAAGCCTAAGAAACTACGGACTTTCGTCGCTGATGTCGGCCTCGGCCACTTAGTAATGGCCTCAACCTTCGCTATATCCATAGTGATTCCTTCTGCTGATACAATGTGACCTAGGAATGCCACCTTGTCTAACCAGAACTCAAATTTGGAGAATTTAGCATACAACTGCTTCTGGTGAAGAATCTGTAGTACTGTACGAAGATGGTCTTCGTGTTCCTCCTTAGACTTTGAGAAAATCAGGATGTCATCGATGAAGACAATGACGAACTTGTCCAGAAATTCATGGAAGATTCTGTTCATCAAGTCCATGAACACTGCTGGAGCATTTGTCAGGCCGAATGGCATAACTACAAACTCGTAGTAGCCATAGCGGGTACGAAAAGCAGTCTTGGCGATGTCCTGCTCCTTAACCCGTAGCTGATGATAGCCTGACCTAAGGTCAATCTTGGAGAAGTGTTTGGCCCCTTGGAGTTGGTCAAACAGATCGTCTATACGCGACAGTGGATACCTATTCCGGATAGTAATCTTGTTGAGCTCGCGATAGTCTATGCAAAGACGCATACTGTCGTCCTTCTTCCTAACAAATAAGACCGGTGCGCCCCATGGAGATGCGTTTGGTCTAATAAAACCTCGTTCTAGAAGTTCTTGCAGTTGACCCTTCAGCTCCTTTAGCTCTATGGGAGCCATGTGATAAGGAGCCTTGGAGATTGGTTCAGCTCCTGGAATAAGCTCGATATTGAATTCCACTTCTCGTGCAGGTGGTATGCCTGGAAGTTCTGCTGGAAATACATCTTGGAACTCCGACACTATTGGTTGATCCTGAATTGATGGAGATTCAGCATCCATGTCGTGAACTGTAGCTAGATAACCCTCGCAGCCATGTGACAGTAGTGCACGCGCTTGCAGGGTAGATATGATTTGTACAAAAAGTCCGGGTACGACCCCGTTGTGAATGTACTCTGGTGCATTAACATCACCGAAGATAACTCGATATGAATGGCAGTCTATGGTAGCATGATGCTTGGATAGCCAATCCATGCCCAAAATCATGTCGAAGTCATTCATGTCCAGCGGAAGTGCGTCAACAGGACGAACCTTATCGTCAAATTCTAGGGGAAGACTCTTGTATACATGGGTGATTAATACAGAGTCCCTCAAAGGCGTGGAAATAGTAAGTCTATTCTCTAGTGGCATGGGGAGCATCCTAATGTTCTTAACATAAGCAGTAGAAATGACCGAGTGAGTAGCATCCGTATCGAAAAGAACACACGCAGCTTGACCATACATATACAAGATTCTAGTGATGGTACCTCTAGACTTGTTGGCCTGGTCTCGAGATGTCGTGTAGACACGCCCAGTGGTAGGAGGTGGCTTGGTATCAGCATGTCCCGATGTGCCCTCCATCTCGACCTTACGACAATCCTTCATGATATGGCCAGGAAGACCACACTTGAAGCATGCGTCAGTGTTACGACGACATGGCCCTGGGTGCCTACGGTGGCAAGTAGAGCAAAGAGGATGAGTATGTCCTCCAGCAGGTGCTCTGGCTGGCTGAGGACCTGATAAAACATTTTACATAAGACATGATAATAGGGTATAAAGGACAATGCAGATATTCGTAAGATTGAATACCAGTGATAGCTAGACGGCTAGACTATGAACCTCTCTGGTTCTGGTCCCTACCGTTTCCATGGTTCCTGGTAGAAGTTTTGCTAATGTGTCAGAATATGAGTTATAACATGAAATCATAAGAAAATGCGTAAGTATTAGGACCTGCTGCCGTTGGAGTGTCCAACGTTGTTACGGTAATTATCATTACCGCCACGCCTATCCGTAGCAGAACGGTCGTTAGTCTGACCGTTTCCCTTGGGCTGATGAGGATGCTGCTGAGTAGCCGGCTGAGACCGGTCCCCAGTTTTCTGCCTGGAAGATACAATTTAAAGAGATGAATAATTGACATATATGGAAAGAATACGGATTGGTCACCGCTTGAATACAAAGGTTTACCTCTTGTCGGGTCTCTCTGCTTCCCCGAACTCATCTCTCTCCTGCAGCATCTCCAGTCTACGTGATGTATCGGCCACTTGTGCTACCGTATCCAACAGAGCAACTGCTAAGTGATTGGCGATCCTTGGATTAAGAGCCCAACGAAAATGTAGTGTCTGCTCTTCAGTGGTGCCCGCAGCTGCTCTCAGGACACCGACATAACAAAGAAAACGCTGCATGAAGTCATTACTGTCTTCGTCAGGTCGCTGCCTAATGGTATAGTATTCCCTCATGAGCCGATTCCTTCCCTCCATGGGTAAAATGTTAGGCGGGGGAGGATAGTCGTCGTTCTGATGAAGGATGTCTTGCATTTCTGCATCAGCAGCTGCAAACATCTCCCAGAGATTGTTTGTGTTTGCCATCTAACAGTATAACGTAAAACATATGATTAAACAAATCCAAACATAAAATATGTATACATAAGAAAAATTTATACCAATAAATCCAGAGAAAAATTTTATGCAAGAAAATTGTGTATGAATGCATGATGCAGTTTTATGAAAACTTTTATATGCTCGAGAGTGAACGCCTATGGTCAGTTCACCCAAAATAAAAGACATGGCGAGGGGACGCCTATGGGTCGGTCCCAAATTTAAAAGTTTCGATAAAACACATGCGACTAAATAGGGCCAGTCCTGTACCAACCATTACTTAGTCATAAACCTGCGACAATGACATGTATATGTATGCATAAAAATGATGAATGCATGAAAAACGACTTTCAGTTCTAGGAAGACCATATTGACTACCCACTAATTACATGTCATATTTTGAGAGCCTACAGGTCGAAGCCTTGGCTCTGATACCATAATTGTAACACCCCATTTTGATAATGGAATGTCACGCGTAATTATGGCGTGTCATCAAAGCATACAAGGATAAATGTCTAAACATTACATGACCATAAAAGGAAAATACCGGAATCAAACATCGGTAGTCCAAAAGTAAAGCTCATCACACACAAACATAAGTACTATAAATGAAAGGACTAAACAATGTCCATGGTAAGACTATCAAAGTAAAGATAATGCATAAAGTAAAGAAAGGCTAGAAAGCTTTCAGTCCATGTGTACGTACGCTTAAAGTCTACGAGCGTCCCTGAGTACCTGCCGTTTTGGGAACATAGAAAAGGAAAACGGCTGAGCAATACGCTCAGTGCACGGATGTACAATAAAGCATGAATAGTATAAGCATATAAGCATATAACAGCGGAAGAAACTAAGTCCCGAATAACCTAGTTAAGTCTTGGTAAAACTGGTTTTATAGTTTGAAAAGCCTTATGTTTATCTTATAAAAACTGTTTAACATATTCTACCATTAGCCAATATAAGTCATGAAAATCCACCGTGCATGAATACTTGGAGAGGTGACCTCATCATGCAAATTAGAGGGGCTACCTCTAATTTAATATACTGGTTTTTGGGTAGGAGGGATCAGCTCCTTGTGAAGGATGCAAGGCACACACCACATTCACACTGAGTAATCTGCTGAAAACATGTAACTAGGATGCACCCATATGCCCCACATGATAAATATAATAATATGGCCAAAAGCTGAAGGGACGCCACGAGCAATCACTCTGTCGTGGGGAAGTCATAACACCAGTGCCTCTAGTGTTATGGTTATGGTACCTCCATAACTAGGTGAAACTGGTCATGCATGTATATGGCTATAGGTATTCTAAATTAAACATAAGCAAGTCAAACATATAAACTTATACTACGGGAAAACAGTTGGCTCCATACGGGGAATCCTAATAAGGAAATAATGTCCATACTGAAAGGACGGGAATCCGTACCTTATGTCCAGTGAACGAAGAAGACGAACTGAGGAGAGTCCTACTTCGGTAACACTAATGCTACATAAATACATACGTGTATAAGTATCTGATTACTAAATACGTAACTGGTTTTATGTCATGTCTTAGCTTATTTTATACGTTCATGTCATGTTTTACTGTTTTAAGCTTTAAACTGCGTTTATCTTATATTCTGTCTATTTTGATTAATTATTACTTGTATTTCATGCATTATTATACTTACTGTGTAATAATAAGTAACTTTCTAAAAATAGCAGGTTTCCTAAAATAGAAAGTTTCCAAAAATAGAAAGTTACCAAAAATAGAAAGTTTCCAAAAATAGAAAGTTTCCAAAAATAGAAAGTTTCCAAAAAAGAAAGTTTCCAAAAATAGAAAGTTTCCAAAAATAGAAAGTTTCCAAAAATAGATATACTGCTTAAAATAGATAAGTTTCTAAAAATAGAAAGTTTCCATAAATAGATTAGCTGCCTTAATTAAATATGTTTCTAAAAATCGAAAGTTTCCATAATTAGATATAAGCTGGTTAAATAAGCTAAGTATATAAGCTTATGTGTTTTCTAATTATTTTTCTAAGTCATATTGATATAAGGTATAGTTTATTAATTATTACATGTAATTTAAATAAACTATAGGTTAAAAGTATTTAATTAAATATATCATGTTTTTAATTAAATAAAGTTAAATACTTAGGTTAAAACATGTATTATTAATTATTAATAATATAACCTAAGTCATGTTAATTAATTATAGCCATAGTTTTTAATAATTAATTAATTATAAAGTCTAGAAAAATATAAATACTTAGGTTAAAAATTCCATGATCTAATAATTAAATTATAACCTAAGTCATGTTTTATTAACTTAATATGTCATGTTTTATAAATTTAATCTTAACATATAATATTAAAATCATAAACCTTAACATAAACCATGAACTGTATCGTGACTAGAAACAATGAACCGGACCCGTAATCAACACCATACCCCGAACCACTTCGGGGTTCTCCCCAGTTTGCTGCTGCCGTTGGACCCACACCACCAAACTGAGACCTTGAGGTCTCGGTGGTGGTCCATAAGCCAAGCCGAGACCCCCTTGGGGTTCGGTTTAGGCGCCGGCCACAACAAACACCCCTAAATCCCATGTTTTGATTTTCCCCATAACCATTTACATGTTTAATTAATATTTTTAATTAGATTTTTTTAAAAACATCATGTTCTTATTTAACTTATTAAATCAAAACATAAAAGAAAAGGATTAAAAAGGTATACCGAATACGTGGATCAAACGAGGATGAACACACACGAACACTTGCACCAAATTCAAGATCAAAATCAAACAAACACACCCTTTCTTGTGTTTATATGCGACGGCCAAGGAGAGAGCAAGGAGAAAGAGGAAAAATCTTTTTAGGGTTTTGCTTAATTTTATTGTAAAGTGAAAATGACTAAAAGACTTACCTTAACCCCTTTCTTAGTAAAATTTGATGGGCTTGGCCCATCCTTCTTTGGTGTAGCCACGGGTAAGGGGGCCCCACATGGGGTACCCGTACCTTTTCCCGAGTCTATTTATTTTAGTGTTCGTTCGTGTTTAGTCGTGTTCGTGTTTTATGTGTTCTCGTTAAATATTAACCGTGACTTAATATATTTATTCGTGTTCGTAATAAATATATATACGTAATTAATATTAGCTCGTGATTAAATTACGTTCATGATTTCATGATCGCATGTTCGTGATTAATTATTGTTTAAATAATTATTGTGTGTTCATACATAATAAATACTTATCGTGATCTAACACGTACGTAATACTTACAATTCCTAACACGTGAACGTAATCATACTATAAAAGGAAAGTTTTAATCTAGTACGTACGATCTTAAGGGTACTATTCATGGTAAAAGCATGCGGGTTTTACAACGAGTTTATTTGTTTCATGCATTGGCTATGTTATTTTAATACATGTGATTTTGGACCTTATGTTATGTTGTGGATTATGTGCTTATATGAGTTGTAGGATCTATGTGATTATTTTAGTTGGTAGACTGATGTGTTATGTGTAGTAGTAATTCTTATAAGTGTCATCATAGGAGGGAGTGCATTAGTGAAAGGGGACTGGTATAAGTATGGTGGCCAACATAGTTATACAAGTACCACGACATCAATGGATTCCTAAGTATGGTTGCATGAAAGAGGGTTAATACATGCTTGTATAGTATATGTTGGATGGATTTGAGTGTATGTATGAATATGCCTATATATGTATAATTCCCTTCTATTTATCGGTTGTTTTCTTGTGATGGTTTGCTAGCTCGTTCCTCTTCGAGATGTTTAACTTCCGTAATAGCACATTTATTGAGTCCTCATTTTAGGTGTTCGTTTGTACGGTACTTTTAGCGTAAATGTTATTGAGATAGTTTAAGAATTCCATTGTCTTTGTTTATTTGGGGTAACGATAACTTTTATTTTGAGTCTTACATGGTAAAAGAAATGAAATTTGCAAATAGTTAAAATAGTTGTTGTTAGCTGATAAAATAAGGGTAAAGTGTCGAAAACGTGTTTGAAATAGGGTAAAATATAAATTCTTTAACATATAAGCATGGCTTATTTATTTTAAAAATATTTTAGTTTTGATCACCTAAAGTTATTGTTCTTTAGTTAAAATATTGTTCTTATTTAATTAAATATGTTTAAATCAAGTAATTAATCATATGATGGGTGAGAGTTTTAATTTTCTGGAATTAAAATAAATTAGACCTTGAATTTTTTAATTAATAACGGGTTATTTTTGGGTTTAAAATCGTTTTTTTTGTTTAAATCGGATTAGGCAGAAACTATCGCTAAATTGTCAGAATTCATCGCTAAACTGTCAGAAATTGTCGCTAATGTCTGGGCAGATTCTGGGTAAAAATCGTTTTGGTTATAACTTATTCGTTTTTAAAGCTTTTTAGGTGATTCAAAAGCCTAAAGTTATGTAATCGGAGCGTACTTTTCAAATATTTAGAATGTATTGTCAATGGAAGTCAGTAGCTTGGTCGAATTAATAGTACAACTGTCGAGTTCAAGATTGGACAACATGGTTTAAACTCGTGTTTTGGGTATTTTGGGATAGTGGACATTTAGAAGGCTAACATAGGGCTGCTTTGGGATAGGATTTTAGATGTATCCATCATAGAGATTGTTACATTAATGAAGAATTTGGGTTTCGGAGTCAATGTTGACGCGTGATATTGTGTTGTGTGCTTTAGACAATTGATCGTTCGTGAAGAGACTATAGTTTTTTTTTTGTCAAATGATTACATAAATTACTAATGTGATACCATGGTTTTAGAACAACTAATATACATTATAGTACAAAATCCATTTTGGGGTAAAATTTGGTTTTGCACAAGGTTTTAATAGTATGTCACCGGTCGTAATACGTTTCGGTTGTCGCTGGGTGCTTCTTGTGTCATTGGTCTGTTTCCATGGTTCGTTGGGAGTCGATACATGTTTTATGCTGAGTATCTTTTGGAGTCTCATGGTTTTGGTTCATATTTTTAAATTCGTTCACGTAAACGTCTGTTAGTTGTCCATGGGCTTGATCGTTTATCCGAAGTTGGGGGTCCTAAAATTTGTCGTGAGCTTATATTCATTGAGGGCGTTGTTGTAGTCATATGGATGATCCGGTTACGTTCTTATGAGAGAGATAGCGAGTTGGTTGTGAAATGAAGTTTTTTGAGCTTATGGAGCAAATCTCGAGACGAGATTTCTATTAGGAGGGAGTGATGTGACAACCCTATATTTTGGATTTGTCACTTCTGACTGTTTGACTTTGATTATGTGCTTAGTGTGCGTTTACGAGCATTCTGTTTATATTTGAGCCTTGGATTGGATGTTAGTCATCGTTCGTGTATTGCGTGGTGCATTATATAATGTTACGATGGGGTTAGTTCATGCTCATTTGTTCACTTGGATCTAACTATGATGGAATGCGGTCCTATTTTAGGATTTTATGTGTACGTATAAGTATTATAGTAAATCGTATTTTTACGAATTAGGGTTTAGCGTTTAGAGGTCTCGGATGAGGTATTTAGTCAAGGGAATAATTTACGGGATGGTTTTAAGTCATTTATGACTTAGTTATAAAGTTTATTTCATATTTTAAGAATTTCATAAAACTGTATATTTTACGTATTTTACGGTAATCGCGTAAAATTGACTAGTTAAATGGTTTAGGTGTCATTAATTATTTAAGGGATTAATAAAAAAATATAATTAAGGAAATAATTATTAAAAAAACGAATTTAATAATAAAATAAAAAATATTATTTTTGGTAAAAAATTTATAAGGGACAGTGGAAAAAAAAAAGAAAAAGGAAAAAAAGGAAAAAAGGAAATTACTATTGGGCTAGGATTTGTTTACTTAATCTTTATAAGGATTTTATTAATAACAAAAACACATAAAAAAAAACTCCAGTGAATAAAAGTCACGGTTCATCAAAGATTTTAGGGTTTTCATTAATTTTCTTGATTCAAGGTAAGTGATCAATTAAAACCTTAATTTAGTTCATGTTTTATTAATTAATCATGTTTACAATGTTAATTAACCATCATTGAGATGATTAGGGTTTTATTAATTTTTTGGAAAAATATAGTAATTAAGATCTGATAGGTGTGTAAACACCCATCCTTTTTACCACTTAATTACAATAATAACCGAGCCAAAACGTGTATTTTATGTCATTTATGTCGGAATTATGCGTGGTTTGTGTTTTTGTTGTGATTTAGGACGAAAATGTGGAAAAGGGAGAAAACACGGGCATTTACGGGCTTTTATCGAAGAAAAAGACGAAAGACGAAGTCAAGAAATCAAGAGTGCAAAAATAACGGAAGTCCAAGACCAATTTTGAAGATTTATCGAAGAAAAAGTCAAAATACGGAAGTTTACTTAAAGCCGAAGAACTCAAGTCTTATTTATTGAAGAATTAAAAGACAAGTTCAAAGAAATCCCGAGACAAAGTCATTAAAGTCCAAGATTTAAGAAGAATAAAAGGCTTAAGGACTTAAGTGTGCAATTAAGGAAAAATGAAAGAGGGGAGGAAGCTTCCTAAGCACTCCCTAATCCTCCCCTATATATAGATTAGGATTTCATTTCATTAGTTTTTGTTGGCTAATAGTGACAATTAGTTCTTCCATTTTATTTTCCTTGTCATTTAATTACATGTCACTTACCTTAATTTTCTTGCACCTTAAATACCTTTAATTTCAAGTAAGTTTTCTTTTAATTCTTGTCAATCTTTACTTTTTCTTGTTAATCTCCTATCTACCTTTCTTGTTTGATCTTAATCTTTATGCTTTATTGTTCATGTTTATGTTCTTGAGTTTTATTTGATTTAATTAAGTGGGTTTTGATTATTTTGGTTATATTTGTTAGTTTGATTGTTTTGGATTGTTTGTTTATGATTAGTAGATGTTATTTGTTTAGTTTGATTTAATCTTTTGGTTGATTTGATTAGTATTTGTTTAGATTCGTGCTTTTTCCTTTCTTGTGTGTTCTTCGCTGTTATCTGATTCCCAGGTAAAGTTCCGGATCAAGACAATTTCTTCCGGATCAACACCTTCATTCGGAACATTCAAAGTTCCGAATCAAGGCTTGTTCATCCGGAACCTATTCCGAACCAGTAGAAGTTCCGAACCAAGAAGAAGTTCCGAACCAAGGAGTTTTATTCGGAATAATTAATTATTCCGGATCAACACCTTCATTCGGAACATTCAAAGTTCCGAATCAAGCTTGTTCATTCGGAAGTATTCAGGATCAGTGGAAGAGGTGTTTCATTCGGAACATTCAAAAGTTTCGAATCAGTAAGTTCCGAACCAAGGGTTTCGAATCAAGAAGTTCCGAATCAAGGCTTTTGTTTAGGAAGTTCCGAATCAGTAAAAGTTCCGAACGAAGGATTTATTCCGGATAAGTGACATATTCTGAATAAAGAATTTGTTCCGGATCAAGGATTTTGGTAAATATTCCGAGTGAAGGAGTATCATTCCGAACTAAGGTGACATTCCGGATGAGTGATTATTCCGGACGAAGGATTATTCCGAATGAGCTGTTTTCAGGTTCTTTTTAGTTTTTGTTTTTAATTTTTAATTTTCAAGCTTTACTTTTCTCGCCTTTTTCTTAGTCGCACTTTAAGTTTAATTGCCTTTGATTTATTTTAGCCTTGCCTTATTTTAAGTTTTAGTTGCGTTTTAAGTTTGCCTTAGATAGATTTAAGTTTGCGTCATTCACTTTTAGTGCCTTTTACTTTTCGTCGCGCTTTAATTTCTCGCCATTTATTTTAAATTAGAGTTAGATTTACTTTACCAGCCCTTTAGTTTTAAGTTTTGCACTTTTTAATTACTACAACGACACAACTATTTGTTTCACCAAAGAACGACTGAGTCGCATAGTTAACCAGATCAATTCGATTAGACACACATCAACAAACGATCTTTTTAACTGGGCAAAACCATAGTTATCAAATGGCGCCGCTGCCGGCTCTTTTCGTAAAGATTAACGGTTTTCTGTGAGAGACGTGTTGCTTTTTGGGATCCGTTCATTCGTGAGCGTTATTTTCTTGCACAAAATTTTTCAAAAAACCATAAAAATTAAAAATTGTTAAAAATCCATAAAAATAAAAATTTTCAAAACTCCAAAAAGATTTTATTTTTATTCTGTATATATATTGTCTTTGTGTTTGGTATTGTTTTCTTTTGCCTTTGTAGGTGTATGCGTACTAAATCTTCTAATTATCAAGAGCCCGAGACTCGAGAAGATTTAGCTATGGCAGGTGTGAATAACAACAATAATCCACCGCACCTCAATAATAACAACAACAATGTTCTTCCACAGCCCAATCTTCGGACAATGGAGGAGCTTTGTCAACCTACCATGTTTGGACGAGGAGGACCGATTGCGCGATGCAAATCACGGCTCCGGAGTTTTCGTTGAAGCACCACATGATTCAGCAAGTGCAAACTAATCCATTCGCCGGAATGCCTGATGATGATGCCAACAAACACCTCGACAAGTTCATTACAATCACCCAAAGCATGAAGTTGCCTGGTGCCACAATGGATGTTCTTCGCCTACAACTCTTTCCACATACTTTATCACACCACGCCGAGAAATGGTTTGATCGTCTCCCGAAGAATTCCATTCATACTTGGGATGACATGACTCAACGCTTTTTGTCGCGCTACTTTCCACCATCCATGGTCACGAGCCTTCGAAATCAAATCAGCGGTTTCATGCAAGATCCCGATGAATCCCTCTTTGATGCTTGGGAAAGATATAATGTTTTGATTGATCGTTTTCCAAACCACAACATGCTCCCTGTGACCTTAATTGATACTTTCTACAACGGTTTGACTTTTCGTGATCGTGATACGATTAATGCAGCCGCCGGTGGCACATTTATGAAAAAGAGACCCGAGGAGTGTAGAGAGCTTATTGAGAACATGACTACTCATCATAAAAACTAGGATTCCTCCGCTTCTTCAAGGAACAACCCGAGAGTCAATGTTTCTTCCACTTCAGCAAACCCCGACATGACCGAATTCACCCGCATGATGACCGAAATGAACAAAAATATCTTGCTTCTCGCTACAAACCAACAACAACAAGTTAAAGCGGTTGCCAATCCTTGTGAAACATGCGGCAGTCCACACTCATACACTGATTGTCCTTCTACTCAAGGAAATCCGGAAAATATGTATGCAGCTTATGGTAATTATTCACCGGAAAATTACCAAGCTCGACCTCAAGGGGATCGAAATTTGCTGAGTTACCGGTCAAACAACTACCTTTCACCCGGTTTTTCTCCTCAAAACCAAAACCCCGCCAACAACTACAATAGAAGCAACCAAATCC
This sequence comes from Glebionis coronaria, assembly GCA_025667525.1. Classification (NCBI taxonomy): domain Eukaryota; kingdom Viridiplantae; phylum Streptophyta; class Magnoliopsida; order Asterales; family Asteraceae; genus Glebionis; species Glebionis coronaria. The sequence goes on from JANFOE010001937.1 coordinate 325,879, forward strand.
CATCAAGAGCTTCTAATCCTTATCACCCACCCGCTCAACAAGCCCCACCCATTAACCCCAATGTTGAAGCTTTGATGAGAACCCAAGGTGAGCAAATCAAGAATCTGCAGAGCCAAATTATCAATCTGAAAGGAGATATTACCAAGCAAGGGAATGACATTAGATCCGAGCTTCGAGATAATATTCAATCCTCCTTCAGCAATCAAACGAATGATTTGAAGAATATGCTTGCTAGTTTCTTGCCCGCCGCTCAACCCTCTTCTTCGAGTTCTCTACCTTCAAACACTGTCACCAATCCGCGAGCTAATGTGAGTGCTATTACTACCCGTAGTGGAGTTACCATAGTAGGACCACCTATCCCACCCCCATCATCTACACCTCCTCCACCACCATTTATCCCTACTTCTCCTACACCTAGTATTAGTACACCATTACCGTCTCCGCCTCGTCATGACGATGTCCCCAAGAAGAACCCTTCAACATCTCAACCTTTACCTGCTTCACCTACACCTACACCACCCAACCCTAATATTCCTTATCCATCTCGCTTAGGCAAGACCAAAATGCACACAAAGGATGACATTCAAGTGTCGAATTATTTGAAGATGATCTCTCAAATGACTTTCAACATTAGCCTTGTTGAAGCACTTGTCCACATGCCAAAATTTGTCAAAGCATTCAAGGAATTGCTTAACAAGAAGGAGAAGCTAATTGAGCTCGCCAACACACGCTTAAATGAAAACTGTTCTACAGTTATTCTTAAAGAACTTCCGGAAAAACTTGGAGATCCCGGTCGTTTTGTGTTGCCTTGCATTTTTAACAAAACCGAAGAATTTACTGCCCTAGCTGATCTCGGGGCCAGTATAAATTTGATGCCATTAAGTGTTTGGAAAACACTATCATTACCCGACCTTACTCCAACGAAGATGACTCTCGAGCTAGCAAATCGCACTCTCGCTTACCCCGTTGGTATTGCCGAAGATGTGTTCATTAAAGTTGGCACCTTCACTTTTCTGGTCGACTTTGTTGTTGTTGATTATGCAATGGACCCTCGTATTCCTTTAATACTTGGTCGGCCATTCTTGAGAACCGGACGAGCTTTAGTTGATGTTGCCGAAGGTGAGCTCATCTTAAGAGTCGGGGATGATGCACAAGTTTTCAAAATGGGGAAGCTTACAAGCAAATCCTTTGGACGAGAATCTGCGAATATGATTAATGTGCTCGATAATTTTGTCATCTACAACAATCCTCTATTCGAGTCTTGCATTGATAATCCACTTTTTGAAGATGATGTGGATGATTCTCTCTCCAATTTGGAACCTTCTACCATTTATGATTCTCCACCGATCTTTGATGCTTATGATGATGATTCTAGCTCAGATTCGGATGATTATGATGACCTTACTTCCGAGTATCCCGAGATGCCCACTTATGATGATTTTGATGAGGCCGATACTCTTTCGAGTGATTCTTCACATGATGAAGATCCTCCGCCATCCATGCTTAATCCTACTTTGGATGATTACTCATTTGAGGAAGACTTTTCTACTTTTCTCAATACCTACTTCCCTCATGAGAGTGATGCACCTCCTTTGGACTTTGATAATTATGGTCTTGATCCTACTTTTGATTTGAAGAAAATTCTTTCAAAGGAGAAGCAACCGGTCGACACCAACATCCGCAGCACGTATGATTTAACACCTCTTTGTCCACCTTCTGAGGACGAGGTTGTGCATTTTCTTCGCGGATCGTCTTCACATTCTGCTGAGCCTGAGTGCTATTTTCCCCTAAAGGAAAAGGTGTTCGACCCTGGTATCGATATTCTGCAGCCATCTCAGTATCTGTCTGATGAAATAAAAGGAAATATCTTTGGAACTTATGGAAATCTGCTTGCACCACATCACCCTTTCTACCACCGTGCTCCATCTTTGCTTAAGGGAACCTTGCCTACTCTTCTTTGGCTTGCCTTGTTCGCCTTAAGCTTGTGCTATTTGATGGACGAAAACTATGTCTTTGATCCCGGTGGATATGTTTCATGCTTCTTCCTATGATAATCAAGGTCGAGTCAGGCTCACGACTCGGTGAACAAAAATCAAGCGCTTCTTGGGAGGCAACCCATGTTTCTATCTTTTAGCTATCTATATCCTAAGTGTAGGGGAGACCCGTTGGTGTTTGCTATTTCCTCTCTTCTTCTATTAAGGGATTCAAGCGCTCAATGATCCACTCTTGATGATTCTTGCCGATCCGTGATTCCGTGTTCCCATCTTCCCGGTTCTATCCTAAACTCTTTTCGATTCACTATTTTATATTTTCCAATATTAAAATAGGAATCTCGTTAGTTGTCTTTTCCTTAACAAGATTTAAACAAAGTGCACAATGTCCCAAGTGTATGGGAGTTTACTCCCACATGCTTAAACATTGAGGACAATGTTTATATTAAGTGTAGGGGGGACTTCTATCGAATTTAAGTGGCCTTTTCCTTGTATTTGTCCTCATTTTAACCGGAAAATCAATTTTTCGCCATTTTTCAAAATTTTTGATCTATTTTGGCCTATTAGTTTTTCCCTTTGTATAGTCATTTTCTTTCCTTATTAGAATAAATTTTTAATAAAGTGGTTTTAATTTTCAAATGTTGTGAATCTTTTGACTCAACCCGAGTTTACTTATCTAAGTTTACTCTAGCTAGTATCCTTAACGTGTTTAAGTCAAGTTTTGCTAGGCTTTTATATAGGGAGCTATAAAATGCGAAAGTCTTAACTCTCACGGGTTAAGAACAAGAACTTTTCGCAAGTTCCTATAGTTGATCCTAGAGAGTCGTTTATCAAGGGAAATTTAAAATTCGATTTCTAAACTTGAAAAAGTCTAAGAATTTGCAAGATCCTATAGGCGACTCGAAAACCCAAAACTTTGATTTAAAAGGCTAAGTATCCACGAGTCTCATTCCTTGAGATTTTAGACTGTGGAGAACGAGAGATGATAGAGTCAATTATAAGTTTGGTATTCTTTCGTGAATTTATGTGAGTTAGTTATAAGCCTATTTAAAGTCCCTAATCAATGCAAGAAACCCTAATCTTAGCTTAATCAACACAAGGTATTACTTTTCAAATGTAATCTTATTATTGTATAATAAAGAATTACAAGTGTTATGGATAACACAGTTTGATGACAATGTGTTGTGCACACTTTGAACAACAATAAACCCTAACTTATTAATACAGTCGTATCTGTTTGATTCACTAAGTTATATGCACTAATGTTCTTGATATCTCAAAGTATTAAACATTAATGCATGGATACACATCCTATTTATAGTGTTACGAGTTTGACTTAAACAGTACTTGATGTCGACTACACAAGCTTTTACAAGTTCCCACATCAGTCACATGATGTCCTTCTATTCTTGGTAGTCTTCCAATATGCTTTAAGGAACAGTTGTCAAAAACAGTTTCCTTATTCTTCATAGTCTCGAACACACAAATGGCATGTCCAAAGTGTGCTGAGAGTTATCAGGGTATTACCACCCCTGATAACTCTCAACCCCTCAGAGTCCCTGATACATCTTGGCTGTTATCCATCACAGCCAAGGAGTATGTCTTCAGGTAATCTTCGACTTCCCTGACAATGTCTCTGACATGGACTCCTCTGAGGTTGCTCACAGAGACTTGGATCTCTGTGAGTCTTGCGAAACTTGCCTGCCTCCTAGGCACAGGCAAGGGACTATCTATCAGCCTAATTATGTTTAAATCAATGATAAAGGAATCTAATAAGTTTAGATTCCCAACAATCTCCCCCTATTTAAACATAAATAATGCTAGACTAACTAAGTTAAGGTAAATGAGTTTAACAGCTTCTTCTTACACATAACAGATCTTAACAAACATACCTCATGATTTTATTAAGACTTAAAGAAAATTACAAGTTCATTACATAAGTAAAATAAAAGATGAAGGTAAAAAGGGCTGAGACCATCTTCAATAGTCATCATTTTTGATTCTTTCTTCAACTTCGGCCACGTCTAATCTGTTATCAATTTCATCCTGCAAAGTCTTTGCAAACTTCTTGGAATACTCTGTGTTGATCTTGAGACACTTCTTGTGACAGAGTAGCTAAATAGTTGAAGCCAAGCACAACTCATCTTCCCTCTGAAAAGCATACTGACAAGCCTTGTTCATAAATGCCATTCCTCTTTCAGGCTCTGAATATGTCTGACCATCAACAGGGCCAACAATACCATTTGGAAGGATCAAATCCCTGTGCATACCATCCACATGAACATCTTCAGTAACAAAAGTTTCATTAACAATTTGTGAAATTCTTCTTCTTTTGTTGCCTGTCTTTGGGGGCTCTTGTTCAAAAAGCTGTGGTGGGGGATCAATCTTGAGTTTGGCTGCTGTTTACTTGATCTAGTTAAACTTAGCCTTAAGAGTTTTAAGCAGAAGGAAATTTGCCTGTCCAGACTTTTTGGCAGCTAAGGCTTCGAGTTCAAACCATTCTGATAACCCAAGTGTCTTTAACTTGAAGTTGTCAAACACATCCATATTCCTCTGTTGGTTTTCCCTCCATAAGATCATCTGTGGGGTGTTTGTGGATTTGTGAATGGTGTATTTAAACTTGGTTATCTTGCCAGCAGCATACCTGTTGTTCACGCAGGCATCATAGTCAGCTTTGACTTTCTTTAAGGCCTCAGCGCGTTTTAGTTCCATTTCCCTCAACCTTTGTTTTTGTTTTTCCCTTTCAGGTGGTGTCATCTTCCTCAGAGTAGCTTCATTTAATTCTTTGGCTGTCTTGAGCTCATTTAGTCTTTTGAATTCTTCAGCCTGTTGCTCTATTTCTTCATGGGTTAAAGGAATCTCATCGGAAGGTGTAAAGGTTGAAAAGTGGGAAAGGTCTGTGGTGGATCCTCCTGTCTCTAGCATCGCAGCTATCTTCTTAAGTTTGGTGTCAGTATCAACCAAAACTATCTCCTTTCCTTTCTTCGAGACAGAGGACTCCACACTTATGTTTTTCAAAACATCAGCTCTATTGATGAACGCTGTGTGAGCCTGAGTTTGAATAGCTTTGGGAAGAGAGCTCACAGTGAATTTTAGTTTCTTGGCCGCTGGCTCATCATCATCCTCAGGCTTGCTGATGTTAACTAAGATCAGAGATTTAGATGAGTCAGCTCCATCTTGTGGCTCCCCCTGAGTATCATCCTCATCATCAGGTACAATAACTGGTGTGATGACTTGGAGAGGAACAGGTGTAGTTGAGGGATTAGCTGATGATGAGCCTTGTTCAACAGATGCAAGGCTGAGTGTAGTATTCTTCTCCCCCTCACGTTTATCCTTACTTCGTTGATGCCTGGATGAACGTGCCTGAAAATGTCTTGCAATCTGCTCCACAGAGGCAGCCATGGCACGTTGTCTTTTTCTTGAAGCCCTGGCAATCTTCAGCAGGAGGTTGGCATTGGCATTAGTATTTGCCTGAACATGCCTGACAATAAAGTTAGCATGGTTGTATTGCCTGTTGCGAATAGCATTAAATTGCCTGTGTAGGGTGAGTTCATGTTCACGGAACATAGCAGGGACAGCTGAGTCAATAGCATCCTTGATTCGTGTTGAGAGATGACTAAGTCCCTGGGCTACACCTTTTCTTGCACCATCCTGAATTGGCTCAGTGACAGCCTCAGTCATAGCCTTCTTTATGATGCCTGGAAATGTCACAGTAAAATTGTGCATCTCTGACTTGATCACATCCAGCTTCCTTGATAAGTGCTCAATATCAGATTGATGATGTACGGGCTGAAGATTCTTGATATTGAGGCTTTGCTGAGCAAAATCATCCCCCCTTGGAATTAAGTCAAAGTTGGTCTGGGCAGGATGATCAAACATGAGGAATTCGGCTGTTGGATCATATGTTGGTCTTTGGAAGACTGTTGTTGCAGATGTAGCAGAGTTTGGAGTGTCAACAGCTTCCTTGAGAGGAGAAGTCTTGTCATCAGCTGGTGTGGACACAGCTATATCTTTAGGAGGAGAGGCAGACATCTGGTCGTCCTCATCTTCTTCATCCTCTTCATCAAACATTCCCTCAGGGAATTCATCTTCAGGCATTTGCTCAATATCAGAGACATAATCTTCTAATGAGAGCATTTCTTCATCATCATTTATCACAGGCTCTTCATCATTTGGTTTGTCCTGAGTCATTGTATCAGCCTCCGTTTCTTGTTGTACCTGAGGTTCTACGACTGGCTGTACAATTTCAGCCTGCAAGTTTGTTGTAATTAGTAACAGGGAAAAATATAAGGGGAATTGTCGCCATTTCGCTGTCCCAGAGAGGCTGAGGGTGATTACTCAGCCACTCCAAAGGATAAATCCTTGGGATTCTTTTAAGTGTGAATAAAGTGTGGTTAATGATCGCCATTCGCTGCCCCTAGGAAAGCTGAGTGTGATTATTCAGCCCCCCCAAAAGGTAAAAAACCTTTGGGACTCTTTTGATTGTGAAACATATGTTGTTTATGGATCGCCAGTCGCTGCCCCTAGGAAAGCTGAGTGTGATTATTCAGCCCCCCCAAAAGGTAAAACCTTTGGGACTCTTTTAAGAGTGAAACAAATGTTGTTGTAGGTCGCCTGTTACGCTGCCCCTAGGAGAGCTGAGGGTGATGATTCAGCTCCCCCTGAAAGGATAAATCCTTTGGGACTCTTTTAAGGAGGGAACCAAGAGGCTGTGTGAAGTACAGCTGATCAAGGTTGAGACATTAGTGTATTCAGGTTGTTGTTAGCCTGAATACTGTCTAGAGGGTTCAGGGTCATCGGGGTGCTTTATAAACACAAATGAATCATTCCCTGGTGCAAAGACAGGGTGTATAGAAGTCTTAAAGTATTCTAAGTGTAAAGACAGACTTCTATGGGTCGAGGATTACCCTAACTTCACCACTCTCTCCTACAGACAAATGAGAGTAGCTGCTTGTGAACCTCTAAAAATGTACACTGATTACCTGTGAGATATCAGCTTGGTTTGGCTGGTTTCCTGTTGTCTCTGCTGACCTAGAGACACTAGACGCCTGTTGTTTGTCAGCCAAAGATTCTGAATCCACACGAGTATCTGGACCAGAGGCGGTGTCAGTCTTCTTTTCCTTGGCCTTAATAACAGCTTTGGAGTGGGAAGAAGAGGGGATTTTCTTCTTCTTTGGCTGTTGGCCAGATGAAGCCTTGGACTTAGTAGTGTGCTGCCCAGAGGTCAAAGACGTAGACTTGCCAGCAACACTAGAAGTATTCACCTTCTCAGAGGAAGGGAGCAAGGGCTTCTCAGCGTTTGGTACCTGGTTGGCCACGTTCAGCATGTGGGTGGTGACAGGGATATCCTCAGCTCCTATTTCCTTGTAGATGGCGCCTGTGATGCGATAGGGATTAAGAGCAGTCAAGGCCTTGTTGTGGTAATTCTCTCCCAGCAAACTTTCAAAGATCAGGGACAGGAAGCGCACATAACAGATGTTCTTTTCCCTGACTTGATTCCTTCCCTTCAGTTGTTCTACCAGGTTTGAGAATAGGATGCTTCCAACGTCAACATCAGCTCCCCAGATTAATCCATACGCAATAGCCTGATGATTAAACGACATCTGATCCTGTGATCCCTGCATTCCTCCCAGGGACTTCACAATGTGGGTGAAGAGGACACGCCACATAGGAGTGAAATACTTAATCTTCAGAGGGGATTTGGCGAGGACTTCAGCTGGTGTGAGGGCAGGGTTAATGTCATGGCAAGGGTTGAGTATGGCCAGGGCTTCCTTGACAGCCTTTTTGTCAACTGCCTTCAGGCATTCATCTCCATGTTTTAGTCCGGCCACACTAGAAAAATCTTTAAGGGAGAAGGCAAAAGGATGTTCATTGCATGAAAGGCTAAATGTAATGGTGTCTTCTACTACTTCAGCAGAATACCAGAATTCCCTAAGGTATTCTTGGTAAAAAGTGGATGGAGATTTGGTGAAGGCTTCATTTAGGTCACAATTCTGCATGAAATTTACCAGATCTGAATATGAGCTGTTTGGTGCCTTAATCCATCCAATGGCGTTGTTGGAGGCGAGGATGCTCTCGTTGATCTCGAAGTTAACATTGGAGGCTTTTGGAACGGGAAACGCCATGGATTTGAGGTTGAAGGTGAATGAAAATGGCGGATGGTTGAGAGAGATAAGAACTTAGAGAGAGAAGTAGATTTTAGAATGGTGGTGGGTGAGAAGAGAAAGAAGACAATATATATTCAAACTTAAGTGAACAGTTATTCAACCGTATTAAATGCGAGGTGCGAAAATGACTGCTCAAGTGGGTCCCCTTGACCTTTCAAAAAGTTTGTCTCCTCGTTATCCGAAAAATAAATGATTAAATATTTGAGAATGTTTTTTGCATTTACTTGGAAAGTAACTACCTAGTTTCATGTGAAAAAACATTTAATATAGAATCAATCATTTAATGAACACATTTAATATCAAGCCACAGGCTTTGAGATATTGAGCATCCCTAGCTCAGCAACTAGCCTGTTGAACGAAGGTTCAGCCAAAGGCTTTATAAATATATCATCTAGTTGCAGCTCTGTGGGAACAAAATGCAGCTCAATATCTCCCTTCTATATATGATCCCTGATAAAATGATACCTGATATCAATGTGTTTGGTGCGAGAGTGAAGAACAGGGTTGTTGGATATGGCAATGGCACTGGTGTTGTCACAAAAGATTGGTACTTTGTCATACAAGATTTCATAGTCAGCCAATTGACTTTTCATCCAGAGCACCTGAGCACAACAGCTGGCTGCAGCGACATATTCTGCTTCAGCTGAAGACATAGCCACAGAGTTTTGCTTCTTAGCACTCCATCCAACCAATTTTCCTCCTAGGATTTGACAGCTGCCTGAAGTGCTTTTCCTGTCAATACAGCATCCAGCATAATCTGAATCTGAATAGGCCTTGAGATCAAAGCCTGATTCCTTTGGATACCATAGACCTAGGGATGGTGTTCCTTTGAGATACCTGAAAATTCTCTTAACAACCACTAGATGGGATTCTTTTGGGTTAGTGATATAGTGATTTTGTATATACTTTATTTTAGGAAAAACAAAGCAACACAAAAAGCGGTAAGTATTAAGTGTCGGTTTAGGAAAACCGAGCACTAATGACCCTTAAGAAGGTGAGTTCGTTCTCTCGAGGAGGCACGTGTGTTGTGTAATGAATGATGATTTATGTTTTTGATTATTAATGAGAAGAAAAGAAGAGAAAATGACGAAGACGAAAAAATTAGAAAAATTAAGGCAAAACACTACTAGAAAGTTACGACGTAGAACGTGAAAAACACAAAATTTAAAATTTTATTCTAAAAATTCCTAAAAATTACTAAAAATCCCAAATAATATTCTAAGAGTTTACAAAAAAAATCCAAACTTGCCAAAACCTTTTAATTAATTTAATAATGACTTTTTAATGCTAATTAAAGCCCTAAAAATCACTTTTAAATATTAAAAAGCCCTAAACAAGATTTAATAGTTTGTAAACCTCAAAAATGACCTAATTAAACTAAAAACTATTTTTAAAAATTTAAAAACCAATTTAAACTATTTTTAAACTCCTAAAAACTATTTAAAACTATTAAATCTTACATTAATTCTAAAAATTAATTGAAAAGCCTAAAAATTATTCTACAAATGGGAAAAGTCCTAATTAATGACAAAGAACCTAGGAAAAATGAAAAAGAAATTAAAATAAAACTTTTTATTTTAATGAATAAAATAATATTAAAATATTCTAAAAAATTAAAAGTCCTCAAATAAATTCTAAAAAATTCTCAAAAATCCTAAATATTCTAACTAAGAAGAAAATGTAAACAAAAGTTTCTAAAACCTCTTAATGAATTTTATATTAATTTTTAAAGTTGCCAAAAAACCCTAAAATTAAATAAAATCAAAAATTAAAGTTTTTGAAAACTTTTTTATATGTAAACCTCAAAAATAAGAATCAAAACCTAAAAACTATTTTTTTGTATTTTTTTACTACTGCTTAATATTTTTAAATGACTTTTTAAATCTAAAACTAAAAATAATCCTATTAAAAAATTAAATAAAAGGAAAAATAATATTTTTAACCAGAAAAATCCTAAAACCTATTTAAAACCTAGGAAAAATGGAAAGAAGCTAAGGAGCTTAATAAATAAGCTGAAAATAAGCAATAAGCCCACGGCTTATTTAACAAAGCTTAAACCAAAACCTCTATAAGTAATGGGCCTTGCCCATCTTTACACAAGATTAAAGCTAGCACACTGGTAAGGGCCTTGAACCCTCCAACGAGAGGTCAGGGGTTCGAAGCCAGGCTAGTGGTTTTTTTGCAAAACTTTTCTCTTTTTTTTTTCTTTTTAAAACTCAAATTGTCACCTATATAGCTTATAAACACAAACACAAAACCTTTTTAATCACAAGATTAAGCCAAATTTTGAAGATCAAAAACGTCCAGTTTACTTCTTGAACATAAGCAGGAATGAACTTGTGTTCTTGCTTTTAGCCAAGAGGACTTGGCTTGTTGAGCTTACTTGGTGGATTGTTTGTGGACAAAGGGGGCACCCTTGTGCTTATTTAAGCACAAGGAGTCAAAGATAGCAAATATAATCACTTATCACACACCAATAATCAAAAAAACAAAGCATACACAAGCTATGCAGGTTTCTGTGATGTATCTAGGACAGTGGACTATAATTAGCTTATATCTAGCTCTCTAGTGACTCTCAATTGCTCAAACTTGGCATACAAACTCACAAGATGCTACACAATCAATAACAAGCCTCTAATCTCCCTATTACTTAACAGTATGCAAGAATCAAGCACAATATTTCACAGAATTCAAGCAGATTAGTGTTATGCAGGTTTTTAAACTCACTTTTCTTTTTAAGCACACAAATTTGCTTCTAAACCTTCTAAACTTTCTTACTAACTAGTAAACAACTTAAAGCAACCTATTTCAAGTAATCTAACACCTTTGATAATCATTAATCAATTAAATTGCCCTGCTAAAACCTGTAGCCAAACACCCTTGTAAAAACTGAAAACCAACTTTTCTCAAACAAAAACCTAATACAACCTATGAAAACTGATTCATACACTTCAAAACATGCATAACAACTCAAATAAACACCAATCAAGCAGCTTATACACACTTAGAACACCTAAATCAAACAATCACTTGAAACTTACTATTTCTGAACTTTTCAAAAGAAAATGAAAGTTTTACCTTAGGACCCCACAATCCAGGGTCCTAGTGGATGTATAATCCACCTCCAAACCAACTCGGGTTGGTGTAGAAATTGATCAACAAACAAAGCTTCCTACCTGTTTAAGAAAAATCAAGCAAAAACAAGCAATATCCAATATTTCTGTTTTCTTTTGTCTTTCTTAAAAACTTATCCACAAAACTTACTAAACCTTAACAAACACGTTTTAAAAACACCTAACTTCAAAAATCAACAACCTTTCAGTCCACTTTCACTTTCTAAAAGGTTTGACTTTTGAAAAATTAGAAACTTTTGAAGAAAACTTGAAAATTCACAATACCTTTCACAAATTTTATGGAACTCAGATTTTTGCATACAACAATACACAAACTTTTATCAATATTAAAAAGGAATTACAATTGTAAATGACAAATACCAAACTTTTAATTTAATAAAAAGGGATTACAAGTGTAATGCAAAAAACTGGAACAAGAAATATGATGAACAAGCTCATCATATTTATACACCTCAATAGACTATTCTAGAACTGGAATTAAAATAATACAAGTCCTAAAACCCTAATTGCTAAATGTACAAAAATGCCCTCCTTGTTCTTGGACGCTTCTTGGTCAAAAGGAGGTGCCATGTGATGCCAGCTATGGAAGACCATTCTTGGACGTTAGATGAACCTTTGGGACCAAGGGGTTGATCTGGGATGTCAATTTGGTCGGGACATGGGGTTGTGGGAAAGTGACGGGTGCAGGGGATGCTTGGGGAGGGTCCCACAAGGCATGTGGAGATGTTTTGAAGGGTGGGTTATGGTGAGGGGAAGGCTAATTGTCAATCTGCACCTTTATAGCTTAAAACCCTATGATTTAGGTGTTAATTAAAACTGGGGATTTTAGGGTTTATAGGGGATTAGGGTCGTTTTTGATTTGATTTGGGTTAAACACTTTTTAAATAAAGTGTTATGGGGGGAAAGGGAATTTAGTGGGTGGGTTTGTTTGGTTAATTGGCAGATTGAGTCCCCAAGGTATCTCATTTCTTTCACTTTGTATTTAATTCCCAACAGCGCCAAAATTAGCTTTGTCAACTTTTGACAACTTGTCAAAACTGGCACAAAAGTTTTACAAAACTTTTTCCAAGGGCTCCTTTTGTATAAACTTGATTCTTCAAGGACTGGAAGTGTAATATCTTCAAATATAAAGGATCATACTTGTGCATTTGATATTGTGAGGGTCAAATGTGACAAGTTCTTCAAAGATGAGGGGCCATTTTTGCCAATCTTCAATTCTTCAAGGGTCTTTTTGCAAATTTCCAAACTTGGGCCCGGTTCATTGTGCGACTTCGTTTCCCGTGTTCGTTTTTTGATTGATTCTTGTGTTCTTTTGCCAATTCCTCAATATCCGTACCTAAAAATACACAAGTAACAAACACGAGCATATATTTGGCATATTTTATGATATTTTATGCATTTTAAGGCCGATATGGACGATGAGACCATGTATAAAAGCAGTCTCATCACTCCCCCATACTAAACCATTGCCGTGCCCTCACGCAATGCTAGAATAAAGTATCGTAGCATCTCCAAAATTCATTTTTATTCACTTTTATTGAAATGATAAACTAGCTACACTACACTATTGCTACTACTTGTGTTAGAGACATAATGTATGATTTTCATCGCAAAATGGGACGTTTAGGTTCATAGAATAAGAACACGTGAATGCTTCGTTAGAAATAATTTCGTCGTCCTCGATTTTCACCTTAATTCCATGCCAAGCGTGCAACGAGATCATTGTCATTATAAGTTAGTAATGCTAACACTACTCATATGCCCTAATCACGTACTTATTCTCCCATTATTCCTAAGTTGTATCTCTTATATTTTATTATGTCTTAATGATCACGAGGATACATCATTGACTTATGCGATAATAGAGATTTAGGTCTAAAAATAGAGTCCTAACGGTGTAACTAAGACCATCAAATCAATAACCCCTCCTAATAGACAACGATGTCAAAAAATTAAGTTGACAAGAAGAATCGATAAACACGGTTTTATAACGGTTTTGAACATGAGACTTATTACCAAGACTTTTATACGCCCCCTAACGGAAAGGCCTTATTATCTTTGGTTTACCTCCATCTTTTATTCAACTTCGCCATGAAGCTTTTATTATGACTTCGGTCTTGCCTTGCCTTTTATTATCCGCCTCATCGGTGGTTTTATTAGCCAAAGACGTATATCCTCACGCTAAAGCGAATTTTGGATCTTTAAAGCTTCAAAGATTAAGGCTTGATTCACTTTCAATTTTGCATAGATTTTAGGCCTTGTGGGGCTTCAAATTGTTTGCTTGATTTAGGTGAGCACTTGAAATCTTATTATTGGGTGAAGCTTTTGATTATTAGGGTTGCCAATACTTCAAAACCGTGACGCTGGCGATACCTTAATGTCTTCCCAATTTAATTACACGGAAGCTACTAGAAAAGACTAGAAACCCAACAATCCTAACTAAACCGCTAAATCAATATTTATTAAGCAAAATATTTAAATGCGAAGGGAGAATAAGCAAACAACGAGAACACATGAGTTTTTGAAAGAATACGAGTACTCTACGTTTAGCATAGTAACTTATAATTAACTCTATCATTTCTCGTCCTCATTTAAGAGACTTAGCCTAATGTGTAGTTAAGGAATCAAAGCTAAGTGCTCAACACGCACGGTCGAGTCAAAAATTACTCTTATTCTCGCCATCGGAAAATCTACATTCGTGTCTTCAAACACTTATAAAACATGAGAAAAATTTTAAATTTTGGCCATTTTTAGCCTTATTTTGCAACAAAACGATAAACAAAACGATAAACTTTGGAAAGCGTGAAGGTTTGGCAAGGCAAGTATCTATTCACCCCCCCATACTAAAGTTAAACATTGTCCTCAATGTTTCGAGTCTAGGGGTGCAAACACCCCCATACTAGAGACGTAGTCGAATGCCTAATCTAGCATGGAAAGGGTGTAACCAATAAGTAATAGCCGTTTATGAGGTGTGCTAAAAACCTAAGGTTAGAACATAAAAGGATATATCATATGTGGATATTGGGAAAGGCCTCCAAAGCAAACGATCGAGTGCTCCCATGAAACGAACACGAGAGGCTCCAATCGTGAAGATGATGATCTAAAAGACACAATTCACAAACAACCACGGAACAAAGGTTGGAAGGGCACACATCCCCTCACATTAAACTAAATTAGAAAGCAATAATATGTACATGGATAAGCATGGGTCTCCCCCACGAGACACCTTGTTTTTGATAACCGAGTCAAAAGCTCGACTCGAATCCCCATAGATGTGATCATTTAGGGATAATCATGGTTTGGTCAATTTTTGGTGGGGCTTACATGATAAACAAGGCCCAAAAGCACGTGGAGTACTTTAAAAATCCGATAAACGTATACCGGGGTCAAAGATAGCGTCCTCGTTTTCGGATGAAAGACGAGACAACACAACTCCAACACAAATCCCAATGGGATAGAAGGAAATAGGAGAGAAGAAATAGAAGGGTGGGACAATGGGTAAGTCTCTAAAAACATGAGCTACTCGAGGTAGACTCGCACCAATCAAATGAAAAGATTTTCCATTTATTGCATCGGTGGAAGACCGAGATTTCCCTATATAAGCAATTCCAGGATCAAATATCTCGTCCTCGGTGGAGAAAGGGGAGGGAACATAAGGGGCTTCCCCCACACTAGGTCCACACAAAGCATCGTCAAAAGGGGAAGACGAGCTTGTAGTACTCAAGACACGCGGTGATGACGGAGTTAGAATAGTAGAAAAATCTTTTAAATTAGATTCAAAATCTTTTCCTTTTTCATCTTTAATACTCTCCTTGTGAAAACCCGATTTGATTATGTCAAAAATATTTGGCGTATCTAAAACAATGTTAGTCACACTAAAAATTCTCACATTTTGAAAGCGTTTTGGTTTAGGTGGTGGCAAGTTTTCAAATCTTTTGTCAACAAAGAAAACCTCCCCATCGGGATCAACGTATTCATCATCCGAAGAATCACTCGAGATTGGAATCATAGGCTTAACACTCTTAACCTCCATCGGCGAAGGGGACGAAACTTCATTTTTATCAACTCCTAAAACTCTATTGGAAATCTTTTGACAAATGTTTTTGATGGGATTGACATTGTACAAAGATGTGATCGAATAAACATGAGAAAGAGTGGAGTTTTGGGTTGCATTAATGACGAGTTCTTCCTCATTGAAACGAAGAGTGATTTTTCTTGCATGCACATCGATAAGTGCTCTCGAGGTATCCAAAAAAGATCGACCTAAAATTAACGGAACTTTAGGATCGATGGGAATATCAACAACTATGAAGTCCACGGGATAATAGAATTTCCCAACTTTCACAAAGACGTCCTCGGCAACTCCACAAGCTAGAATCGTAGAATGATCGGCCATTTCGATTGACATTCTTGAAGGAGTGAGATTTGGAAGATTGAGTGATTTAAAAATCTCAAGAGGCATCAAATTAATACTAGCACCAAGATCGGCCAAGGCGTAGCATTCTTCCATGTCTTGGATAGCACATGGGATTAAAAACTTTCCAGGATCACCGACTTTTTGAGGTATGCGGCTTAGAAAAACCGATGAACAACTAGACGATTTTTGCAATTTTTCTTTGTTATTCAACATACTTTTGAAGTTCGCGGCAAATCGAGGCATCATGACTAAGGCGTCGGCAAAACTTATATTAAAATGCAAGTCACGAAACATTTTCATAAAAAGTTCAAATTGATAATTATTTCGTTCTTGTGCCTTTTCCTTGTTTCGTCTTGATGGGTAGGGTAAAGGTGGTGTGGGTTGGGGCAAATTAGGCATAGGCATCGGCCTTGGAATCTCGGGTTCCATAATGGGTATTGGTTCAACCGTAGGTGTGGATTGAGCGGTACTTCGTGGGCTTGTAATGTGCTCCTTTTCAACCACAACCTCGGGTTCTTTCTCTTTTTCCTTCTCCATAGAAGTACTTGGACGAGAAATGGGTTCTTTGAAAGTTTTATCACTACGAGTGGTAATAACCTTCAATTCTCCTTTCGGGTTCACGATGGTATCACTAGGAAGACCACCCGAAGAAGAGGGCTTACACATGATAGCTTCGAACATCTTAGCCATTCGGTCCTCAAATTTTGATTGCCTAGCATCCGCTTTCAACAATTCTTGCTTAATCTCATGTTGTCCTTGCTCCATTTTTTGTTGATTTTGTTGGAGTCGTGTGACATTTCCTTCCATTTTATTAGCATGAGTTTTAAGTTCATTAGCAAGTTCGTTTTTTAGCTCGTTTTTCAACTCGGATCTTAAGCTAACCATTTCACGTTGCATATTGTCAAACTTAGCATCATTAGCCTTAGCATAATTCAAAAACTCTCCTTGAAGATTTTTGGTGTGATCGTTTTGAAAACCTTGGGCATTGTTTTGAAAATCACGGTTTTGGTTTTGGTTTGAAATTTGCCCATTTCCACTTTGGTAATTACCTTTGTTATAGTTTCTTTGATTTCCTTGGTAATTTCCACCTTGATTGTTGTTGTTGCGATAATTATTAGCATTTTGATTGGGTGGAGCTTGATTTGAACGTGAACCTTGACCGATTTGGTTATAAGTTCCCGTGGCTACAAAAGCATTCGAAGTGTTACCATCCGCGGTAATGCACTCGGAAAGATCATGAGCTCCCCCACACGACAAACAACTTTTAGAAACCGCTTTAACCGAAGCGGTGTTGGAAGCTTCTTGAGACTTCCAATGGGACATAAGGTTTGCAAATCTATCGAAAAATCGGTTTTCTTCATTTGCTTCATCATGTAATGCATTGATACTTTGAGACGATGATGAGCCCCTTTTGACAACACTCGGTGTGTGACGAGGGCTATAAACCTTAGACCTATTCTCGATTATGACCAAAGCTTCTTCAACCGTTTTACACAAAAAATTACCACCCGCGGCGGCATTTAAATAATCTCTTTCATGATCGTTAAGCCCATTGTAAAACGTGTCGATTTGGTGCAAATCGGAAAAACCATGATGAGGACATTCGTGTAACATCTCCTTAAACCTATTCCAAGCCGTAGAAAAACTTTCATTTGATTCTTGTGAAAATTTAGAAATCTCATTTTTCAAATGCGTAGTCTTAGAGGGCGGAAAAAATTGGTTCACGAATTTCGAAACGAGATCCTTCCACGTCAATATAGAATTGGGTGGCTCTTTCTCTAACCAAATTTTAGCGGGCCCCGCTAAGGAATACGGAAAAAGCATCATCTTAATCGAGTCATTCGAGACATCCTTAAATTTGCACGTGGCGGTAAGACGATTAAATTGGCGGATATGGTTGTGCGGATTGTCCTTCTCATCACCACGGAATTTGTTGTTTTGGATCATCGACAACAAACCCGTTTTCACCTCAAAATTCTCCGCAAGGATTGCGGGAATCACAATAGCTTCTCCATAACCCTCGGTGGGTGCTTGAAGTAACTCCATCATAGTTCGATTCTCCATGGTTGGTTCTTCTCGTACAATGGGTTCGTCAATAGGAGATTCCTCACTAGAAAGAGTGAGTGATTTGTTTCTTCGTTTACGAGCACGTCTAGCTTTAGAGCGAGTTTGCATAAACGTCACGTACAACGAGAAGGCGAGCAAAGAAGATTCTTTTTGGTATTTTGTGTTTTTTAATTTTTTTGTGGTTTTTGATTGTATTAACCTTTTTTGGAAATTGGTGAATGTATTAAGTAGACAACAAAGTCCACAAATCTCCTCACTTAATCAAATCTCTTAAAAAGGCCTCAAGGAATGAAAACGATCACGTGGAGTGAACGCCTTCGATGACTTTAGAACGATGGTGGAACACCAAATCGTTCAAGAGGGTTTAATCAAATGGAAACCAAGAAAATATATATGATATGTAGTAATACTTTGGGCGGCAAAACCCTCGATTCACTCTCAAAATCAAATACGCACAAGCAAGCGGAGGAAACGAGGCGGCGCGAAGCACTTAAGAGCCTTTTTCCTTTAGGTTGTGAAATACAACCGCCTTATACCCACCTTATAGTTTGTATTATCAAGATTAAGCTTCACGAAAGTATTTATCTATTTTTGCCTTTTTCTTTGGTTTGAGATTCGAATACAATGATCGAGTGATGAAATCCCGAATCAAGGTTGTGATTGCTCACGTATTTGGAGTACTTGTGTATTTATTGTTCTACGTATACAATATAGTAATAGTATTCACACAAAAACCGAAAAACGATAATACGTATTAATAGAGTGCTATTAATACAATTATATTTATGGCTAATATAGAAAAACAACAATGGTTCAATCAAAACACAACACGCCTCCCCGGCAGCGGCGCCAAAATGATATATTGTTTTGTATACCCTTTTAGGAAAAAGAGGCAACAAAGTAGTGGTAAGCGTTAAGTGTCGGTTTAGGAAAACCGAGCACTAATGACCCTTAAGAAGGTGAGTTCGTTCTCTCGAGGAGGCACGTGTGTTGTGTAATGAATGATGATTTATGTTTTTGATTATTAATGAGAAGAAAAGAAGAGAAAATGACGAAGACGAAAAAATTAGAAAAATTAAGGCAAAACACTATTAGAAAGTTACGACGTAGAACGTGAAAAACACAAAATTTAAAATTTTATTCTAAAAATTCCTAAAAATTACTAAAAATCCCAAATAATATTCTAAGAGTTTACAAAAAAAATCCAAACTTGCCAAAACCTTTTAATTAATTTAATAATGACTTTTTAATGCTAATTAAAGCCCTAAAAATCACTTTTAAATATTAAAAAGCCCTAAACAAGATTTAATAGTTTGTAAACCTCAAAAATGACCTAATTAAACTAAAAACTATTTTTAAAAATTTAAAAACCAATTTAAACTATTTTTAAACTCCTAAAAACTATTTAAAACTATTAAATCTTAAATTAATTCTAAAAATTAATTGAAAAGCCTAAAAATTATTCTACAAATGGGAAAAGTCCTAATTAATGACAAAGAACCTAGGAAAAATGAAAAAGAAATTAAAATAAAACTTTTTATTTTAATGAATAAAATAATATTAAAATATTCTAAAAAATTAAAAGTCCTCAAATAAATTCTAAAAAATTCTCAAAAATCCTAAATATTCTAACTAAGAAGAAAATGTAAACAAAAGTTTCTAAAACCTCTTAATGAATTTTATATTAATTTTTAAAGTTGCGAAAAAACCCTAAAATTAAATAAAATCAAAAATTAAAGTTTTTGAAAACTTTTTTATATGTAAACCTCAAAAATAAGAATCAAAACCTAAAAACTATTTTTTTGTATTTTTTTACTACTGCTTAATATTTTTAAATGACTTTTTAAATCTAAAACTAAAAATAATCCTATTAAATAATTAAATAAAAGGAAAAATAATATTTTTAACCAGAAAAATCCTAAAACCTATTTAAAACCTAGGAAAAATGGAAAGAAGCTAAGGAGCTTAATAAATAAGCTGAAAATAAGCAATAAGCCCACGGCTTATTTAACAAAGCTTAAACCAAAACCTCTATAAGTAATGGGCCTTGCCCATCTTTACACAAGATTAAAGCTAGCACACTGGTAAGGGCCTTGAACCCTCCAACGAGAGGTCAGGGGTTCGAAGCCAGGCTAGTGGTTTTTTTGCAAAACTTTTCTCTTTTTTTTTTCTTTTTAAAACTCAAATTGTCACCTATATAGCTTATAAACACAAACACAAAACCTTTTTAATCACAAGATTAAGCCAAATTTTGAAGATCAAAAACGTCCAGTTTACTTCTTGAACATAAGCAGGAATGAACTTGTGTTCTTGCTTTTAGCCAAGAGGACTTGGCTTGTTGAGCTTACTTGGTGGATTGTTTGTGGACAAAGGGGGCACCCTTGTGCTTATTTAAGCACAAGGAGTCAAAGATAGCAAATATAATCACTTAGCACACACCAATAATCAAAAAAAACAAAGCATACACAAGCTATGCAGGTTTCTGTGATGTATCTAGGACAGTGGACTATAATTAGCTTATATCTAGCTCTCTAGTGACTCTCAATTGCTCAAACTTGGCATACAAACTCACAAGATGCTACACAATCAATAACAAGCCTCTAATCTCCCTATTACTTAACAGTATGCAAGAATCAAGCACAATATTTCACAGAATTCAAGCAGATTAGTGTTATGCAGGTTTTTAAACCCACTTTTCTTTTTAAGCACACAAATTTGCTTCTAAACCTTCTAAACTTTCTTACTAACTAGTAAACAACTTAAAGCAACCTATTTCAAGTAATCTAACACCTTTGATAATCATTGATCAATTAAATTGCCCTGCTAAAACCTGTAGCCAAACACCCTTGTAAAAACTGAAAACCAACTTTTCTCAAACAAAAACCTAATACAACCTATGAAAACTGATTCATACACTTCAAAACATGCATAACAACTCAAATAAACACCAATCAAGCAGCTTATACACACTTAGAACACCTAAATCAAACAATCACTTGAAACTTACTATTTCTGAACTTTTCAAAAGAAAATGAAAGTTTTACCTTAGGACCCCACAATCCAGGGTCCTAGTGGATGTATAATCCACCTCCAAACCAACTCGGGTTGGTGCAGAAATTGATCAACAAACAAAGCTTCCTACCTGTTTAAGAAAAATCAAGCAAAAACAAGCAATATCTAATATTTCTGTTTTCTTTTGTCTTTCTTAAAAACTTATCCACAAAACTTACTAAACCTTAACAAACACGTTTTAAAAACACCTAACTTCAAAAATCAACAACCTTTCAGTCCACTTTCACTTTCTAAAAGGTTTGACTTTTGAAAAATTAGAAACTTTTGAAGAAAACTTGAAAATTCACAATACCTTTCACAAATTTTATGGAACTCAGATTTTTGCATACAACAATACACAAACTTTTATCAATATTAAAAAGGAATTACAATTGTAAATGACAAATACCAAACTTTTAATTTAATAAAAAGGGATTACAAGTGTAATGCAAAAAACTGGAACAAGAAATATGATGAACAAGCTCATCATATTTATACACCTCAATAGACTATTCTAGAACTGGAATTAAAATAATACAAGTCCTAAAACCCTAATTGCTAAATGTACAAAAATTCCCTCCTTGTTCTTGGACGTTTCTTGGTCAAAAGGAGGTGCCATGTGATGCCAGCTATGGAAGACCATTCTTGGACGTTAGATGAACCTTTGGGACCAAGGGGTTGATCTGGGATGTCAATTTGGTCGGGACATGGGGTTGTGGGAAAGTGACGGGTGCAGGGGATGCTTGGGGAGGGTCCCACAAGGCATGTGGAGATGTTTTGAAGGGTGGGTTATGGTGAGGGGAAGGCTAATTGTCAATCTGCACCTTTATAGCTTAAAACCCTATGATTTAGGTGTTAATTAAAACTGGGGATTTTAGGGTTTATAGGGGATTAGGGTCGTTTTTGATTTGATTTGGGTTAAACACTTTTTAAATAAAGTGTTATGGGGGGAAAGGGAATTTAGTGGGTGGGTTTGTTTGGTTAATTGGCAGATTGAGTCCCCAAGGTATCTCATTTCTTTCACTTTGTATTTAATTCCCAACAGCGCCAAAATTAGCTTTGTCAACTTTTGACAACTTGTCAAAACTGGCACAAAAGTTTTACAAAACTTTTTCCAAGGGCTCCTTTTGTATAAACTTGATTCTTCAAGGACTGGAAGTGTAATATCTTCAAATATAAAGGATCATACTTGTGCATTTGATATTGTGAGGGTCAAATGTGACAAGTTCTTCAAAGATGAGGGGCCATTTTTGCCAATCTTCAATTCTTCAAGGGTCTTTTTGCAAATTTCCAAACTTGGGCCCGGTTCATTGTGCGACTTCGTTTCCCGTGTTCGTTTTTTGATTGATTCTTGTGTTCTTTTGCCAATTCCTCAATATCCGTACCTAAAAATACACAAGTAACAAACACGAGCATATATTTGGCATATTTTATGATATTTTATGCATTTTAAGGCCGATATGGACGATGAGACCATGTATAAAAGCAGTCTCATCAGTTAGCTTGGTACCTTGCACAGAGACATGTGGAGAATTGGATATCTGGACGACTGGCTGTTAGATACATCAGTGACCCAATCATACCTCTATATAAAGTCTCATTGACAGAGACCCCTGACTCATCAGGGCCCAAGTTGTTGGGTGGAAGCATGGGGCATTTCACTGATGCACAATCAGCTAAGTCATATTTTTTAAGTAATTCCTTAACATACTTTTCTTGACAAATAGAAATTCCCTTAGGACATTGTTTAATTTGAAAGCCCAAAAAGTAAGTTAATTCACCCATCATACTCATCTCATATTTCTTGGTCATTAATTTAGCAAAACGTTTACTAAGATTGACATTTGTTGACCCAAAGATGATATCATCCACATAAATCTGCACAATGATGAAATCACTCTTGTCCTTGAAGGTAAAGAGTGTTTTATCAATAGAACCCCTGATAAATTTATTTTCAGATAAGAAATTTGAAAGAGTTTCATACCATGCTCTTGGAGCTTGTTTCAGACCATACATTGCCTTGTGAAGTCTGTACACATGGTTGGGAAACTCGCTGTTCTCAAATCCTTCAGGTTGTGCAACATACACTTCCTCAGCCAAATCACCATTGAGGAAGGCACTCTTTACATCCATCTGATACACAGTGATGTTCATATAGGCAGCATAAGCAAGAAAGATTCTGATGGCCTCAAGTCTAGCAACAGGTGCAAAAGTTTCATCATAATCAATTCCTTTAGTCTGAGAGAACCCCTGTGCTACCAGTCTTGCCTTGTTCCTGATGATGTTCCCAATTTCATCCATCTTATTTCTATAGATCCATCTAGTGCCTGTGATATTCTTTCCAGGTGGAGCTGGCACTAGTGTCCATACTTTGTTCCTTTTGAACTGATTGATTTCTTCTTGCATAGCAGCTACCCATCCTTCTCTACCAGAGCCTCAGCTACTCTTTTAGGTTCAATTTGTGAAAGAAATTCAGCAAATAGACATTCATTGGCTGAGGCTGACTATGAGTCTTGGATCCACTGTCTGGTTGTGACCCCTGCATTTGGTTCCCCAATAATGTTGACAAGAAGAATGTGTTGATCTCTTGACCACTTATTTTGAGGAGCAGGGGATTCAAGAGCAGGGGTACTTGAGGGCACAACTGGTACAATTTGAGTCTCATCCTGCTGACTAGGAGGGCTTTCTTCAAAGACTACTTCAGTGTCAGAGTCTTCTTCAGCCATATCAAGGGAAGCTATTACATTATCAGCAGGAGAATCTTCAGAGATTTGAAGAATTGGTGAGTCATCAATATCATGAGAAGGACCATCGGAGATTTGAGTTTCTTCTTCATCAAGTTCCTGAGAAGTACGAACTTCTATGTTGTGAGTAGACAGAGGGTCAAAAGCAGGGACATAAGGAGTGAGAGTGTTGGAGTGATGATGACTGGTAGGTCTGGGTTCTGTGAACTCATCACTTGGGAAAGAAATATTTTCATTAAAATCTACTTCATCACCCTCTGTTCCTGTTCTCTGTATGACTTCATCATCTTCATTGAATCTGACATGGAATGTTTCTTCTACTTCTTGTCTTCTGATGTTGAATACTCTGACGGCTTTGGCTGTTGGAGAGTATCCCAAAAAGAAACCATCATCAGCTTTTTCATCAAACTTTCCAAGTTTATCCCTGTAGTTATAAATAAACACAGGGCATCCAAACACATGAAAATAGCTGACGTCTGGAGATCTTTTTCTGAAAACTTCATAGGAGGTTTTGCCATGTCTTTTGACAATGATTGATCTGTTTTGAGTGTAGCAGGCAGTGTGAACAGCTTCTCCCCAAAATTGCTTTGGTAAGGCTGCACCATTTAACATAGTTCTTGCTGCTTCAATAAGAGTCCTGTTTCTTCTTTCAGCCACACCATTTTGTTCAGGAGTGCCAGCTGAAGAGAAGTTTTGAGAAATCCCTTTTTCATCACAAAATGATTCAAGTTGATGATTCTTGAATTCTGTACCATTATCACTTCTTAGAGCTTTGACTCTAACATCATTCATATTTTCAACCTGTCTGATGAAGGACATGATGGTTTCAGCAGCATCACTTTTCCTTCTGAGAACACCCATGTATATCTTGAAAATTCATCAACTATGACCAAGGTGTATTTGTTGTGATTAATGGTTTGAGGTTTGACAGGCCCAAACAAGTCCATGTAAAGGAGATGTAAGCACTTGTCAATAGAGAATGATTGCCTAGTCTTGAATGAAGACCTGTGATGTTTTCCTTTGACACAGGCAGAACACGTTTTGTCTTTGGAAAACATTACTGAAGTTAGACCAGCAACCAAGTTTTGAGTGGCTATCTTATTGATGTTCTTGAAGTTGAGATGAGACAGTCTTTTGTGCCACAGCCAGTTGACACTTTCAGAGGCTTTGGCAAGAAAACAATTTGAACTGTCTTCAGAGCACACAGCCATGTTGATGACATAAACATCTCTCCTTCTAGGTGCAATCAGCACAACATCATTGTTTTTGTTGAATATGGTTCCCTGAGTCTTAGTAAACAAAACCTTATAGTCAGCATCACATAATTGGCTGATGCTAATAAGATTGTGTTTAAGACCATTCACATATGCAACCCTGGTAAAAGTGATCCCATTGCAGTTCACTGAGCCATATCCTTCTGTGTCACCTGAAGAGTTATCTCCAAACACCACTTTGGGACCTGGCTCCTTTGAGTATCTGTGCAGGTATTGTTGAATCCCTGTCATGTGTCTAGAACAGCCACTATCTAGATACCATACCGATTCCTTGAGATATTTCTGCACAGATACATAGAAACAGATTAGTTCCTATGGTGAACCCACTTTCCAGTGGGTTCCCTGAATTGCTTGTTAGCAACTCTTGTGTTCCTGAAAAACTTTTGGCGTTGGGATGGACAGTTCATTGTTTCATGGTTGTAACTCCCACAGATATCACACCCAAGGAAGTCACCACACTCGTCTGAGTGATGGTCTGTGAACCCACAGAATTTACAGGGAGGATAAGATTTGTAATTTCCCTGTTGCCTTTTGGAATTCTGTGGTCTGTCCCTAGAGGGTGTCTGAGCTCTTTTAGCTGCTATGTGTCTGTCATGATCTAAGGTCGAATGGTGAGAATTTTTACATACATTGCAATAAGGTTTGATTAACCTTTCCCCTTTGGGTTCACCTAGGACTGACTTAGGTTCATGAGAAGTAGAGCATTCAGCGGAAGGCTTAATGTGTTGTTTCAATAGTTCTAATTCTTTCATAAGAGACAACAAGCGATCTTCAGTGGTGGGGTCAACCTTATTCACAGTTTCAGAAGTGACAGGCTTAAAAGCTACTTGTTTACCAGTTTGTTTAGCAGGCACACGAAAAACTTTGGATGGAGGATTCTCAATATCTGTCCTAAGTTCGTCCTTAGCAGATCTAGAAGAGCTGCTAGGTTCAACTCCAGAGAGTTTGGGCAAAGGTGGTAGCTCAGCCACATCTTCAGAGACAGGGTCATTAGTCAAAGAGGTATCTGACATATGAATAGTCTCTGTAGATTTAAAGACAATGTCTTTGGGTTTGGTGAGAATCCTCAGCTTTTTATTCTTAGCAGTTATATCCCTGTTTAAGTCAGCAGGCACTTCATCCCTAAGCAATTCATCAATAGTAAACCTAGCACACAGCCATTTTTCAATAATCTTGTTCAATTCAGAGACTTGATCATTTAGAGCTATGTTTTTCAAGGTTAATCTAGCTACTTCATTTTGCAGGGATATTTTCTCTAAATTAACCCGCCTGAGAGTTTCACATTCAGCCTTAGCATTTATCATTTCAGATTTAATAGAGTGAAACTTCTCAAGTAGCTTCTTTCTTTGTTCCTCAACAAAGTGCAAATCAACAATGGTGTAATCAAGGACATGCTTACGTTCATCACTATCAGACATAGATAAAAGCCTGTGTACCTTTTTCATTGTGATGTCAACCCATTGTCCTGATCTAGCATCACCTTTTCCAACAGCTGGTTCATCCTCAGCTATCGCCATAAAAGCCCTGACTCTTGTGGTGTCTTCTTCATCTGAAGTCAGTGGTTCATCATTCCAATCATAAGTTTCAGCAACCAACCCTTTCTCTGTCTTTTTCTCACCACCTTTCTTTTTGGACATAGCTTCAATCTTCAAGTTCATTTGTTCTAACTCAGCTTTAAGTGCCTTGTACTTATTTTTGTAATCTTTCTTCTCAGTGTCTGAAGAATTGGATTGAGATGAGTCGTTATGTTGTTTGAACTTGTAGGGTTTGGATGAAGATTATGGATAAGAGGGTGAGGATGTCTTGGTGGAAGGACAATCTTTTTGAAAATGTCCAAGCTTTCCACAGGCAAAACATGTTTCTTTTGACCTGTCAGTTGGTTTGCTAGCTGATCCTACTCTTCCAGATCTTTTGTAGTATCTTCTTTGGTTGGCTAGCAATGCTCTTTCATGGAATTCTGCATTGAGGTCTGACAATAACTCTTGGCTGCTACGGGTATCTTCTTCAATATCAGAATCGCTGTCATGAGAATATGTTGCAGAGATCAAAGCTTTGGAGGATGCTCCTTGGACTACAAATCTTTCAGTCTCTGATTTGTAGATAGTATCGATCAGCCCTTCTTCATAATTGTACTTACCATAGAGCTGAGCAAGGGTATCATTTTTGATTGAGTTGTTAGCTCTTTGAGTCTGATTCATGCTCAGCCACTTTCTTGGAAGGCTGTTGACAAAAGTAGCATTGATCTCAACTTGACCAATAGTGACATCATTCATAGCAAGGTCATTTAGAAGAATCTTCAGCCTAGTATAGGTTTGCTGAACCTTTTCACCTTCAAGTGACTTAAAGGCATTAAACTGAAGTCTGAGTGCCTGAATCTTTGTCTCTCTTGTTTCAGAGGGTCCTTCATGGCCAAGAATGAGGTCTGTCCACATTTGTTTTAGCTGTGGGACACTGAATGACAGACTTCATGATATGCTTGGGAAGACAGGAAATTATGATGCTTTTGAGACGTTTATCTTGGTTTGCTAATTTCCTATCAGCTGAAGTCCATTGTTTGATAGGTTTGGGAAGAGGGTTTTCTTCAGTGGATGTAAGCGCCATGGGAATATATGGACCATTTTCTAAAATTTCTAAGAGAAAAGGTTCAAGTCCATCAAGGTATACAAGAAATTGACTCTTCCAACTGGCAAAGTCTTCTTCATCAAAGACTGGTACACTGGTTACGTGTGATCCACCTCTTGCGTCAAGAAGTTGGGGTAGATCATCGTCATTGGCTGGAGGGTTAAGTCTTGGTGAAGATGGGTTTGTGGAAGGTGATTGTGGGCTAGAAGTTTCCGGCATGGTGGATCTTGATTATAAAACTGAGAACGATGTTTCTTGAAGGTTTTAATATCAAACACCGCTCTGATACCAATTGAAAGTCCCTAATCAATGCAAGAAACCCTAATCTTAGCTTAATCAACACAAGGTATTACTTTTCAAATGTAATCTTATTATTGTATAATAAAGAATTACAAGTGTTATGGATAACACAGTTTGATGACAATGTGTTGTGCACACTTTGAACAACAATAAACCCTAACTTATGAATACAGTCGTAGCTGTTTGATTCACTAAGTTATATGCACTAATGTTCTTGATATCTCAAAGTATTAAACATTAATGCATGGATACACATCCTATTTATAGTGTTACGAGTTTGACTTAAACAGTACTTGATGTCGACTACATAAGCTTTTACAAGTTCCCACATCAGTCACATGATGTCCTTCTATTCTTGGTAGTCTTCCAATATGCTTTAAGGAACAGTTGTCAAAAACAGTTTCCTTATTCTTCATAGTCTCGAACACATAAATGGCATGTCCAAAGTGTGCTGAGAGTTATCAGGGTATTGCCACCCCTGATAACTCTCAACCCCTCAGAGTCCCTGATACATCTTGGCTGTTATCCATCACAGCCAAGGAGTATGTCTTCAGGTAATCTTAGACTTCCCTGACAATGTCTCTGACATGGACTCCTTTGAGGTTGCTCACAGAGACTTGGATCTCTGTGAGTCTTGCGAAACTTGCCTGCCTCCTAGGCACAGGCAAGGGACTATCTATCAGCCTAATTATGTTTAAATCAATGATCAGGGAATCTAATAAGTTTAGATTCCCAACACCTATTCTCCCATCGCTTGCTAATAAATTTATCTGCAATAAATAAGGTTGTACGATTTGAAAAGTTACTTAGCTTCTAGCCCAAGATCGTTTAAAAGTTGCTCGGTATGGATTAGAGTTCATAGCCAAGGCATAACTTATTGAAGCGGGATGCGAAGATTGGCGAGTCCGAAAAGGCCCTAACAAGGCATGAGGGCTACATTTTGTTGCTAAAGATCCAAAGTGATGTGAAGAATCATTTATCAAAGATCAATATGAAGGATCGAGACACACGACGAAAAGCAAATACTCCCCAAAATATCATGGAGAAGTCTATCCGAAAAGGCCCTAACAAGGTATAAGGATAAATAGATCCAAGTCCAAAAAGGAGGCGGATCGTTGTATATCAAAGTCCAAAATAAAGACTGGAGAAAAATGAAGAAGTCGTGGTCCTAATATGAAGAATCTCTCAAAACTTCAAGTGAAGAAATTCCCATTATGAAGAGAAGACCATTATTTCATGAACGTCTCTCAAGGTTTGAAGTATGAAGTCGCTGCCAAATATCGGTCCGAGAAAGGTCTCAAATCGCGAAGCGAGTTATGCCAAGATATGAACTTTATGAGGTCCCGAGAAGCAGTTTTAAAAGATTTTGTCCTTTAGCTAACTATTGATTAAATCGTTCACTTTATTTTCGGCCTAAATAACTATCGAAATAAGTCAACAATGCATCCTCATGATCATTCAAGACAACAATAAAATATAAGAGATACACCTAGGAATAAGGGAGTCTAAGTGAATAATTTGCCCACATGAGTTCGTGTTAGTTTGCTAACTTATAATAACAATGATCTCGTTTTTAAGCTTGGTCTGGAGAAAGTGAAACCTTGAGGATGATGATTATTCATGACATTTCCAAAACCCAAGGTATGTTTTTGATTTCTTTACTTTGAATGTTTATAATTTTCTTTTTCTTTAATAAATGCCAACGTGGATTGATTATGATGAAAAATTTAAACATGCTTTGTAACTAATGCATTGCATGAGGACATTGCAATGGTAAAGTGTAGGGGATTTGATAGGTGTGTAAACACCCATCCTTTTTACCACTTAATTACAATAATAACCGAGCCAAAACGTGTATTTTATGTCATTTATGTCGGAATTATGCGTGGTTTGTGTTTTTGTTGTGATTTAGGACGAAAATGTGGAAAAGGGAGAAAACACGAGCATTTACGGTCTTTTATCGAAGAAAAAGACGAAAGACGAAGTCAAGAAATCAAGAGTGCAAAAATAACGGAAGTCCAAGACCAATTCTGAAGATTTATCGAAGAAAAAGTCAAAATACGGAAGTTTACTTAAAGCCGAAGAACTCAAGTCTTATTTATTGAAGAATTAAAAGACAAGTTCAAAGAAATCCCGAGACAAAGTCATTAAAGTCCAAGATTTAAGAAGAATAAAAGGCTTAAGGACTTAAGTGTGCAATTAAGGAAAAATGAAAGAGGAGAGGAAGCTTTCTAAGCACTCCCTAATCCTCCCCTATATATAGATTAGGATTTCATTTCATTAGTTTTTGTTGGCTAATAGTGACAATTAGTTCTTCCATTTTATTTTCATTGTCATTTAATTACATGTCATTTACCTTAATTGTCTTGCACCTTAAATACCTTTAATTCAAGTAAGTTTTCTTTTAATTCTTGTCAATCTTTACTTTTTCTTGTTAATCTCCTATCTACCTTTCTTGTTTGATCTTAATCTTTATGCTTTATTGTTCATGTTTATGTTCTTGAGTTTTATTTGATTTAATTAAGTGGGTTTTGATTATTTTGGTTATATTTGTTAGTTTGATTGTTTTGGATTGTTTGTTTATGATTAGTAGATGTTATTTGTTTAGTTTGATTTAATCTTTTGGTTGATTTGATTAGAATTTGTTTAGATTCGTGATTTTTCCTTTCTTGCGTGTTCTTCGCTGTTATCTAATTCCCAGGTAAAGTTCCGGATCAAGACAATTTCTTCCGGATCAACACCTTCATTCGGAACATTCAAAGTTCCGAATCAAGGCTTGTTCATTCGGAACCTATTCCGAACCAGTAGAAGTTCCGAACCAAGAAGAAGTTCCGAACCAAGGAGATTTATTCGGAATAATTAATTATTCCGGATCAACACCTTCATTCGGAACATTCAAAGTTCCGAATCAAGCTTGTTCATTCGGAAGTATTCCGGATCAGGGGAAGAGGTGTTTCATTCGGAACATTCAAAAGTTCCGAATCAGTAAGTTCCGAACCAAGGGTTTCGAATCAAGAAGTTCTGAATCAAGGCTTTTGTTTAGGAAGTTCTGAATCAGTAAAAGTTCCGAACGAAGGATTTATTCCGGATAAGTGACATATTCCGAATAGAGAATTTGTTCCGGATCAAAGATTTTGGTAAATATTCCGAGTGAAGGAGTATCATTCCGAACGAAGGTGACATTCCGGATGAGTGATTATTCCGA
Organism: Glebionis coronaria; assembly: GCA_025667525.1. Taxonomy (NCBI): domain Eukaryota; kingdom Viridiplantae; phylum Streptophyta; class Magnoliopsida; order Asterales; family Asteraceae; genus Glebionis; species Glebionis coronaria. The sequence goes on from JANFOE010001937.1 coordinate 356,851, forward strand.
ACGAAGGATTATTCTGAATGAGCTGTTTTCAAGTTCTTTTTAGTTTTTGTTTTTAATTTTTAATTTTCAAGCTTTACTTTTCTCGCCTTTTTCTTAGTCGCACTTTAAGTTTAATTGCCTTAGATTTATTTTAGCCTTGCCTTATTTTAAGTTTTAGTTGCGTTTTAAGTTTGCCTTAGATAGATTTAAGTTTGCGTCATTCACTTTTAGTGCCTTTTACTTTTCGTCGCGCTTTAATTTCTCGCCATTTATTTTAAATTAAAGTTAGATTTACTTTACCAGCCCTTTAGTTTTAAGTTTTGCACTTTTTAATTACTACAACGACACAACTATTTGTTTCACCAAAGAACGACTGAGTCGCATAGTTAACCAAATCAATTCGATTAGACACACATCAACAAAAGATCTTTTTAACTGGGCAAAACCCTAGTTATCAAGATCTAATAATGATTTTAGGGTTCTTGTTTAATAATTTAGGGGTAATTAATGATGTTTAGAAGGTTAATGCATAAAGGCGTAAAACAGTCTGATTTTTAGGGTTGTCTTGTGTCGAATGTTCCGGGCAGTAGGTAGCACCTTTGGTCGAGTTTCTTTTTTTTTTAAAATTAAATTCAGAGATTCTACTTTTCAAAAATGTAAGGTTGGTCGAAAATGGAGTTCGGGAAGGTCGTCAAACAATTTTTACAAAAACAGTGCGCTGTTCAGGAATAAATTTACATTTCGGGAATTTGAGTCAAAATAACCAAACGAATGAGATAGCAAAAGATTATTAATTTGGGGACTCTTTATAATATATATGAAAGTAATAGAGGTTTTCAATAAAATTTATGGTGTTTAGGTCGGGCTTTTGGTGACAAACATTTAGCATGTACAGAAAATCAGTTTTGGTGAAAACGGTTTTTGGCGTAGAGACTAAACGGAAGGGTTAAATGTGTAAGTAGGAAGTAAAATTAGTTTTTGGAGTTCTTAGATCATATTAAAACATAAATCCAGTAGGGTAGGAGCCATGTGTGATGCTAAGTTCACTTCATGTGGTCGTTTAATGACTAGTAAACCGTACCGGGGAAAAACTGAATTTTTACGTATAGAATAACTTGTAGTGGGAGAACTAGATAGTGGGGATTGGGGGACTAGATTCATCTCCTTTATTTTTACTTAATTTGGGTGTTAAGAACTGAGCTAAGGGTGTCGTATATGATTTTATAGGTTTACAGGAGTGCTAGCTTGCTGTGTTATTAGGTGAGTTCATAGTCCCATTTTCATTGAGTTTTTAAATGTTTTCTTCTAGTATGGGATGGAGATAACACTTGTGGTGTTCTTATAATGTTTTGGTACTATATTTTCATAAATGGTTGGACATATATGTGTTATTGTTTGACTTGCGTGCTTATGTGTTCTCATATGTGCTTTCATATGTGCTTTGATATGTTTTCTGATATGTACATCTTGATTGTGTTATGATTAGGATTGGTACATAGATGTATGGGCTTCAATGGGACCAGTTGTGATGTGTGTGGAGCGTGAGGCACGATCCGTCCTGAGTTCTTGGTTCCAAGTTATTGGTTCGTGGGGCACGATCCGTCATGAGTACTTGTGCATCGTCTCTTCGGAGGCAAGATATCTCGACGGGGATATAGTTCATCTTCCACAGGTGGTGTGGGAAAGATCCGGATAGTGTGGTGTGTGTTCTTGTGTGTGTGACGGGATACTTCTTTATTGTTATAGTATGCTTTGTGAATTGTAGATGTGATCGGTACTTGGTTTAAGTTTTGTTGTGTATGCATGTAACATGATTATCACATTATGGTCCATTACTATAAAATGTTTTTCTTCAACTTATTTACAGCGGATGTCAAAGTTTCTTATGATGTTCTAGATAACTTAAACCTATGTTCTCACCAACTTTATGTTGACAGATTTTAGTGTCATTTTCAGGTGAGGTAGTTGTGCAAGATGATGTTAGAAGTGGCTAGAGTATAGAGGCTGCTAGGATTGCATTAGGAGGAATCCCTTTCCTCTTAGATTTTATTTTGTCTTTTGATTTAGTAAATTGTTTGATACCTATACGTTTGATGTGTGTTATTTGAATGTCTTTGGTAAGAGGTAGGCCTGTTACCTACTTACCTAGACGCCTACATTATTTGATATATTGTCATGACATTGTGTCACCTTTTTATGACATTTCTATTTCATTTAGTTAACTCTTTAGACACGCTATTGTTGTGATGATATCCATACGTCGCGCCCCATATTCCGCCATGGTGGGGTGTGACAAGCATGCCTCATATGCCACTTCAACCCCCACTACCAACACAGCCTAGACCACCTACTATGCCAGCTTATTTTTTGATATATTTACAGGATTATTTGATTTTGTCGCAGTAAACACGAACACAACCTTAATCCAAAGCTTAACTACCTAATATTTCTAAAAGATGCGTGTGTTGGATGTAGTACATTGATATCATTATAACATACATCAATAAAATTAAATAACAAACCACACCTAAGCACAATAACTGGCCCTCCCAACGACACAATGTCGTCACAACACCTTTGCTACTATCATGATACTGCAAGCACACAAAAGGTAAATGCCCGACATCTATTTTTGGTAATAATGGTCTTCACGAAGACACTCTTTCCATTTCCATCCTTCTACGCAGTTCTGTTTGCACACGCTTTTCTCCTCGAAAAATAGCTACACTCACAATAGATAATTACACAAAATCACAAATCATGTTAATGTTTTAAGCTCTAAATAAAGAGTTAAGGATATACGAAGCACACATGGTAATGATTCTGTTTAAAATTCCCATTAAAGGGAATGAAGTGTATATTATCATATTAAAATACTATCACCTGACATACAACATGAACACTAAAACTAATACAAAATTCTACATCTATATTTTTCTTTTTAGGACATGCGTTTTTAATATCCAATAGGCAAAAGTAGGAGGAACATCATCGTACTGACTTGTATGGTTAAATATACAGATGCACCACTAATTTAAAGGAATTCATATGTCGGAAGGTCGTAATCCTATTTGAATTTAACATAAAGGCACACAGGTTCTCAAATTCGCATAAGAGCACACCTGCCCAAAAATTTTCATCGTTTCCTATTATTTCTGTGTAAAATAATAGTACTTAATATTTTTGTTGTAATATTTTAGGAAAAATATTACTTTTTGATTTTTTTTGCAAATCCTAGGAAAGAAATTGCTTTTGTGATTTTTATATTTTTATTTTATTTTTATATTTTAGATTTTTTTATATTTTATATTTTTTAACAAGAAAAATAACGTTCAAAAGTGAACGGATCCCAAAATCCAATTCGTCTCACGAAAAATCGTCAATCGTAACGAGATCGAAGCGACAGCGGCACCAATTTAATATAGGAAATTTGTATAAGAGATTAATGTTCGTTTTACTCGACTCGACTCGAATTGATATCCAATTTATCACAAGGTTTATCGTTTTTGGTTAATAATACTTGATTGGTATTCTATGTCTAATTAAACTTAAATGGGGATACTATTTTAGGCTTAGGGAATATAGAAATAAAAGCGCAAATAGTTCACATAAAATTACTCTAAAATGCAATACAATTATACTACAATTTAAAATCAAGATGAAACTTATTAAATCTAAGATGCAACAAAACTATACTATAATTAAAAAAAATTAATTATTCTAAATGCAAAACTAAGCTAAATGCAAGCACGTAATAACAAGTAAAATGACAAAATTAAATCAAAACGATAAACTTAAGATTAAAGCGTAAATCTTTAACCTTTATAGCTTATTAATCTTTTTAGATGATAAAGCTTGAAGCTTTATGTACTAATAAGCTTAATAATCACAAAATGGTGTAAACTTTATACTCAAAATAAGCTTATCTAAATGAAAACTAATTTTTACAATTTTAAATCTATTTCTCAAGAAAACAATAATTTTTAAAACTAACTAAAACGATTTTTATAAAAGAGATATTTTTTAAAAACAATTTAAACTATATTAATCTAATTAATTAAACTAAAACGATTTAAAGAAAAATAAATTTTAAGCTAGATATTTAAAAAGGAAAGAACTTTAGTACCCATGGTCCGAAGAAAACGCTCTAAAAACAATCAACATAACCAACAAAATATGGAACGTAAAGTACACGGCCTCTCAAATCAAACTAACCAAAAGTGAAACCCGGATATGGCCCGTAAAGTACACAACCTCTCAAATCAAACTCAAACCGCATAATTACTAAACCGATTGAAACCAAACTTCACAACTTTTGCCAACCAAACACTCTAAGTAACTCCACCTATCCGCTAAATCTATTAAACCCGTAAGCTCCTCACCAAAAGTGATGAATCGATACACCGAGATCAAAAGAATACAAGAGGTTAGGATTATAAGCAACAATTAATGTTTGATTACGTTGATTACTAATAGATCTAGACTATTTTTTTAGGCTTTATAAAAATATTTTAATTTTTAAACTAAAAAATAATAGATCTACACTATTTTTTTAGATGTTATAAAGTACTTTAATTTTTAAGCTAAAAACTAATAGATCTACACTAATTTATAAAAAACTAATAGACCTACACTAAAAGTAATAAATTAAAAGGCTGGCTTATTAATAAGTTGTAAGCCTAAGCTTAAAACTTGATTCAAAAAGCTTAAAAAGCTAACTGAACAAAGTCACCCACAATAAGCTAGATCTCGAAATATAAGCCCACAATAAGCTTGAAATAAGATAATACTTATTTCAAACTTTTATATAAATCTAACTTATTTGGAAAAAGTTATAAAAACTACTCCAAATATAAGCTAGATTATTGAAAAATTAAGAAATGTAGAATGAGAATAAGCTAAAAGAGATTAATAATAAGGTAAAACGTGAACTTTCATTGATAATAAAGAGTGCTTAAAAATAAGCTAATACAAAAGCTTGAAAGAAAAATACATTAAAAAAACAAGAAATAAAATTGACATTATTTAGCTACCTAAAATCTACAAACCAAATGAAGAAAAATGAGGTGCTATTTATAGTTGAAGTCAAGGTGCTTGGGGTAGATTAGTCTTTTTAGGCTGCTAACCACATTCTCTTTTTTAACTTGAGGGAATCGAGTCATTTTATATGTGATGATATGTTTCAACCAATAAGATGAAAGATGCTTTTTTGGATAGACCAATGAGATCACTTCACACGGATTACCATCTTCACCTTTTATTATTTTTTCATCCAAAGGCTCTTGATTAATATTTATTTAATCAACTACACTAACTTTATTCTTCTAGAAGGATGCACCTAATTACTCACAAAAGAAACACACATGTTGTTTTCTTTCTTTTTAATATTTTTGTGTTAGTTTAAATATAGATAAAAATAAATAAAAATAAAACTACTAAAACAAAAAATATTTAAAAATCAAAATTAATTATTTCAATAATAAAGTAACAATTATAAAATAAAAACTTTTATTTATTTAATTTTTACTAAGATTAATAAAATGTTAAAATTGGAAAATATAATAGAAGAATATGTAAAATGAAAACCGAGACGAGTTACGTGGCAAGGCTGAAACCGTTAGCTTCGTAATTTTGTGCTCTTATATTGGTTCATGTGGTTTGTTAGTGGATAACTTTGTAGTATGGCATAAATAGTCCTTGTTGTTTGCATTTCTTGATTTTAAGCTTGAAACATCATTAAATCTTCATCCTTAGCCCTCCAAACTTCATTCTTTTGGCACTTTTGGTCCTTTGACTTTATCTTTGACTTTTTCTTTGATAAATGTCCGTGAAATCCCGTGTTTTCTTCATTTTTGTCCTTTTGTACCTATTTAACAACAAAATACAAAACCACACGTGATTCTGATATTTACGTTTATAAATACACGTTTTTGTTTGGTTTTCCTTGTTTTAATTGGTAAAAGGATAAGTGTTTTCACACTTATTAAAGTTTTCATCAAAAACTCATTTTTGTTCAAAATATTTTTGGCAAAAAAAGATTTTTGAGAACCAAGGTATTAAGGTGGATTGTAGGGGATTGGATTGACACTCTAAGCCCAACAACAGCTGAAGACCTTGTTATTTTTATTAGTTTTGTTACCTTTTTGTTGTCAAAGTTGGATTTTAAGATTTTCAAAAATCTTGTATTTTTACTTATCTTTGTTTGTACTTACTGTTCTATAATCCCTTCACAAGCTGATTGACAACCAACTTGTGAATGAGCTTTTAGAGCATGAAGTTTATGGCGTGGTGTTGTGTTAGAAACAGTGCACATTTGGCCTCTTTTTCAATTTCTTGGAAGACATTTGGGGTGTTAGGACAGCTGTAGTCCTCACCTATTCTCTACTCTTGCATAACAAGCTCTCTAAAATATCTTTTCTTTTGTCATAGAAGCCGTTGAGTGGTGTTTTGGTGTGTTCAAGCTGAACAAGCTTGAATGTGGTAACCCCTATCTCTTTTGGTTTTTATGATTTTCCATGAAAAAGTGTGAGGGTTTGCTAGTATGTTAGGATTTCTATTCTTGTGGTGTTCTTTGATGCTTTAATATAGTTAAGTTATCATTTAGATAAATTTGGAGGTGTTTTCTTAAGTAATCCTTTGAAAATTCTCCATTTTAGAAAGTTAAAGGGGTGTTTGGATCTGCTCACTATAAAAAGTAGGTGCCATACTTGTGTTATAAAAGTGACCTAATTAATCTCTAATAGGTAAGGTAGAGTCACCTTTGTGCTTGGTTTCATTATTGGTAGAATAAGTATTAATTTGCAAGTTTTTACAAATTTCTGCATAAATTGGTCTAATCATCACAGTATGTTATTACTTGTGTTTTGGCTGCCTAAAATTTGTTCACAACTAGGTCTTAGAGTAACCTAGGGCTGAGTGTAGCAATGTTTAGTGTTTATGTAGCTTAAAATCCCCTTTTAGGCTGTCAAAGTTCATCACAGCAACTAGTTGCTTCAGCAAAGCACCCCAATTTCAGTGTCTGTGCATTGACAGCAGGTTGTAGGGCCTTAGTTCTAGATTTTGGTGCTTGAATTTTGGCACACAACTAGGTCTTTAGTTAGTATAGTGATAGAATAGCTGGTAGTTAGGTTTTGGCTAGAAATTGGTGTTTTTAGTTGCCTTTGATAGCTCACTGTGACAACAATACCCACAGACCCCCATATTAGCCCACAATAGGCTATTTTTGGTGATTTGTAGTTAGTTTTTTTCTTGCTCAAGTGTAGATTTAGGTTGGAATTGGTTGTGCATTAGCTGGTCTAGGGGTTTGATAAACTTTTGGTTGGTTATAATTGCTTAAACAACTCACTGTCTAGCCAACAAAATCACCAGACCCCCTATTCTGGCCAACAGTGACTGTTCTTGTTGATTTTTTTGCATTGTATTGTGTTAAGTGTTTGTGCTTTAGTGTTTTATTGACACCCCATAACTCAACTAGTTGTGGGGGTGCCTTTGTGCCATAAAAATAGCAAAACATAGCTTCAACCAACTCTAAATACTCAAGTTTGACAAAAAAAAGTCAACAAACCTCACTATTTTTGTCCTTTTGTGATTTATTTTCATTTTTTTGCATTTTTCAAATTTTCCAAGTAGATTAAAGTAAAATAGAATTTTAGAATTTTTTTTTGTATTTACTGATTATTATTTATTTTTTTTAAGACTATTTTAATCTAATAATTATTTTTAGGGCTTTAAAAATAGACTTAAATAGTGAAAAAAATTGGAATAATATTTTTTAGAGTTTATTAAGTTTATTTGAGGTTTAAAAGTTATAAAACATTGGTTTGGCCTTTTTATTGATTTATTTAATTTTGGGATTTAATTAGCATTTAAATATTAAATATTAATTAATTAAAAAGGTTTTGGCAATTTTTCTTTAGTTGTAAACCCTAGATATATTTTAAGTATCTTAAATTAATTTTTTGGGAATTTTTAGCTAAAGTTTATTTTTAGTGTAACTCGTCTTTAATTTTCAATCTTTCTTCCAAAAACGTTACTAATCCGAATACATATTTATATTTTTGGCACATAAACCATGCATCTCCTTCGAGAACGAACATGCAATATCGGTTTTACGGTTTTCCCAGATCATATAACTTAGTACTTTCCATTAATACGTCTTTTTCCTAAAAGCATATTTTTACCACAATCAGTAATAGATTTTGGAAAAGGATGGGAGAAACATCTACCTCTAGTAGAATTCTCTTATAAAAATAGTTATCATGCTAGTATTAAAGCAGCGCGTTTCGAAGTACTTTACGGAAGAAAGTGCCAATCTCTTTTTTTCTGGGCTGAAGTTGGAAATGTTCAACTAACAGGACCATAAATAATACATGAGACTAATGAAAAGATCATCCAAATCCGACAAAGATTACAAGCTACACAAGATAGAGAAAGGAGTTATACTAGTACTAGACGTAAAACTTTGGAATTTCAAGTTGGAGATCATGTTATTTTAAAAGTATCACCTCGTCAAGGAGTTATCAGATTCGGAAAGAAAAATAAACTGAATCCAAGGTATATTGGACCATTCAAAATAATCTAAAGAATTGGCCATGTGGCATATAAACTAGAGCTTCCTGAAGAGCTTAGTAATATTCACAATACATTTCATGTTTCGAATCTGAAGAAATGCTTATCTGATGAATCTCTCATCATACCGATGAAAGAACTTCAACTCGATGATAAGTTAAATTTTGTGGAAAAGCCGGTAGAAATCATAGATAAGAAGATTAAGCAATTGAAGCAGAGCCGTATCCCAATAGTTAAAGTATGATGGAACTCGAAAAGAGGACCTGAGTATACTTGGGAACGTGAAGATCAATTTCGAGCTAAATATCAGCATCTATTTTCTACCTGAAACCCTAGTTCTAGCTAAATCTTTGGATAATATTTAATATAAGGGGAAAAGACTATAACATCCAGTAGATTTTAATGTAATATCAATGTATGTGTATTTCCCATTTGTTGAAAAAATAAAGAGGCAAATTCACTAAGAAATTTTTGCATTTTGATATGATATATGACTGAATTGTGGAATATATGTTTCTCACTATCTCAATTGCCACTTCAACATATGCATATATGTTGTACAAGTTATAATCTATCATATAAGAGGAGATAATTGATCATAAAATACTAATTATAAGTAATCAGCTAATTACAAGTATAAGACCTAATAACCTAGATTAACACCTAAAATCCATTTCACATTGAATTGGATTCTAATCTTTTGCGACTAGTTATAAAACTGAACTGAGTATCATATTAGGATCATACATTTATCACAAGATAAGTTACAAATTAATAAAGCATAATGTAAAAGTTATTGAAGCATAGAAGTATAAGCTAACCTAATTATACCTAAGTTATGATTACCTTATTCAAACCCTTAAACTAAGTGTGTAGAATCAATTGAAGTCATAAACATACTATATAAGACCTAGAATAAGTTTACATGATGATATAAACACTAATTACCTGAAGTAGAAAGTCATTAGGATTAATTACCTAGAAACCCTCATATTAAGCATTTTACTTAGAGTCAATACCTAGTCTTATAGGACAAGCCTACCAACACTCATATCATTACATTTAGGTTATAACATTGTATTAGAGAAATGTACAAGTACCCTAAAGCACAAGGTACAAGATTTCAATGCATGACTTGTAAATTAGGTCAAAATAGGTATTTTAACTATTTAGATATGTTTACTTAGAATACCTATCAAACCTAGTGTGGAACCACTTTGGATACTTAAAACATAATTTCTAAGACCTAAATTAAGTTTACATTAGTGGCTAAGTGAAGGATAATGACTTTTACAAAGACTTAACCCTATATCATTAGAAACCCTAACCCGCCTAGGTTTTCTTCCTAATTTCATTTCAAACCTTTATTAAACTTCAAACCAAGGATCCAGACCTTCTATATACAATGTGTAAACCCTAATTACACCTTAATACATCACTAATTACATTCCTAAGTCCTTAATTATCAAAATTACAAAGTCATAAGTTACAAGCCCTAAATTTCCAACAAGTTTAAACACCTTCCCTCCCTATTTCAAATTAAAAACCAGATATTTGAGATATTTAGAGTTTCCAACAAGTAGGTGCATCACCTACTTGTGTACAAAACCCATTTGATTTTATCTATTTCATGTCGTGACCCATTTTGGACCACAAACCATAGATATTCTGATTCTAGCTTCCATAACTCATACCTTGACTTGCATAGACTTACATAGCTTCCCTTAGTCACTTACCTATCAATGTTACACGTTAATGGCCTTAACTTGGAGCCTAAGGGTTGGAAATGGCTATAAAAAGGGCCAACTACACCATCGGAGAACTTGCACCCTGTTTTCTATATATATCCATACCCATTCTAAATTCCACATCTACAAAATTTCTAGGACTCTTAGAAGACCAGCAACCAGGTCTAGTAAGAAGCCATTAAATCTCTTTAAGCTTTGGTAGCAAGTTTTATTCATAAGAAGTCAAAAGGAGCCATTTTGGAGTTACCTAGGTAATCACTATGTTAAGTAAGCTTTGATCTTGTTGTAATGTTTTCTAATACTTGTACTAATGTTTATAAGATGTTAATAAGATATTAATAAGCAAATTTGATAGTCTTTAGGTCACATAATAAGCTAAAATTAAAGTTATAAATCAAAGATGTCTTAAAACCCTAGTTTTGTAATTTACATGAAATAATGACTTAAAATCCATTTCAAAATCTATAATTATGGAAAGTTAATTTTATTATGATTATAAAAGTGTCCATAAACTTTGTTTTAAGTTCCTAGATCATTTGGTACATTTTTGAGGTTGTTATGTGATTTTAAACAAGTATAGGGACTAAAACTGTCATTTTTGAAACTATAAAAATTTGTGGCCCAAAGTGTCATTTTATGAAAAGTTAAAACTATAAGGACTAATATTTTAAAGTTTAAAACCCTATGGTTATTATTTGAAGGTTTAAATGTAAATATTAAAATTATATACTTTAGTAGTTAAAAGTATAATTATACCAAACTTACTACTAATAGGACTATTTTTGCCAATTTTGAAACTAAAGAAGATAAATCATAAATATGAGATAATATAAAAGGTACCATGTTAGTAGAGAGCTTTGTACAAAAATGTTCCATCTCAATATTACGTTCTGGCTGAGTGGTTGGGTTTACGATTTAAATTGCCCTCACTCCTCAGACATTTATAGAATGGATTCTAAGTATAATGGCCCGAAAAATGATGCTATAATTACAAAATATACTAACCAAAGAGAATAAAATTATCATACTAAAAGAATAAACTCAGAGATTACGACTTGATATATATACATATTTGTGTCAACTCAGATCTATGAGAAGTTGTGATTGATAATATCAAAGTAATTCAAGATTCTATAGGCTAAGGTGAGTCCATAACCTCACATTTGAAAGTTTATAAATAATTTGAAAACCCGTGAGGGGGATATATGCTAAAACTAGAATACAAGTATTTTTGTATGCTGCCTGATATGATTATTGACACTACGTTTACTTATTTCCATTAAGTCTCTTTTTAATCGTGGTCCGCTAATCATTTCTAGAAAATAAGCGCTAATATTGTTAATAGTACTATTGGGGACTGACATCCCCTATCTGGGCAAGTCACACTTGTTGGAATGCTGATAGGTTCCTACCTAGGCCAAAAAGATATACATTATTTTTCTAAACTCAGGATGTCCGGCAAACTTCGTGTATAAGGGCAATTCGTTAGTTTTTTTTGATAAGGTGTAGTCGCGGGTCATGAGCTAGTGCAATAAGAATAGATGAATTTAAAACTTGGGTGTATAACATTGTTTCCCTGGAGTCATGCTTATATTCAAATATTGTTTAAACTTATAAATTCACTCAACCGTTGTGTTGATTTGTAAGCATATATTTCAGGTGATGGTGTCTTGAAAAGTTATCATTCTAATAAAACTAGATCTTTGGGAAACCTGTGATGACACTGTATGTATAGTTGTTTTTTTAACTCTGAAAATAAATGAATGGTAACGTAAGTTTTTAACAAAATGTCTCTCTGAGCATTTTCTATTATTGTGACTATGATACCTTGAAAGTGATACCCTAGATTCGCATCCGCTGCTATATGATAAAATAAGGGTGTTATAGTATAGTTTGGATCTTCATTTAGTTTGTAGGTGTTAGATTAGAAATCAAGAATTGCATGTTTCTCAATTTCTGCTACTGTAAAATCAGTAGGTAGTAATTCATGTTCGTTGTTGTTTTTCTTGTTTAAATTGTGCTTATTCATGTTCGTCTTGCTATAACTGAATGTTCTACATGCATTTGTGTGGTTAGATAACCTTAGGCTTCATATTAAAGTCTTTAAGTTCACAAACTCTTGTGGTATTTTGAGTCAAAAATATCAACAGCTTTTGCTTCTTTGACTTCAGGTTTCAAGTGTTGATATTCATAGATATGTTACATTTAGGGTAATATAACATCTGCTTCTAGTTATTTTCAAGTTTTGTGGCTTATATAGCTTTTAGTTTAAGTTGAAAGTTACAAAAAAAGTGCAAAGTGTATCTGTCTGATTTATTATGTTTATCCTGTGGCCGATATCAGAGAACACTGCTTTGCAAGTTTATCCGATAATTGATGATAGGGTAGAATAGTCTGATTATGTTTTTTACTTATATGTGTTCTGCTTAAGCTATTTGTGTGCTTACTTCTTGTTTTTATAGCTAATTAACCCCCCCCCCCCAATAAGTCAACTGCTTATTGGGGGTCTCTTGTCCAAAAAAGAAAAAAAAAATAGATTGCAAAAATAAATCTGGCCTAGATTCGAATACGCGACCCCTCGCTGGGGGACTAGCGTGCCTACCAGTGTACCGGAGCTTTCTTCTTGTCACCCTTTGGTTTTTCTTTTCTTTAACACCTTTCTCATTTCATAGTGGTAATATAAGTTGTGACCTAATAAGTTGTTTCTAGCTTATTGGGATAGTTTAGAATCTTTTTTTATTTTTTCTTCAAAGTATATGTAATTTAGGACTTCTCCTCTATTATTTAGATTTTCCCTTTTATTTTATTACTTTCAATCAATTTTTATTTTCTCTTTTTATTTAAGTAATTTTAAAAAAAGTTAATTTAGTTTTAAAATTATACAAAATTTATTTTTAACTTTTATAAAATAGGTTTGAGGTCTACAAGCAATAAAATCATAATTTGGACTTTTTGTTATTTATTTTGAATTTTAGGTCTTTAATTAGATTTTAAAATTAAATAATAATTAATTAAAAGGTTTAAAAAAAGTTTTATTGATTTTTCATTGTTTGATATACTTTTTAGAATTTCTTTGCTAAATTTTTATAATTTTTCATAATTTTTTATTTTCGTCTCGTTTTGCTTGAAAACGTGAATCGTCGTATTTTAATCGTTTTAGCGTAATCCGTCTTTAATTTTCATCTCTTCTCATTCCAAAAATGAAACTAATCCAAATTCGTCTTATTGGCTACAAACTACACCTCCTTCGAGAACGAACTCGCTTATCGGTTTTCACATTTTCCTAAACGTAATTACTAATACTTATCCGTTTGTTTCTTACTTTTACTAAAGTAAGTTACATAAAAATACACAATATCAAAATGGCGTCGCTGCAGGGGAGGTGTGTATAAGCCACTATATCGTATTTATTTGAGTAGTTACGTTTTTTATCTTCCATTTTTGAGAAGTGTACAAATTGTAATTACTCGTTTTTTTATTTTCTTATATATTATTAACCATAAAATATATAGTGTAATTAGAAATCTAACTACACCAAATCGTTTTCGTTTTTTTTGTTAATACTATATTGTATCTACTTAGAACACAAAAAATACAATATCTCTAAAAGCGTGAAAACGCACCCTATCTATTAGAGTTCCGGTAATTTTTAGGTGTATCGAATCAAACAAAGAAAAAAAGTCAAAATAGGTAAATATTCTTAAGAAATTTAATCCCGATTAATACAAACAATAAGTTTGGTATACGGCGGTTTTATTTCACGACTTATAGAAAAAAAGGCTCTTAAGTGCTTCGCGCAGCCTCGTTTTCTATGCTCGCTTGTGCGTATTTTGAGAGTGACGATTATATAAGGGTTTGCCAACTCAAGTATTATTAATCTATTTTTGTGCTTATATGATTGAACCCTCGAAACGTTTTGGTGTTCCACCAACGTTTCAAATTCTAACGAAGGTTTTTACTTCACGTAATTACTTTCATTCCTTTGGATTCTCTAATAAAGATCTTGATTCGAGGAGAGTTTTTGTGGATTTGTTAATCTACATAATACACAAAAAATTCCTAACAAAACTAAAAACAATTAAAAATTGAAAAAGTTCAAAAATACCAAAAAGAATCTTTTTTGCTACCCCAATTTCTTCGTTAGTGCATGCGCACTCGTTCGTCTAATTATCCGAATTCTAACAACGTGACGAATCGACGTCAATGACATCGAAGGAATTGACAACAAAGACAAATTGACCTCAAGGTCCTAATATTATTGTTGAAACCTAAGACAAGATGGCCGAGAACCGTACGATGATGGGTTGCTCCAAGCACGCATCGAGGGTTATGGAGAGGCGATCGTAATTCTCGAAATTGAAGCGAAAAATTTCGAAATTAAATCAGGAATGTTATCATTAATTCAAGCGACAAAGTTAAAAGGTCGTAAGGCGGATAATCCTCATGAACACATTCGGAGTTTTAATCGTCTTTTAGCCACGAGCAATTTTATAAATGCTGACACCGATGTCATTAAGCTTATGCTTTTTCCTTATTCTCACGAAGGCTCCGCCAAAGATTGGTACGCGAAAGAGCCACCCAGTTCCATACTGACGTGGGAGGATCTCGTTTCCATGTTTGTTAACAATTTTTTCCCGGCAAAAACTATGTTTTTCAAAAACGAAATCACGAGGTTTAACCAAAAGCGGAATGAGTTGGCTAGAGATGCGTGGGATCGTTTTCTAGAACTGCTTAGACAATGTCCTTGATGTAGGGTTTTTATACATCTTTTAGGAAAAAGAAATATATGTGGCAAGTATTAGACGTTACGATTTAGGAAAACCGTAAAATCCGATATTGCAAGTTCCTTCTCGAAGGAGGTGTATGTGTTAGGCCAATATTAAAAAATACAATGTTTGGATTAGTTCTTTTTTGGAAGACAGGAGATTGAAATTAAATGACGAGTTACGCTAAAATTTAAACTGCGACGTAAGATAAAACGTAAAACGTAAAAACGCGACGAAAATTAAAAGTTAACTAAAAATTCTAAAAAAAATTAATTTAAGCTCATGAAAATATATCTAGGGTTTACAAATAAAGAAAACTTGTCAAAACTTCTTAAATTAATTAATATATAGTTTTTAAATGCTAATTAAAGCCCTAAAAATGAAATAAATTAATAATAAGTCCAAACCGAGATTTTAAATTTTGTAAACCTCCAATATACACTAAAAAGTATTTTTCAAATCTTCTTTACTAAATAAATCTATTTTTAAATGGCTAAAAACAATTTTAAATTAAAATAATAATGGGAAAAATACGAAACCTTTTTCCAAAATTCTAAAATACCCTAAAGTACTGAGGAAAATGAAAAAACTGAAAAGTTGAAAATTAGCTAGATAAGATAAAAACAATAAGTTGTTGATCTAAAATGTATTGTCAGTGGCAAGTTTACAACCCTAACATAACCTAAATCTAGGTGCTAGCAAGAATCAAACCACAAATCTCACAAATTAAACCCCTAGATGCCTACTATTGACAGAAAGGTGGGTTTGCTGGTGCAATGTACACCATAGTGAACTTCAAATGCTATTTCACAAAAAGTTTACCAAACTCCAATACAAGATGTCACTTACCAATATCAACCTAAGACCTAACAGATAACATAATTCCAATTCATGAAACACAAAAAATAAGACCTAAAAGACCTATTGATAAATATGGTTGTTTCAAAGTAAAAACTTGCAAATGTTACTACCTCTACCACTAGACTTAAATACCTTTGAAAACCAATTAAACAAAACAAATTTAAGATGTGCATCCTATATTTAAGGGACTAGTTGTCACCTTGCCCCTTTGTAAACATACAACCAAACACCCCTATAAATTTTATGTTAACAGATTTTCAAAGCAAATTAAACTAAAAGCCCTTAATCCTAAACTAACATGCTCGATACATTCAGAAAACTAAACTTAAGCTATAACATGAACATGAACACATGGCAGACCAAATTTCTTAAAAAGCACTTAAAAATAAGAAAGTGGTTAGAGAGGGGTTACCACCTATGACTTGTTCAGCCATAGACACACCAATGCTTCCTCACCACTTAGCTCACTTGAATTCTCATATGGGTTAAGAGATGGCTACTATGGAGGTTCTTGTTGGGGTTCAACTAATGAACCAAGAACTCAAAATGAAAGAAAATGGATGATATGATCTTCTAGTTACCTGCAATCACACAACACAACAAAGAAAAGTGAAATCTGTAAAAACTTGCTCAATAGCTATTGTCAAGAGATATTGTAAAAACTTTCTCTCTCTACTTTTCTCCTCTTTCTCTCTCTAAGAATCTTGTGTTATGGATTAAATGGGAACAACATTTGGTATCAAGAGCCTATAGTGGATAGGTGATTGAAGATTCGTGTGGTTTGTTCTTGAATTTTCGTGGCCTTTTTGATCCATATCTCACGTCCCATATCTTTTTTTTGTGTTTTTATGGTCTTTTCTTGATACAAATCATCTACATACTAGTAGTAGTGATTTAGGTATCTTGGTTTTGGCTAAAACACAAATTTTTTGGATCAAAAGTTGCGAAATTTCTTGTTTTTCTTCATTCCGAAATTCAAGCAAGTGCTACCATCGGAAAGTACAAATTGTACTTGGGCTTCCATCGCAATAACCTTACCATCGGAAAGGGTTTGGTTCTACATTGCGATCGTTTGATTTTGTTACCTATTCCGATCTGGCATTCCGATCGTACTTTGCGATCTGGATTCCGACGGGTATAAGGAAGTACTTTATGTCGTTACTCTGCTTGAACTTTGTCAGCCACATTGCGATCTGAGCATTGCGATCTGAGTATTCCGATAGACTTTGCGATCTGAGTATTCCGATAGACTTTGCGATCTGAGTATTCCGACAGGCTTTGCGATCTGAGCATCGCGATAGAGCATTCCGATCTGAAAGTACATTGCGATAATACATTCCGATCTGAACATTGCGATAGAACATTCCGATCTGAACATTCCGATGGACATTTCGATGGATATTTTGTTTGAGTAATTTTTAGACTTAGCCACTATCTAGACTAGTTTCGGGAGTTAAAATTTTTAGGTCAAGTAAATTCAAATTTTTTCCCTACTAGTTTTTGGCTATTTCTAACTCAAATTCAAAATTTGGCGATACAAAATTTTTCGGCTTACCGTTTTGTCAGACTGAGGAATTTAATTGTCGGACTGAGAAAAATTTTTGAATTTTCGGAATTTCAATTTTTAACCACACATCATCACAACAAATCCACTAAGATCTGCAATTCATCCACAAGTATTCACCATGTCTAACAACAACATCAACATTGCAACTGCTAATCAAATTCGTTTGGAACAAGGTGGCAATGGTAACCCACCTGTGCTCACTGCCGGTTGCTACGTTCAATGGAGATCTCGTTTTCTTAGATTTCTCGATGGAAAAGAAAACCGAACTGCTCTTCGTCACTGCCTTGAGAACCCACCTCCAGTTTTTGAATTCAAACCAATTACAACACAGGCAGAGGATGGTACTTCATCAACTATACGAGCTATGGAGGATTTTGACACATGTTCTGCTGAGAAAAAGAAACTCCTCCAAGCTGAAGCTGATGCTGTAAATTTCATACTCACTGGAATTGATAATGATATCTATTCCACAGTTGATGCATGTCCTAATGCTATGGAAATGTGGAATGCAATTCATCGATTGAAGCAAGGTGAGTCAATCAATGTTCAAGATCTCGAGACTAATCTACTTTGGGAGTTTGGAAAATTCACATCTGAAGATGGTGAATCCATTGACTCATATTACTCGAGATTCTACAAAATGATGAATGAGCTTGTAAGAAATCAGTGCACCATCTCCAATCATCATGCCAATGTTCAGTTTCTACTTCAACTCAAACCGAAATGGCAAAGGTTTGTGACTTTGGTCAAACAAAGGGAGGATATCAAGACTATATCTTACCACAAACTTTATGATATCTTGAAACAACATCGGAATGAAGTGAATGAACTAAGGGCTGAAAAGGCAGAACGGTCTGCTAATTCTATTGCTTTTGTGGCTGCTACTTCAACAAAACCCGTTCCTCGTCAACAACCACCTACTCATTCCTCAAAGTCATCAAGCTCATCCACCAAACCTCTAGCTGTTGCTAAACACAAAGCAAAAGCAATTGTCCCCACTCCACCTCCAAAGTATGACACCGAGTCAGATGGAGACAGTGATGATGAACAAACTTCAAGGGACAAGAAGATTGAAGAACTCATGTCTTTACTCACCACAACTTATAAGAAGATCTACAAACCTACCAACAACAACCTCAGATCATCATCCAATGCTAGATATAAGGAAGTTGATCATGCACCTAGGTATGATCGTGATGCTAGGTATGATAATCAGAGGATGCTGAATCAAGTTGGGGCTAGAGATACTGTAGGCACTCCGGTGGTGCAGAAGACTGGGATTCAATGCTTCAACTGCAAGGGATTTGGTCACATGGCTAGGGAATGTAAGAAGCCAAAACGGGTTAAGGATTCGGGATATCACAAGGAAAAGATGTTGCTGTGCAAGAAAGAAGAAGCAGGAATTCCACTCACAGCAGATGAAGTTGACTGGCGTGATGACACTGATGATGAAGCCGATGATCAAGAGTTAGAGGCACATTATGTGTACATGGCAAAGATTCAAGAAGTGATCCCAGAGACTGATGATACTTCTGGACCCATCTATGATTCTGAGCCACTTGAAAAGGTACCATCACATGATAACTATAATGTGTTTGCTAATGAACGACGGCATCCTGAGCAACCCGAAAGCATCAATGACACATATGTAATGGACACGGAGGATAGCAATATCTCTACGGATTCACAGCATATGTGTAATGATGACGGAAAAGCTGTTCAGGATACTGACTCGGATGAGGACCGTGATTTGCTTGCGTCTATAATTGATTCTTTAAAACATGAAATTGAGGTAAACAAAGATGCTAATAAACGTTTGAAGCAAGCAAACACATCCTTAGCCGAGGAGATAGACAGGCTTAAAGAGTGTGATTATGTAAAAGAAGCTGATCGACGGGTTGCAATAGCTAATGGTTTGGTATATGAACGTAAGGTGCTCAACGAACAATATTGTTCTGAAGTAACACACGAAATTCATATGTCAAAACAAAAGATATCGGAACTTGAAGAACAACTGCTGCTACATAAACTCCAAATTACTGAATTAGAGTCGGTTAACAAAGAACAAACTGAGCTTTATAAAACTCGTGAAGAAAAGGATATTGAAAAAATTCTTGCTTTGGAAAAGAGAGTCGACACGTTAAACAACATTGTTTACAAAACGGGTCAGTCTATTCAAACTATGAATATGCTCAATAGAAATATGAAAACGAGTTTTGTCAAGCCTGAATATCTCAAGAAAGCTCAAAGTACCAAGCCTGCTCTTTATGATATCGGTTGTTATGTTGATAATCTTGCTCTTATGCTTTCCCCTGACTGCGACGAAATCATTCGTCAACAAGAAGAAAGTCGATCAAACTTAAGTGATTTAATAAACCTTTCTGATTCTAACAATCATATTAAGTTTGTCCCTCAAAAAGAACTTTCAAAAGAACAAAAGATGTATAACAGTGTTCCACCACCAAGTGATGAACCACAAAAGAAAGTTTCTTTAAAAAGGAGTTTCAAAAAGCAATCAATTTTGTTAGAAAAGCGAATTTTGGATGAAAAACGTAAATGGGATGAGAAAAGCAAAAGTGTTCAGCAATTTGAGTTTATAAAACAAGGGGTTTTAAATTTGTACAAAGGTGTCGTCGACTATGAAAAAGTTTCTAGGGATACCATTTGGAATATTAAACCTAACCCACAAGTAGAAGTCGTCATTCAACAATGTATTGTTCCAACCATTGATGATCTTTCAAAAAATGTGGATATGTTTTATACAGCTCTCACTGAGGAAATGTTAACTGATTTAAGTTATGTTAAATCTCTTGAAAATGAAGTTGACTTTCTTCAAACTAAATTAAAAACACAAGAACACCAACTTTCTAACGAAATTGATCGACTTTCTAAGGAATATTTTTATGCTGACCATATGAATGCTATACTTGGTGTGTATACCGATCTGGATCAATATTGTCATGTAGCATGTCTAGTGTCAGAATCGGACGCAAAATGTCGCAATCTTGAAGTAGAGCTTTCGAAACAAATTCAGTCATATAACAAACTTTCGAAAAGTTTTTCTCAACTTGAGAAACACTCCATTTCTCTTGAACTTGCTTTACAAAAAGGTGAAAAATCTCATAATCATAAAAAGTGTCAAGAAATGTCAGCCTCTTCGTTTCGTTTACTAAATGAAAAGGATTTCGAAATAAATGATTTGAAAGCTCAGCTAAAAGAAAGGGACATAGCCATCAGTGAGTTACAGAAACTCATTGAGAAAATGAAAGGAAAGTCTGTTTTGGGTAAACCATCTGCCGTTCGTCAACCGAATGCGGTTAAATGCCCTAAAACATCTATTTTGGGACAACCCCCACAGACTTTGCCTAAGATAGGAAATGATAAGAGCACTAATGTGATAGCACCTGGAATGTATAAGATGAACACTAGGTCCACTCAAACTGGAACAACCAAGTTACCTCAAAATACTAGGAAAACTAATCAACGTGTGTCTTCTTCTACAGGAGTAAATCCCACTACTAGTGTTAGCGGACCACAGCTTAAGAGCACTAGAATTGAAGATAGAGTCATGCCTAACAATAGTCAAGGGAAGAAGAATGAAGTAGAAGATCACCGTAGGAATTTTAAGTTTTCTAAGAATAAAACGTCTGTAACTGCATGTAATGACAGTTTAACTGCTAAGACCTCGAATGTTGAATTTGTTTGTGTTGAATGTGGCAAATGTGTTCGTACTTTCAATCATGATGCTTGTGCTCTTAATCATAATGGCGTGAATGCTAGAACTAGGAAGCCTATT
This sequence comes from Glebionis coronaria, assembly GCA_025667525.1. Taxonomy (NCBI): domain Eukaryota; kingdom Viridiplantae; phylum Streptophyta; class Magnoliopsida; order Asterales; family Asteraceae; genus Glebionis; species Glebionis coronaria. The sequence goes on from JANFOE010001937.1 coordinate 378,136, forward strand.
TGTATGCCCACTAGTACTAGTAAACCCACAAGAACTTTGAACCAATCCACTGAGCAACCACTTAAGAAACTAAGTGCGTTAGAATCCACTACTCTACGTAAACAAAGCAGGTTAAAGAAGCTTTATGAGAACATGATTAGGACATGTACACGGGGGTATTCAAGATTTACACCACCCGGATACAAATGGGTACCTAAGACAATCCCCATTCTAATTGGGTCTATGCATGTTAGCTTGCCTTTAGAATCTAGGTCCACTACTATTTTGGAACCCGTTTCTATCAAGGGCTCCCATTTGTCAAATGCTACATTGTCTTCTAATTCTTCTGCAGCTCGTCGAACTCATCCTATTCATAATGGACTCCGGGTGCACAAAGCACATGACGGGCAATCTCAAGCTTCTCATTAACTTCGTGGAGAAGTTTCTAGGTACGGTACGGTTTGGAAATGATCAATTTGCACCGATACTCGGATATGGAGACTTGGTTCAAGGGAATATCACTATAAAACGGGTTTATTACGTCGAGGGACTGAATCACAATTTATTCTCGGTTGGTCAATTTTGTGATGCGGATTTGGAAGTGGCTTTTCGGAAATCTACTTGCTATGTTAGAGACTACGATGGGAATGACCTTCTTACAGGTTCTCGTGGTTCTGATCTCTACACAGTAACTCTTCAAGACACATCTTCAACAAATCCAATTTGCTTAATGGCTAAAGCATCATCATCTCAAGCATGGTTATGGCATCAACGATTGTCACATCTCAATTTTGACACCATCAACTTGCTTTCTAAGAATGATATTGTGACCGGTCTTCCTAAGTTGAAATTCGTCAAAGACCATCTTTGTCCTTCTTGTGAGTTGGGGAAAGCAAAACGGAAGTCTTTCAAAACAAAGACAACCCCTAGCTCAAAAGGACGATTGGAACTTCTACACATGGATTTATGTGGTCCCATGCGTGTAGAGAGTATTAACGGGAAAAAGTATATTCTAGTGATTGTTGATGATTACTCTAGATACACATGGACTTTCTTCTTAAGGTCCAAAGATGAAACACCAGAGGTTCTCAAAAACTTTCTCAAGATGATACAACGCAATCTTCAAGCTCAAGTCTTAACCGTAAGAACGGATAGGGGTACTGAATTTTTGAACAAGAACTTGCAATCTTATTTTCAAGAAGAAGGCATCGAACATCAAACGTCTATTGCTCGAACTCCTGAACAAAACGGCGTTGTCGAAAGACGGAACCGTACTTTGGTTGAGGCTGCTCGAACAATGCTTTCTGCTTCAAAATTACCGCTATTCTTCTGGGCTGAAGCAATTGCAACTGCCTGTTATACTCAGAATCGTTCTCTCGTTATCCCTAGACATGAAAAGACACCTTACCACATCATCAATGGCAGGAAACCTACTGTAAAATTCTTTCACGTATTTGGATCTTTATGCTACATCCTTAAAGACGGTGAGAATCTCGACAAGATGAAAGAAAAAGGTGATGCATGTATTTTTGTGGGGTATGCTACATTGTCGAAAGGATATCGGGTCTATAACAAGAGAACAAAGATCATTGTCGAAACAATTCATGTGAACTTTGACGAATTGCCACAAATGGTACTTGATCACAACAGCTCAAGTCCCGCACCTCAATGTCCAACAATGGCACCTACACACAACAGTGTACGTCCCGTGCAAGAATGTCAAGAAAACACTCCTACAGCAGACTCGACGAATACGACACAAATGAATGAGTTGGTTGATTTATATGATCCATTGTTTGATGAATATTACTATGGAAACAATCAAGTTGTGTCAAAGCCTTCCGCTGTCAATACTACTGATGCACCATCACAAAGTCAACAAGACACAACTGCATCTACTTCAGCAACCGTTGCTCAAAAGACAATTCCAGTGGATACTCAACAAACTCAAGAAACTGTCATACAACCAACATCACCAACCGTCAATGCTGAAGGAGGAAACAACAATCAAGCAGTCGATGCACTACCTGACGATGAAGAATTTATCAATCCGTTCGGTACACCGGTACACGAAGTCGAAGAGTCTTCTACTCAACATGTTGATCCGTCCAACATGCATACATTCTACCAACCATATCCATCCACTCACCATTGGACACGTGATCATCCATTGGTGCAAGTAATTGGAAATCCTTCACAACCGGTTCGAACACGCAGACAACTCGAAACCGATGGCGATGTGTGTATGTATGCACTCACCGTGAGTTCAACTGTACCTACAAACATCAAACAAGCCATGACTGATCATGCGTGGATTGAATCAATGCAAGACGAAATTCATCAGTTTGAACGCCTAAATGTTTGGGAACTTGTTGACCGACCCTATGGAATGTCAATTTTAGATTTCAAATGGATCTGGAAAAACAAACTGGATGAAGAACAAACCATCATCAAAAACAAATCTCGTCTTGTGGTTAAGGGATACCGTCAACAAGAAGGCATAGACTACGATGAATCATTCGCTCCAGTCGCTCGTTTGGAAGCAGTCAGGATATTCCTTGCTTATGCTGCACATAAGGGCTTCACGGTTTTTCAGATGGACGTTAAAACTGCTTTTCTCAACGGTCATTTGAAGGAAGAAGTATATGTGAATCAGCCGGAAGGATTCATCGATCCTCATCATCCTGACAAAGTCTATCGTCTCAAAAAGGCTGTATATGGACTTAAACAAGCTCCAAGGGCATGGTACGAAGAACTTTCAAACTTCTTGGTGTCCAAAGGATTCTCCAAAGGTTCTATTGATCCCACTCTCTTTACTAATAAATATGGGGATGACATAATGCTGGTGCAAGTTTATGTTGATGACATTATTTTTGGTTCTACGAACCCAAAACTTTCAAAACGTTTTGAAAAATTAATGCACAGCAGATTTGAAATGTCAATGATGGGGGAGCTAAAATTCTTTTTAGGCCTCCAGATTCATCAATCCCCACGTGGTATCTTCATTAACCAAGCTAAGTATGCTCAAGAGATACTTAAAAAGCATGGTATGACCTCATGTGCTCGCGTTGGTACACCATTGTCGACCACATCCCTAGACGCTGACTTGTACTCATATCCCGTAGATCAAACGCGATATCGCAGTATGATCGGGTCACTTATGTACCTTACAGCCAGCAGACCTGATATTCATCATGCCACATGCTATTGTGCACGATATCAAGCCAGACCTACTCAAAAGCACCTCAAAGAGGTTAAACGGATCTTTCGGTACCTTAAGAATACCATTCACATGGGACTCTGGTATCCGAGGGAAACCGGTTTTCATCTAACGGCTTTTTCAGATTCTGATCACGCAGGTTGTCTTGATAGTCGTAAAAGCACTTCTGGTAGCATACAATTTCTAGGGGAAGACAAGCTTGTCAGCTGGTCGTCAAAGAAGCAGGATTGCACTTCGCTCTCATCAGCTGAAGCAGAATATGTGGCTCTATCCGCGTGTTGTGCTCAAGTCCTCTGGATGAGAACTCAACTCACGGATTATGGCTTCCACTTTGATAAAATACCTATGTATTGTGACTCAAAGTCGGCCATAGCCATATCTTGCAACCCGGTTCAACACTCCCGCACCAAGCACATCGATGTCAGATATCACTTCATCAAGGAACAAGTGGAACGCGGCATCGTGGAATTATACTTTGTCAGAACTGAGTACCAGCTGGCAGACTTGTTTACAAAAGCTCTATCGAAAGATAGGTTTGCGTATCTCGTTGGCCGTCTTGGTATGAAGTATATGACTCCAGAAGACTTGGAGGTTTTGGCAAATGAAGCTGCTTGATATTCTCTCACAATGACTTCTAGGCGCATCACAGCTTAGAACTCGGACCTCAACTAAGGAAAGTTTATCTCGGACGATAACTTATCCTTCTCAACGAGAAATTCATCTTTCTCGGTCATGAGCTTCTCATAAAAACATTCAAAGTTTTTAAGTTCATGAAAACGATTTCTAAGTAAATGTCAGCTTAGAACTCGAACTTCAACTTAAGGAAAGTTTATCACGGATGATAACTTATCCTTCACAACGGGAAAATTTATTTTTCTCGGTCATGAGCTAGTCACAAAACAATCAAAGTTTTGAGCTCATGAAAAACGGACCCGAAAGGGGAGTGTACGTTTCAGTGCGCTTTCCCTAAGCAATAGAAGAGAAGTCTTCTATCCTGATTATTTTAAAACCGTTGAACACAATTTTTCAAGAATTTCTCAAAAGGTTTTTCTAAATCTTTCAAAATTGTGTGTTCAACACTCCCTTCCTCATAAGTGGTTTTTATATCTCAAAATTGTCATATGTTATTTTGATCAATTTTTGAGGGGGAGCGTTTTAAAATCAAGCCTTTTAATGTTGTTGGGTACATCTATCAAATTGTCATATTTTATGTATCCAACACATTCCGAAAATGATATGAAATTGTCAAATGTAATATATTATATCGGAAAAGGCATCTCAACTCCGTACCTCAACATATTTTGTGGCGTCGTTTTTCTAAAATTTTGTCAAATTTTGTCTCAAGACACACATATATTGTTGAGGGGGAGCGTCCCGACTGAAAATGTTCCATGATTCATGCGTGCACACATGTTTCTCTCCCAACGATTTTTCGGAAAATGTCATATTTTAATCAATTGGTATCTCTAATATTATATTTTTATATTAGAGATAGGGGGAGAAAATGTGATTAAAATGTAAAATATCGCAACATGTGATCTTAAAGACTCAAGTGCAACTCTTTCCTTCACATGCCAAACTATTTCGTATATCGATGCATGTGTGTAGGGGGAGCTTTTCGGAAATGTAAAACTTTCAAGTGTTAAAAGTTTTGATTTTTATCAAGCACTTTGAATGGTTTTCAATGGTTTTATGGTTACGATCTTTACCCAAAACAACCTACTATCCACGACGGAACGATGGAGTCAAAAGGTGGTTTAGGATAGGAAACTAAGTCCTATGATCCAACCAGAACCGGAGGGATCTACCCAAGGACATTCCATAGCTAGAAATAGTTGTCCTTAGGAAAGATGGAGTGGAATGAAGCTGAATGCGGACCAAGTACTTAAGTTAGCACTGGAACAATCACAACAAGGTGCTAATGATGACGTATTGGTAAGCATTGAAGGAGTTGAATATTCTATGCAACTTAGGCAGAAACCGGGTCAATACATCTATTGAAGACAAGTCATCATGGACCCAGTGATGCAATGCACAACCCTTCCCAGCCATTCGAGTTTCTCTCAAAAGAAACTTGTCTCATTGTCACGGAGATCAACACGTATCTATTGACTTTCTCACTCCGAGTCAGTTAATATTGAAAAGGTGGCAGTCTGCTCCAGCCTCCGAATACCAAAATGCACTTATTGAGTCTAGAGCCAAACGAGATCTATCTATCATCTCATTAGGACACAATCGAGTCCTACGCATTATCCTTGTGATATTGCCAGAACATCTGAGTGATACGATTCACAATGAAGATGGAAATCCTGCTTGAGCCAACATTAAACAAGCTCATGGTAGGTAACTTGTGCGATTCTACACGAATCAAACTTGTGAGAACTGGAAAGCAACTAAGTTTCGATTCTTAATTGATTCAAACTTGATTCCAGGTTTCTTCGCAAAATCCATGTGATCTTGCCAGAACATTCAGAGTGACACTCTTTAGTGTTCACAGTGACGAATGGAAATCCTTCCAGTGTCAACATCAAACAGCACTGCGGTAGGTAACATGCAAGATTCTTATGAATCGAGCTTGTGGCAAACTGGAAAGCAACAATGGTGCGATTCTTATAGAATCAAACTTGTTCCAGGAATTCTGAATTGACGACTCTAATCAAACGGATAACCGTATCCTCTTTGATTCACTCTTTACGTTCGCAGTCTGCTTTGAGACGGTCGAGTAAAGAGAACTGGCTACTACCACCGGGAAACCCTGTCAAGGAGGTTCTTAATCGAATCTACCTGATCACAGGTACGGTATTTAATACCGTTTAACGGTCTTCACCGACCGGAGGTAAAACGCTACCGAGTTAGGGTGAAATGTTCAAAGCCATTTCATCCGTGTCTATATATGTTGCTGCATATCAAGAAGGTGGCGTAGCTGTGCAACCGATGTCGATTCAGAAGTCACAAGAGCACAAGATGGCGATAATCAAGATACCTAAGAATGTAAGAATGTAATAGGTCATCTTAGTCACAAGGAGTACAGATGAAGATCTCAAGCACTCAAAGTCATATGACAAAGGCTCAAGATAAAGATCACGAAAGCATGAAGGAACAAAGCTTTTACAAACAAGATCAAGACCAAGATACAAGACCAAAGCAGGAAGATCTCCTCTACAAGAATGTATTCACTCAATCATCTTATGCTTGTTAAGCTTTTTAAGATGACCGATACATTGGGGGAGATTGTTAGCCCTATATTTTATATAGTCGAACAAGAATGTAATAGGTCATCTTAGTCATTAGTGGTCTTGTATTGTAATAGGTTAGTCGGGTTAACCGGGCTTGGACTTTAAGCTAATATTGTCTAAGTTAGGGGCGTAAGCCCAAAAGAAAGCCAAGCCCGGCCCAAGATGAAGCCCACAAAGGCCTTAGTGCCGTGGGGTATATAACCCTCTTTCACATGTGAAAGAGGGTGTTGGTTCATTTCATTAAACACATAGTTTTAGTGTAAACCTTCCACTTCTCTCTCTACTTTCTCTCTCTACTTTTCTCCTCTTTCTCTCTCTAAGAATCTTGTGTTATGGATTAAATGGGAACAACAGTTTCAACAATGAGTAACATAAAGTGCATAAAAAATAAAAAACATAATATTTAGAACACTCCAATCCTAAATGAAACCTATGAAACCAAATCAAAATCAGCTTATACAAGCTTGTGATGCTTATTTGGGTGTCAACCAAATAAGCACACAAAAGCCTCTATAATATGTGACTAGAAACAATATACTTGGCCAAGTGTCCTTGAACGAAGCATATGTTTGAAAAAATCTTACACCAAATTTGCAAAGAAAAGTAAAGGATTGCACTATAAAAACATTTAAAAGAAACACAACTTAAATTATAAAGTTGAAAACAAACATTCATTTAACTTAAAACTTTTACAAAATAAAGATGGAACAAAATATAGAGACACAAGTCGTCTTCTATATATACTACATTTAGGAATAGTCTAGAATCCTAAGAAAATGAAAAACCTAGCAGCTATGCTTTTCCAAAAATGCCCCTTGATTTAAACTTGGAATTCTGGTCAAAACGCCATGTGATATTATTCTTGGAGTTTTGTGCTATGCCAACTGTTAGAAGTAATCTAAGCCGTATATAAGACCCTTTGGGAGAAACAAATCCCATGGAGCCGTTGATTCGTTGTGACTATTTTGTTTTCTTGCCAATATGGTGCAGGGGACCATTGGGTAGGGTACACGACTAACGTGAGGTACTTTTTGGGAGTGGTGAAAGGTTTAATTTGGTGTTAATTACGGATCTGGAAACGATTAGGCTTTAATCTTGATTAATAAAAAATCTGAGTTTAGGGTTCTTGGGAGTAACTGAAAGGTGTAAGACTTATGCACACGACTTAACCAAATGCGAATACCATCATGGATTAAACCAAAAAGAAAGATTAGATTAGAAGAAGAATAAAGAGAAAACAAAAGAGTTGTGAACTCCTAGTGAGAGAAAGACATAAGTTTCTCTTTCTCTCTACAAACTATGAAATGGAAAACACACACACTCAAATGAGGTGCAAGGGGCTTTTATACTACAAGTGTAAAGTATAGAAGGCCATCCTCATTTGAGTGTTCGGGACTAATTCCCATTACATACATAACATTATACTAGAACTCTCAACACCATTATGTAGCATTTTCCACGAGCTTCGCAACGGTATATTATATGACCATCACTTTAAATACGGCTAACAATCTCCCCGTAAGGGGTGCTCATGTAATATGTGACTTCACTTCTTTGGTGTTGTTGACTTTGAAGCTCGTTGTCTTGAGAGTTCTTTCATAGTTCCTTTCATGACTTGTGATCTTGGATCTTTGATCTTTGCCTTGAATAGATCTTAAAACTTTGCCATCTTGTGTTTTGGTGTCTTTCCCCACATACTCAAACTTTGATTTGAGATGAAAGCTTCTTAACAATCTCGCTTGATCATCAGAGTAGCGGAAGTCTTTGTCTTTAGATGTTCTTGAGCTTTCTTCTATTACATGAGTATGTGGTCTTGAATTACGACTTTTGAGGTTACGCCACCGTTTGCATTCCTCCGGTTTCCTGTTATACAGTACGAATATTGTACCTGTGATTAGGTAAGTTCAAAGAACTTCCTTGACAGGGTTTCAGGCTGTGGTAGCCGTTCTCAATACTTGAATATATCAAAAGATACTTCATAGTAAGGAGTAAATCATGCAGTTCCATTCTACTGATTAAGTCGTCAATTCAATTTCCTGGAACAAGTTTGAATCAATTAAGAATCAAACCATTGTTGCTTTCCAGTTGACACAAGTTAGATTCGTATGGAATCTCACAAGTTACCTACTGCAATGCTGTTTGATGATGACACTGGAAGGATTTCCATTCGTCACTGTAAATTCTCAGGAGTATTACTCTGAATGTTCTGGCAAGATCATAAAGATATTGTGTCGAGACTTGGAACGAGTTTGAATCACAAAATAATCAAACCACTGTTGCTTTCCAGTTAACATATGTTCAATTCAAGTGAATCTTACATATGACCTACCGCAGTGCTGTTTGATGTTAACACTGGAAGGATTTCCATTCATCACTGTGAATACTAATGAGTATCACTCTGAATGTTCTGGAAATATCACAAGGATAGAGCATAGGACTCTGTAAATAATCGCTTATGTTCTAGTGATGAACAACAATTGATATATGGAATAAGTGTCCTAATGAGATTTTTGATGAATCTCGTTGGCTCTAGACTCTATAAGTGCACGTTTATTTGGTGATCGGAGGCTGGAGCAGACTGCCACCTTTTCAATATCTACTATCTCAGAGTGAGAAAGTTGATAGAAATGAGTTGAACTCCGTGACAATAAAACAAACTTCTCTTGAGAGAAGCTTGAGTAGGCTGGGAAGGGTTGTGCATTGCATCACTGGTCCATGATACTTTGTCTTCAATACCAGAAATCATCAAAGTGATTCTGATAGTAGATGTGTTGACCCAGTTTCTTCCTAAGTTGTATGGAGGGCTATTTCTTTTCACCCTTTATCTTTACATTTCTTTTTTATTCTTCAACCCCTTCAATGCTTACTAATACGTCATAACTAGCACCTTGTTATGATTATTCCAGTGCTAGCTTAAGTACTTGGTCGGCATTTTTCCCGTGCGCACTCCATCTTTCCTAAGGACTTCTAAGTTTTAATTGATTGTCCCTGGGAAGATCCATCCAGTTTTGGTTGGATCATAGGACGAATACCTAACCACCTTTTGACACCAATACCATCGTGAATTAATGTGTTGAAGGGTATAGATATCGTAACTAGAAAAACCAATTGAAAATGCAATCAAGGTGTTGATGAAATCAATGTTTACACCTTGAAAGTTTTCTATATCACCAAAACGCTCCCCCTACATATGTGCATCATAAAATGAAAGGTTTTTGCACATTTAGGAAGAGAAAGCCTTTATATCAAAGATCTTATCCAAGATGATACATTTTAATCACTATTCTCCCCCTAAAAAATTGCATGAGATTGAAATTTTTGTGAAACTAGTGATGAAACATGGAGAGAATAATGTTGCATGAAAGTTTGTTCTCCCCCTCGAAAAGAAATTCTAATTAATATAGGGGAGTATATGAGCACACAGTTTTGAAATACTTTGAAAAATTATGCTCAAAAACCCGAGAAAACTTACTTTCCTATTGTTAAGGAATAATGTACATAAATGAACATTTTCCTTATGTTCATGAGTTTAAAACTTTGAATATTTTGATATAAGCCCATGACTGAGAAAAATTAATTTCTCGTTGTTGAGGATAAGTCAAAGACTTTCCTTTCTTTGGGGACCGGGTTATAGTCTGACATGTGACTATAAGCCATTATTAAAAGAAAGTAGAAAAGACATGTTTTGAAAAACATTTGAACTCTCATTCGAACTTTATGTACGTACCCGTGTCGTTATTGAGCGCCATTTCTAAGTACGTCCATATTATCGATGCTGAGAGACATGTCGGAGAAGAATATTTTTAGTATTTTTGAAAGTTTTTCGCATTTTTTATTTTGTTTTTATAGGTTTTATATTTTTGTATTTTGATTTTCTGATAAAATATATACAAGGTTACTGCGAATGTGCAAGACGTTCAAGTTCATCTGGAGTGAAACTACGCATACCAAGTCGACGAACCAAGAATTCAAATCTGTCTTGAGAGAGAGCTTTGGTGAAGATGTCGGCTAGTTGGTAGTCTGTCTTGACAAAATACAATTCGATATTTCCTCTTTCCACATGCTCCTTTATGAAATGGAATGGGACAGCAATCTGCTTGGTCTTGGAGTGTTGGACCGGGTTGCAGGATATGGCTATGGCTGATTGTGAATCACAATAAATAGGAACCTTGTTAAAGTGAAAGCCGTAATCCATGAGTTGTGTTCTCATCCAAAGGACTTGAGCACTACACACGGATAGAGACACATATTTTGCTTCCGCGGTGGACAACGCCGTACAATCTTGCTTTATTGAGGACCAGCTCACTAGCTTCTCGCCTAAGAATTATGCGCCATCGGATGTGCTCTTGAATGTATCATGACACCCTGCATGGTCGGCATCTAAAAAACCAGTTAGATTAAAACCAGAATCCTTCGTATACCTGAGACCCATGTGAATGGTTCCCCGGAGATAACGAAATATCCTTTTAACCTCCTTGAGGTGCTTCTCGGTTGGCTTAGCCTGATACTGAGCACATAAACAAGTAGCATGCACAATGTCCGGTCTGCTTGAGGTTAAGTACATAAGGGACCCGATCATACTTTGGTATTTTGTAGCATTTACAAATGTCCCTTTCTTATCCAAATCAAGCTTGTGTTTAGTGTCCATTGGAGTACCAATAGGATCACAGTTTTCCATTCCAAATTTCGTTAGAATCTCGAGCACATATTTGGACTGAATTATAAAAATACCACGGGGGGATTGGTGAACTTGGAGACCAAGAAAGTACGTCATTTCCCCCATCGTGGACATTTCAAATCGGATTTTCATAAGGTCGGAAAATAAGATGGAATATTTTGGTTTTGTAGAGCCAAATATTATATCATCTACATAAGCCTGAGCCACCAAGATGTCGTTGCTGTAGTGCTTGATAAACAACGTTGGATCTATGGTTCCTTTGCTGAAGTGATTTTGGAGAAGAAATGATGATAATTCGTCGTACCGTACCCTCAGTGCTTGTTTCAAACTATAAATTTCCTTTTTCAACTTGTAGACATAGCTTGGATGTTCGGTGTTGATGAAACCTTTAGGTTGACATACGTACACATCTTCTTTTAACGGCCCATGCAAGAAAGCCGTCTTCACGTCCATTTGATACACAGTGAACGATTAGTGAGCAGCGTATGCCAAGAAAATCCTAATAGCTTCCATTCGAGCAACCGGGGCGAAGGATTCTACAAAATCAATTCCCTCCTTCTGTTTATAACCTCTCATAACTAACCTAGTCTTGTTCCTAATGACCGTTTGCTCTTCATCCATCTTGTTTTTGAATAACCATTTCAGGGTAAGGGGATCGATATTGTCCGGCCGTGGTACTAACTCCCATACATCAAGCCGGATGAACTGATTGAGCTCTTCTTGCATAGACTCAATCCATGATGCGTCGGTCATTGCTTCTTTAACACTTGATGGTTCCATTGTGTTGACTGATAGTGCATAGATACACATATCACCATCCGTACGCAGCTGCTTTCGTGTTGAGACTGGTCGTGAGAGATTTCCAATCACTTAAACCAAAGGATGATTCTTAGTCTATTTGTGTTCATGTGGAAGTGTATGAGAAACTTGATGCGAGCTCGACGGATCCACATATGGTGTTGAAGGCTGAGTAGTACTTGTGGAAGCCACAAATAGATTAACAAACTCATGTTCGTTGAGCATCGCATTGTTTTTCATTTTCAGCAACAATTTCATTCTAAAAATGAACATGATTAGGAATTTGCTGAGAATGTTGTTGAGTTGCGTCAGCTGTCAGAGAAGTGGGTGGAACATTTGGAGGCAATATGGTTGAGGTTGACATAGATGGTGGTAGATGTCGTTGGTGTAGATGCATCAGAGGTTCTTGAACTACCGTAGCAGGTGCAGCCGGGGCATTTTGAGGAACACCAAATGACGAAGGACCCTCCATATATTCATCATAGATTGGCCCAAATAAAACTTCCAAGTCACGTTCCGAGGGTTGTAACGATGAGATTGCTGACGGTGCAAATTGAAGCGCGAGTCCTGAACTTACGTGTCCATAAGTCTGACCTTGAGGCTCGGGATGTGAACTTCTATGTTGAGAGGCCATACCTGAGATTTCATCAAATGTAACATTCATAGTCTCCATTACCTTTCTTGTCCTTCGATTATAAACCCTGTAAGCACAAGCAGTTGAAGAATAACCAATGAAAAGGCCAATATCACCTTTAGGTTCAAGTTTACCGATATCTTCACGATCATTCTTTGGATAACGCAGAGCCCTGAATACATGTAGAAATGATATATCCGGTTTTCGTCCATTAATGATCTCATAAGGTGTTTTGTTGAATCGGGTGTGAATAATGGAGCGGTTTTGAGTATAACATGCAGTTGTAATGGCATCAGCCCAAAGGAATAACGGTGCACTAGAGGAGAGAAGCATCGTCCGAGCAGCTTCAACTAACGTACGATTCCTCCGTTCCACAACTCCATTCTGCTCTTGGGTTCTTACAGCCGAAGTTTGATGAGAGATCCTAACTTCGTCAAAGTAAGCTTTCAGTTTCAGATTGGTGAATTATGTGCCGTTATTTGTTCTCACAATAATGACAGGGGCTTGTAGTAGTACTGATGTTTTCTTCAAGAAGTTAATAATTACATCAGGGGCTTCATCTTTTGATGCAAGAAAATGAACCCATGTGTAACGAGAATAATCATCCACAATTACTAGGATATACCTCTTTCCATTAATGCTTTTGATTCTCATTGGGCCACAAAAATCCATATGTAAGAGATGTAACCTATTCGTTGAGTTGGGAACATGTTTGGGTTTGTGAGGCTTCTTCTTACTTTTACCTTGCTCACATGAAGGACAAAGATGGTCTTTTGTATATTTAAACTTTGGAAGACCGATAACGAGATCATCTCTCGCTAGATGGGTGATGGCATCAAAATTGAGATGAGATAACCTTTGATGCCATAACCATGACTTTGTTGATGTGGCTCGGGCCATGAGACAAATTGGAGAAGCAGCAGACATTTGAAAAAGATCAATGGTGTAAAGGTTGGTGGTACGATTTCCTTTCAAAAAATCAATTCCTTCAAGATCTCTTACAAAACATGTATGACTTCTCAAAGCAACCTCCAAGTCTGAATCACAAAATTTCCCAACCGAGAACAAATTGTGTCCCAAGCCATCAACAAAAGAGACTCTGGTGATGATTATATTTCCCCAATGAAGATCACCATAGCCTAGAATTGCAGCAACATGATCATTTCCAAATCTAACAGTTCCCATGAATCGCCATACAAAGTTCTTGAGAAGGCTTTGATTCCCAGTCATATGTTTGGAACAGCCTGAGTCCATGCACCAGAGACAAATTTCAACAGCCTGCCAATGATAAGAGAAGAAAATATTTTGGCAACCGATGAAATAGGTTCCTGTAGGGTTAGATGATAATTAAGCCTTATCACATACCGACATTTCACTGTCAGTATGCGATCTACTAGTGTCGATAATTTTGCCACTACAGTCAAAATTTCTACCAGTAGGCAACCATTTAGAGGTGAATCTAAGGCTACTAGGCTTAGAAAGACTTGTTGTGGACCCTACATGCATACTTTTTGGAACATACACCTTAGTCTTAGGAGTGCGTTATTGTTCATTGACTGCCAGCTTGTCAATTCGAGTGTAACCACCATAATTCAAACCATTCATAGTCAAACCACAAGCGTCATGACTAAAAGTAAAGAAACATTTATTACATTTAGCACAAATAACTTCAGCTTTTTCATTCCGAATAGCAAGCTTAAAGTCATTACATTCAGATGAATTAAGTTTCTGATGATGATTAAAAAAGGTAAATTCCCTAGGTGTTCTACTTCCACATTATTGATCTTGGGGCGACTACTTCTAGAGGCAAAAGGGACCCTATCATTCCTTGTATTGCTCGTAGGCTGTGGCCTTCTGCTCTTAGTGTAGTTGTTTATTCCTGTAGAAGAAGACACGCGTCTATTAGAATTAGAACTTTTTAAATCAATGACTTGTGGTTGAGATATAGTGGTTGGTTTTGTCCTCACGCTTGCTTATCGTTGTTTGCTAGGCACAGAGGGAAAACTAACACGAACCATTCCTGGGGCAATCACAATAGTTTTCGTTCTAGCATCCTTGGGAAAAGGTGTCACAGCAATACGAGTGGGTCCCGAGGTTGCTGGTGTCTGAATCGTACTAGGATCAGAAGTCATATCTTTTAATAAGGATTTTAACTTACAATTCTTACAGATTTTATCAATATGTTTCTGATAGACAGACTTACTTTGTTCAACAGCCCGCTTATATGAAACAACAACAGATTTTAAATCTGCAATTTTAGCCTTAAGCTTTTGAACATTTCCATCACTGACATTCTTTAACCCTGAAGAGGCCAAATTCATTTCCTTAACCCCTCCTAACTGATAGGTGTGTAAACACCCATCCTTTTTACCACTTAACTACAATAATAACCAAGCCAAAACGTGTATTTTATGTCGTAAATGTTGGAATTATGCGTGGTTTGTGTTTTTGTTGTGATTTAGGATGAAAATGT
This sequence comes from Glebionis coronaria, assembly GCA_025667525.1. Classification (NCBI taxonomy): domain Eukaryota; kingdom Viridiplantae; phylum Streptophyta; class Magnoliopsida; order Asterales; family Asteraceae; genus Glebionis; species Glebionis coronaria. Next base: position 393,154 of record JANFOE010001937.1, read on the forward strand.
GAAAAGGGGAGAAAACACGGGCATTCACGGGCTTTTATCGAAGAAAAAGACAAAAGACAAAGTCAAGAAATCAAGAATGCAAAAAGAACGGAAGTCCAAGACCAATTCTAAAGATTTATCGAAGAAAAAGTCAAAAGACGGAAGTTTACTAAAAGTCGAAGAACTCAAGTCTAATTTATTGAAGAAATTACAAGACGAGTTATTAATCCCGAGACAAAAGTCGAAGAATTAAGAAGACAAGGACTTAATGATAATTAAAGAAAGAAGAAAGAGGGGAGGAAGCTTCCACTAAGCACCTCCCTAATCCACTATAAATAGGATCCTTAGGCTTTCATTTTTTCTTGTTGGCTAAGTGTGACAATTAGTCTTCCATTTTCATTATTGCACATTTAATTTTCATGTCAATTTAAATACATTGTCTTGCACTTTTAATACCTTTAATTCAAGTATGTTTCCTTTTAATTATTGTTAATCTTTACTTTTATTGTTTATCTCCTATCTACCTTTCTTGTTTAATCTTTAATCTTTATGCTTTATGTTCATGTTCATGTTCTTGAGTTTTTATTAAATTGATTAAGTTGGTTTTGATTGATTTGGTTATATTTGTTAGTTTTGTTGATTTGGATTGATAGGTTATTGTTATTAGATCATTTGTGATTAGTCTTGTTTAATATTTTGGTTGATTTTGATTAGTTATTGTCTAGATTCGTTTCTTTTTTGTTTCCTTGTTCTTCGCTGTCTGTTATTTCCCCAGGTTATTCTGGATGAAGGCTTAGTGTAGGTTATTCCGGATCAGCATTCTGTCCCATTTATTCCGGATCAAGGTTTTGTTGAGAATATTCCGAATCAGTGGAATATTCCGGATCAGTAGATATTCCGAATAAAGCTGATATTCCGGATCAAGCTTATATTCCGAGTGAAGGATTTATTCCGGATAAGTGACATATTCCGGATGAACCATTATTCCGAGTGAAGCGAATATTTCGAATAAAGGCTTTAGTCTGCAATATTCCGGATCAGCAACATATTCCGAATCCACTGAATATTCCAGATCAACATCACATTCCGAATCAAGGTGTTCATTCGGAATAACAAATATTCCGGATCAAGGCAATATTCCGAATAAAGAATTTGTTCCGGATAAGTGACATATTCCGAATAAAGGATTTATTCCGGATGAAGGCTTCTGCTTGACTATTCCGAATGAAGGTTTTTGAGCTAATATTCCGGATGAGCCATTTATTCCGCATGAGGTAAATATTCCGAGTGAAGAAGAATTATTCTGAACGAAGGTGACATTCCGGATGAGTGATTATTTCGAATGAGGGTATTTTCCAAATGAGCATTTTTAGTTTCTTTTAAGTTTAAATTTTTAATTTTCAAGCTTTACTTTTCCCGCCTTTTTATTTAGTCGTATTTTAAGTTTACTTGCCTTAGATTTATTTTTGCCTTAGTTTAAGTTTTAGTTGCGTTTTAAGTTTGCCTTTAGGATAGTTTTAAGTTTACTTTAATTGCCTTTTAATTTCTCGTCACGCTTTTAATTTCCCGTCAAATATTTCAATTAGATTTAGATTTTAATTACAACCATTTATTTAAAGTTTGTGCACTTTTCCCTTTAATACAACGACACAACATTTGTTTCCACTGATGAGACTGCTTTTATACATGGTCTCATCGTCCAAATCGGGCTTAAAATGCATAAAATATCATAAATTATACCAAATATATGCTCGTGTTTGTTACTTGTGTATTTTTAGGTACGGATATTGAGGAAATGGCAAAAGATCACAAGAATCAATCAAAAACGAACACGGGAAACGAAGCCGCACAATGAACCGGGCCCAAGTTTGGATTTTGCAAAAAGACCCTTGAAGAATTGAAGATTGGCAAGTTTAGTCCTTCATCTTTGAAGAACTTGTCACAAATGACCCTCCAAATGTCAACTGTACAAGAATGGTCCTTAAGGAATGAAGACTATACAAGAACAGCCCTTGAAGAATCCAAGAAGTACAAAAGAAACCCTTGGAAAAGTTTTTAAAAGTTTTTGTGCCAAAAATGTAAATCTGCCAAAGTTGTTATCAAAGGAAAATGAAGAAATTGCATTTTATTACAACATGGAAGAAATAAGAAACATTGGGGGCCAAGTCTGCCAAACCAACAAACCCTCACACCCAGTCACCTCTTGACACGTCACCACAACCCACCCACTTACCCAAATCCTTACCTGTTTACCCGACCCAACAACCCACTAGCCCAAACCATTTGTTTTAATTAAACCCGGTTTTTAAATAACCCCAGTCAAATGGTTAACCCACCCTAATCTCCCTCCAAACACGTTTTTAAAAATCTCTTTTAACCCAAAACAGATTAAAACCTTCCCCTAATTAACTTAAACCCTAAAAACCCCCAGGATCAATTAACTTCAAATCAAAGGCATATTTGCTAAAACCCTCCAGATCCTTGATTAAGCATTTTGTCACTTTATCCCACCTCACAAAACACCCTCACATGCCCTGTGGACCCCACCCCGACCTTCCCCTACAACATCACTTTCACCCAAAACCTTACACCCGACCATTTGAACGTGTAGGATTGTTCTACTTGGCCTCCAAGGGATTTTCAACGTCCAAGATCAAGATTAGAGAGCTGGCATCACATGGGTTCCATTTTTTGACCAAGAATCAAGAGAAGACCAAGGGCAGCTTTGGAAATTCCAAGATTAGGGTTTTAGAATTCGATTTTCTTGTATTATTTAATTAGTCTTCTAGTATTTTCCTAGGTCTAGTATAAATACATTCGACTTGTGAATGTATTATTTGTTCCAGTTTTTTCTAGCAATTCTTGTAATTCCTTTTTTATAAATTAAAGTTGGTAATTTAAGAAGTAAATGTAATTCCTTTTAGTTTTATTGAAAAGTTGGTATTGATTTGGCTAGAAACTCTGAGTTCCACCTTAATTTGTGAACACTTTTTTGTTTTGATTTTCAGAAAAAGTTCTTTTTTTGAAAATACCCGTTTTCACCTCAAAATTCTCCGCAAGGATAGCGGGAATCACAATAGCTTCTCCATAACCCTCGGTGGGTGCTTGAAGTAACTCCATCATAGTTCGATTCGCCATGGTAGGTGCTTCTCGTACAATGGGTTCGTCAATAGGAGACTCCTCACTAGAATGCGTTGGAGTGGGAGTTTTGTTCTTTCGTCTACGTGCACGTTTTGCTTGATTACGAGTTAGCATAAAACGTCACGTACAACGAGGAGACGAGCAAAGAAGATTATTTTTGGTATTTTGTGTTTTTCAAATTTTTTTTTTTTGGTTTTTGATGGTATTAACTTTTTTTGGAGTTTGGTGAAATGTATTAAGTAGACAATAATCTACAAATCTCCTCCTTAATAAAATCTCTTGATTAAAGAAGCCTCAAGGAATGAAAACGATCACGTAAAGTGAACGCCTTCGATGACTTTAGAACGATGGTGGAACACCAAATCGTTCAAGAGGGTTTAATCAATAGAAACCAAGAAAATATATATGATATGTAATAATACTTTGGGCGGCAAAACCCTCGATTCACTCTCAAAATCAAATACGCACAAGCAAGCGGAGGAAACGAGGCGGCGCGAAGCACTTAAGAGCCTTTTTCCTTTAGGTCGTGAAATACAACCGCCTTATACCCACCTTATAGTTTGTATTATCAAAATTAAGCTTCACGAAAGTATTCATCTATTTTTGCCTTTTTTCTTTGGTTTGAGATTCGAATACAATGATTGGGTAATGACCTCCCAAGTCAAGGTTGTGATTGCTCACGTATTTGGAGTACTTGTGAATTTATTGTTCTACGTATACAATATAGTAATAATATTCATACAAAAACCGAAAAACGATAATACGTATTAGTAGAGTGCTACTAATACAAATACTAATTATGGTTAGTATAAAAAACAACAATGGTTCAATCAAAACACAACACGCCTCCCCGGCAGCGGCGCCAAAAAATGATGTAGTGTTTTTGTACCCTTTAGGAAAAGGATGACAAAATAGTGGTAAGCGTTAAGTGTCGGTTTAGGAAAACCGAGCACTAATGACCAAACAAGTTCGTTTCCCAAGGAGGCACGTGTGTTGTGTAATGAATGATGATTAATGTTTTTGATTATTAACAAGAAGAAAAGAGAAGAGAAAATGACGAAGACGTAAAAATAAAAATTTACGAAAAAAAATCACTACTTGAAAGTTAAGACGTAGAACCTTAAAAACCATAAAATTTAAAATTTTAACCTAAAAATTCCTAAAAATTATTAAAATTCCACAATAATATTCTAAGAGTTTACAAAAATCCAAACTTGCTAAAACCTTTTAATTAATTAAATAATGACTTTTTAATGCTAATTAAAGCCCTAAAAATCACTTTTAAATATTAAAAAGCCCTAAACAAGATTTTATAGTTTGTAAACCTCAAAAATGACCTAATTAAGCTAAAAACTATTTTTAAAAATTTTAAAACCAAATTAATCTATTTTTAATTACTTATAAACTATTAAAATCTATTAAATCTTAAATTAATTCTAGAAAATAAATGAAAAGCCCTAAAAAGATTTGGAAAGTGACAAAGTTCCTAATTTAATGACTACAATCTAGGAAAAATGAAAAAAAATAGAAAAAACAAACTTTCTATTTTTGGGAATAAAATAATATTAAAATAATCATAAAAAATAAAAAGTTTAAAAATAAATTCTAAAAAATTTCCAAAAATCCTAAATAATGTAACTAAGAGAAAAATGTAAATAAAAGTTCCTAAAACCTTTTAATTACTTTTAAATTAAATTTTAAAGTTAACAAAAAACCCTAAAATAAAATAAAATTAAAAATAAAAGTTTTTGAAAATCTTTTGGCCTGTAAACCTCAAAATACCTTAATAAAACCTAAAAATTATTTTTCTAAAAATTAAAACTACTTTTAACTATTTTTTATCTAATTAATAAAATACGACTACTTAAAAAAAGATAAAAAATAAATAAATAATGAGAAAAATCCAAACTTAGTTTATAAAAATCCTAGACCCTAATACTAACCTAGGAAAAATAAGCTAACAAAAATAAGCTTAATGAATAAGCTGGAAAAGCCCTAAATAGCTACGGCTTATATTTATATAAGCCAAAACAAAACACCTTAAGTATAACTGAAATGCACCCTTGGTCAGTAAAAGACCCAAGGGCGCAGTGGTAAGGTGTGTGTGGTGTGAAAGGAGTGGCGCAGGTTCGAGTCCTGGCCACGTCCTTTTTGTTTATTATTTTTTTTTTTACTTTTTTACTTTCACAAACCAAGCTGTGACCTCTTTTAAGCACAAAAACACAAACACAAACCACTTTTATCAAAGATTAAGCTAGATTTGAATAAAAACGTGTTCAGTTGAGATTTCAAGAACACAAAGCAAGTTGATAATCTTCACAAGTGAAATTTATGGTCAAGAGGGCTTGACTTATGATGGAGGTGTTGTAATTGATGAACAATGGCACCCCTACACTCAGTTTGAGTGTAGGGAGTCAAATAAACAGAAAGCAAGCAAAATCTTAACACAAAATCACAAATATGGGCAAAATCAAGTTGCTGATGCAATTTTATGGGTCTGGTGGTTTTATGCTAATTTCAAATGCACAAAAATGAATTTTAAGCTCCAAGATCTTGCATACCAGTCCACCATATGACAAGAAATTAATTCACAGCTCTTAAACAACCTCTAATCTATCCTTCACCAAGATTTATGAGCAATTCTTACTCAAAATTAACAGAAAAGTGACTGACAGATATTTTTTTGCTATGTTTTTCCACTTTTAATCACACAACTAGCTTGTAAGCTTTACCAAACTAAGTATAAACCTTCATGCAACCTATAAACACCCTAATGAGTACTTATAACAGATTTTAAAGCAAAATCTAATCCAACTAAACCCTGTTAAACCTTGATCCAAACACTCCTATAAAAACTGAACATGCAATTTTTTTTTCAAAGCAATCCTACTCAAAACCTACTTAAACTGATTTCTAACAGTCCTAACATACCTAACACACATAAATCAGCAAATCAAATCAATAAGCAAGCAAATAAAGCAACTTTTCACATAAATCATACAAATTCACCAAATACTGAAAAAATGAAAAGGAATCAAGGGGTTACCTTGTTGGACCTACTTCCAGGTCCAACAGTGGCTAGGTATCCACCTCCTATAGGCTGGGGCCTATGCTGAACTACCTTGAAAACAAAATCCAAACAACCCTGCACAAATCAATGAACACACAAGCACAATAATATTCTGATTTTGTTTTGAAACTTAAAACCTCTTAAATCTTTTTTTTAAAATCTTCTCAAACAAACTTTCTTGCTAAACACTTAACAAGTCTACTTAAAAACCTGGAAATCCAACACTACACAAGATTTCACCAAGAAATCCAACAATTTCAGAAACTTAAAATAATTTTGAAAAACCAAAATTACTTTCAACAATTTTTCAATGGAACTCAGATTTTACTCAACAAACAATATACCAACTTTTAAAAACAGTAAAAGGAATTACATTTTATAACAAAATACCAACTTTAATTTCTTAAAAAGGAATTACAATTTTTTGGAGTAAAAATCTGGAACAAATAATACATTCACAAGTCGAATGTATTTATACTAGACCTAGAAAAATACTAGAAGACTAAATAATACAAGAAAATCGAATTCTAAAACCCTAATCTTGGAATTTCCAAAGCTGCCCTTGGTCTTCTCTTGATTCTTGGTCAAAAAATGGAACCCATGTGATGCCAGCTCTCTAATCTTGATCTTGGACGTTGAAAATCCCTTGGAGGCCAAGTAGAACAATCCTACACGTTCAAATGGTCGGGTGTAAGGTTTTGGGTGAAAGTGATGTTGCAGGGGAAGGTCGGGGTGGGGTCCACAGGGCATGTGAGGGTGTTTTGTGAGGTGGGATAAAGTGACAAAATGCTTAATCAAGGATCTGGAGGGTTTTAGCAAATATGCCTTTGATTTGAAGTTAATTGATCCTGGGGGTTTTTAGGGTTTAAGGTTAATTAGGGGAAGGTTTTAATCTGTTTTGGGTTAAAAGAGATTTTTAAAAACGTGTTTGGAGGGAGATTAGGGTGGGTTGACCATTTGACTGGGGTTATTTAAAAACCGGGTTTAATTAAAAAAATGGTTTGGGCTAGTGGGTTGTTGGGTCGGGTAAACAGGTAAGGATTTGGGTAAGTGGGTGGGTTGTGGTGACGTGTCAAGAGGTGACTGGGTGTGAGGGTTTGTTGGTTTGGCAGACTTGGCCCCTAATGTTTCTTATTTCTTCCATGTTGTAATAAAATGCAATTTCTTCATTTTCCTTTGATAACAACTTTGGCAGATTTACATTTTTGGCACAAAAACTTTTAGAAACTTTTCCAAGGGTTTCTTTTGTACTTCTTGGATTCTTCAAGGGCTGTTCTTGTATAGTCTTCATTCCTTAAGGACCATTCTTGTACAATTGACATTTAGAGGGTCATTTGTGACAAGTTCTTCAAAGATGAGGGACTAAACTTGCCAATCTTCAATTCTTCAAGGGTCTTTTTGCAAAATCCAAACTTGGGCCCGGTTCATTGTGTGGCTTCGTTTCCCGTGTTCGTTTTTGATTGATTCTTGTGATCTTTTGCCATTTCCTCAATATCCGTACCTAAAAATACACAAGTAACAAACACGAGCATATATTTGGTATAATTTATGATATTTTATGCATTTTAAGCCCGATTTGGACGATGAGACCATGTATAAAAGCAGTCTCATCATCCACCAAAGACAGCTGAGTCGCACATTAATCCATTTTTCAATTCGAAGAGACTGGAACAACGATAATTTTTATACTGGCCAAAAGCCTAGTATTAAATGGCGCCGCTGCCGGCTCTTTTCGTAAAGATTAACGGTTTTCTGTGAGAGACGCGTTGTTTTGGGATCCGTTCATTCGTGAGCGTTATTTTTCTTGCTTAAAATTTTCAAAAATCCATAAAAATTAAAAAACTGTTAAAAATCCATAAAAATTAAAAAATTTCAAAACTCCAAAAAGATTTTATTTTCTTTATAGTGTATATATATTCTCTTTGTGTTTGGTATCTTTTCTTTTGCCTTCGCAGGTGTATGCGTACTAGATCTTCTATTTATCCAGAGCCCGAGACTCGTGAAGATTTAGCTATGGAAGGTGTGAACAACAACAATAATCCACCGCACCTCAACAATAACAACAACAATGTTCTTCCACAGCCCGATCTTCGGACAATGGAGGAGCTTTGTCAACCCACCATGTTTGGACGAGGAGGACCGATTGCACCGATGCAAATCACGGCTCCGGAGTTTTCGTTGAAGCATCACATGATCCAGCAAGTGCAAACTAACCCATTTCATGGAATACCGGATGATGAAGCCAACAAACACCTCGACAAATTCATTACTATTACCCAAAGCATGAAGTTGCCCGGTGCTACTATGGATGTTCTTCGCCTTCAACTCTTCCCACATACTTTATCACAGCACGCCGAGAAATGGTTTGATCGTCTCCCGAAGAATTCCATTCATACTTGGGATGACATGACTCAACGCTTTTTGTCGCGCTACTTTCCACCATCCATGGTCACGAGCCTTCGAAATCAAATCAGCGGTTTCATGCAAGAACCCGATGAATCTCTCTTTGATGCTTGGGAAAGATATATTGTTTTGATCGATCGTTGTCCAAACCACAACATGCTCCCCGTGACCTTAATTGATACTTTCTACAACGGTTTGACTTTTCGTGATCGTGATACGATTAATGAAGCCGTCGGTGGCACATTTATGAAAAGAAGACCCGAGGAGTGTAGAGAGCTTATTAAGAACATGACTACTCATCACAAAAACTGGGATTCCTCTGCTTCTTCAAGGAACAACCCGAGAGTCAATGCTTCTTCTACTTCAGCAAACCCCGACATGACCGAATTCACCCGCATGATGACCGAAATGAACAAAAATATCCTGCTCATCGCTTCAAACCAATACCAACAAGTTAAAGCGGTAGCCAATCCTTGTGAGACATGCGGCGGTCCTCACTCATACACTGATTGTCCTTCTACTCAAGGCAATCCGGAAAACGTGTAAGCGGCTTATGGTAATTATTCACCGGAAAATTACCAAGCCCGACCTCAAGGGGATCGAAATTTGCTAAGTTATCGGTCGAACAACTACCTTTCACCCGGTTTTTCTCCTCAAAACCAAAACCCCAACAACAATTACAATAGAAGCAACCAAATCCCACCTAGAGCTTCTAATCCTTATCACCCACCCGCTTAACAATCCCCACTCACGAATCAAGATGTTGAAGCCTTAATGAGAACCCAAGGAGAGCAAATTAAGAATCTGCAAAGCCAAATTATCAATTTGAAAGGGGATATCACTAAGCAAGGGAATGACATTAGATCCGAGCTTCGAAATGATATTCAATCCTCCTTCAGCAATCAAACGAATGATTTGAAGAATATGTTGGCTAGTTTCTTACCAACCACTCAACCCTCTACTTCGAGTTCTCTACCTTCAAACACCGTCACCAACCCGAGAGCGAATGTAAGGGCTATTACTACCCGTAGTGGAATTACTTTAGTAGGACCATCTATCCCACCCCTAGTTACATCATCTACACCTCCTCCACCACCATTTATCCCTACTACTCCCACACCTAGTATTAGTACACCATCACCGTCTCCGCCTCGTCATGAAGAAGTACCCAAGCAGAACCCTCCACCAACCCCACCTTCACCTTCTACACCTCCACCACCCAACCCCAGCATTCCTTACCCTTCTCGACTCAACAAGGCAAGAATTTTGACTAAGAATGACATTCAAGTCGCTAACTTTTTGGAAAAGATTACCGGAATGAAAATCACCTTTACCCTTGTTGAAGCTCTTGCACAAATGCCACAATTTGTCAAGATGTTTAAGGAATTGCTTAATAAGAAGGACAAGATGGTCGAGTTTGTTAATACTCTCTTGAATGAAAATTGCTCTACAATCCTTCTTAAAGAACTTCCAGAAAAACTTTGAGATCCCGGTCGTTTTGTGCTACCTTGTACTTTTAACCAAACCGACAAATTTACTGCCTTAGTCGATCTCGGGGAAAGTATAAATTTGATGCCTTTCAGCGTTTGGAAAAAGTTATCATTGCCCGACCTTACACCCACCAAGATGACTCTTGAGCTTGCCAATCTCACTCTCGCTTACCCTGTTGGTATTGCCGAAGATGTGTTCATTAAAGTTGGCACATTCACTTTTCCGGTCGACATCGTCGTTGTTGATTATGAAATGGACCCTCGTATTCCGTTAATACTTGGACGCCCATTTTTGAGAACTGGTAGAGCTTTAATTGATGTGGATAAATGTGAACTCATCTTAAGAGTCGGGGATGATGCACAAGTTTTTGAAATGGGGAAGCTTACAAGCAAATCCTATGGAAGAGAATCAGCGAATATGATTAATGTGCTTGATGATTTTGTCGTCTACAACAATCCGCTATTCGATTCTTGCAATGATAATCCACCATTTCAAGATGATGTGGATGATTCTCTCTCCAATTTGGAACCTTCACCCATATATGATTCTCCACCGATCTATGATGCTTATGCTGATGATTCTAGTTCCGATGGAGATGATTATGATGATTTTACTTCCGAGTATCCAGACTTGCCCACTTATGATGATTTTGATGAGGCTGATACTCTCTCGAGTGATTCTTCTCATGATGAAGATCCTCCGGCATCCATGCTTGATCCTACTTTGGATGACTACTCATTTGAGGAAGATTTTTCTGCTTTTCTCAATACATACTTCCCTCATGAGAGTGATGCACCTCCTTTGGACTTTGATGATTATGGTCTTGATCCTACTTCGGATTTGAAGAAAATACTATCAAAGGAGACAAAACCGGCCGACACCAACATCCGCAACACGTATGTTTTGACACCTCTTTGACCACCTTCTAAGGACGAGGTTGTGCATTTTCTTAGCGGATCTTCTTCACATTCTGCTGAGCCTGAGTGCTATTTTCCCCTAAAGGAAAAGGTGTTCGACCCCGGTATTGAAATTTTTAAGCCATCTCAGTATCCATCTGATGAAATAAAATGAAATATCTTTGGAACTTTTGAAGATATGCTTGCACCTCTTCACCCTTGCTACCACCGTGCTCCATCTTTGCTTAAGGGAACCTTGCCTACTCTTCTTTGGCTTGCCTTGTTCGCCTTAAGCTTGTGCTATTTGATGGACGAAAACTATGTATTTGATCCCGGTGGATGTGTTTCATGCTTCTTCCTATGCTATTCAAGGTCGAGTCAGGCTCACGACTCGGTGAACAAAAATCAAGCGCTTCTTGGGAGGCAACCCAAGTATCTATCTTTTAGCTATTTCTATCCTAAGTGTAGGGGAGACCCGTTGGTGTTTGCTATTTCCTCTCTTCTCATATTCAGGGATTCGACCGTTCAATGATCCACTCTTGATGATTTTTGACGACCATTGATTCTGTGTTTCCGTCTTCCCGGTTCTATCCTAAACTCTTCTCGATTCACTATTTTATATTTTCTAATATTAAAATAGGAATCTCGTTAGTTGTCTTTTCCTTAGCGAGATTTAAACTAAGTGCACAATGTCCTAAGTGTAGGGGAGTTTACTCCTACATGCTTAAACATTGAATGTCAATGTTTATATCAAGTGTAGGGGGACTTCTATCGAAGTTAAGTGGTCTTTTCCTTGTATTTGTCCTCATTTTAAGCGGAAAATCAATTTTTCGACAATTTTCAAAATTTTTGATCTATTTTTGGCCTAGTAATTTTACCTTTGTATAGTTATTTTCTTTCTTTACTAGAATAAATTTTAATAAAGTGGTTTTAATTTTCAGCGTTGTGAATCTTTTGACTCAACCCGAGTTTACTTATCTAAGTTTACTCTAGCTGGTATCCTTAACGTGTTTAAGTCAAGTTTTTATAGGCTTTTATATAGGGAGCTTTAAAACGCGAAAGTCTTAACTCTCACGGGTTAAGAACAAGAACTTTTCGCAAGTTCCTATAATTGATCCTAGAGAGTCGTTTATCAAGGGAACTTTAAAATGCGATTTCTAAACTTGAAAAAGTCTAAGAGTTTGCAAGATCCTATAGATGACTCGAAAACCCAAAACTTTGATTTAATAGGCTAAGCATCCACGAGTCTCATTCCTTGAGATTTTAAATTATGGAGAACGAGAGATGATAGAGTCAATTATAAGTTTGGTATTCTTTCGTGAATTTATGTGAGTTAATTATGAGCCTATTCTCCCATCGCTTGTTAATAAATTTATCTGCAATAAATAAGGTTGTACGATTTGAAAAGTTACTTAGCTTCTAGCCCAAGATCGTTTAAAATTTGCTCGGTATGTATTAGAGTTCATAGCCAAGGCATAACTTATTGAAGCGGGATGCAAAGATTGGCGAGTCCGAAAAGGCCCTAACAAGGCATGAGGGCTACATTTTGTTGCTAAAGATCCCAAGTGATGTGAAGAATCATTTATCAAAAATCAATATGAAGGATCAAGACACACGACGAAAAGCAAATACTCCCCTAAAGATCATGGAGAAGTCTATCCAAAAAGGCCCTAACAAGGTATGAGGATAAATAGATCCAAGTCCTAAAAGGAGGCGGATCGTTGTATATCGAAGTCCAAAATAAAGATTGGAGAAAAATGAAGAAGTCGTGGTCCATATATGAAGAATCTCTCAAAACTTCAAGTGAAGAAATTCCTATTATGAAGAGAAGACCATTATTTCATGAACGTCTCTCAAGATTTGAAGTATGAAGTCGCTACCAAATATCGGTCCGAGAAAGGTCTCAAATCGCGAAGCGAGTTATGCCAAGATATGAACTTTATGAGGTCCCGAGAAGCAGTTTTAAAAGATTTTGTCCTTTAGCTAACTATTGATTAAATCGTCCCACTTTATTTTCAGCCTAAATAACTATCGAAGTAAGTCAACAATGTATCCTCGTGATCATTCAAGACAATAATAAAATATAAGAGATACACCTAGGAATAAGGGAGTCTAAGTGAATAATTGGCCCACATGAGTTCGTGTTAGTTTGCTAACTTATAATAACAATGATCTCGTTTTTAAGCTTGGTTTGGATAATGTGAAAACTTAAGGATGATGATCATTCATGACATTTCTAAAACCCCAAGGTATGTCTTTGATTTCTTTACATTCTTCCTTTGAATGTTTATAATTTTCTATCTCTTTAATAAAGGCCTATATGGATTGATTATGATGGAAAATGTAAAACGTGCTTTGTAACTAATGCATTGCATGAGGACATTGCAATGGTCAAGTGTAGGGGATTTGATAGGTGTGTAAACACCCATCCTTTTTACCACTTAACTACAATAATAACCAAGCCAAAACGTGTATTTTATGTCGTAAATGTCGGAATTATGCGTGGTTTGTGTTTTTGTTGTGATTTAGGATGAAAATGTGAAAAGGGGAGAAAACACGGGCATTCACGGGATTTTATCGAAGAAAAAGACAAAAGACGAAATCAAGAAATCAAGAATGAAAAAAGAACGGAAGTCCAAGACCAATTATGAAGATTTATCGAAGAAAAAGTCAAAAGACGGAAGTTCACTAAAAGCCGAAGAACTTAAGTCTAATTTATTGAAGAAATTACAAGACGAGTTATTAATCCCGAGACAAAAGTCGAAGAATTAAGAAGACAAGGACTTAATGATAATTAAAGAAAGAAGAAAGAGGGAAGGAAGCTTCCACTAAGCACCTCCCTAATCCACTATAAATAGGATCCTTAGGCTTTCATTTTTTCTTGTGGCTAAGTGTGACACTTAGTCTTCCATTTTCATTATTGTACATTTAATTTTCATGTCAATTTAAATACATTGTCTTGAACTTTTAAAACCTTTAATTCAAGTAAGTTTCCTTTTAATTATTGTTAATCTTTACTTTTATTGTTTATCTCCTATCTACCTTTCTTGTTTAATCTTTATGCTTTATGTTCATGTTCTTGAGTTTTTATTAAATTGATTAAGTGGGTTTTGATTGATTTGGTTATATTTGTTAGTTTTGTTGATTTGGATTGATAGGTTATTGTTATTAGATCATTTGTGTTTAGTCTTGTTTAATCTTTTGGTTTATTTTGATTAGTTATTGTCTAGATTCGTTTCTTTTTTGTTTCCTTGTTCTTCGCTGTCTGTTATTTCCCCAGGTTATTCCGGATGAAGGCTTAGTTTAGGTTATTCCGGATCAGCATTATGTCCCATTTATTCCGGATCAAGGTTTTGTTGAGAATATTCCGAACCAGAGGAATATTCCGGATCAGTGGATATTCCGAATAAAGTTGATATTCCGGATCAAGCTTATATTCCGAGTGAAGGATTTATTCCGGATAAGTGACATATTCCGGATGAACCATTATTCCGAATGAAGCGAATATTCCGAATAAAGGCTTTAGTCTGCAATATTCCGGATCAGCAACATATTCCGAATCAACTGAATATTCTGGATCAACATCACATTCCGAATCAAGGTGTTCATTCGGAATATCTTATATTCCGAATCAAGGTGTTCATTCGGAATAACAAATATTCCGGATCAAGGCAATATTTCGAATAAAGAATTTGTTCCGGATAAGTGACATATTCCGAATAAAGGATTTATTCCGGATGAAGGCTTCTGCTTGACTATTCCGAATGAAGGTTTTTGAGCTAATATTCCGGATGAGCCATTTATTCCGCATGAGGTAAATATTCCGAGTGAAGAAGAATTATTCCGAACGAATGTGACATTCCGGATGAGTGATTATTCCGAATGAGGGTCTTTTCCGAATGAGCATTTTTAGTTTCTTTTAAGTTTAAATTTTTAATTTTCAAGCTTTACTTTTCCCGCCTTTTTACTTAGTCGCATTTTAAGTTTACTTGCCTTAGATTGATTTTTGCCTTAGTTTAAGTTTTAGTTGCGTTTTAAGTTTGCCTTTAGGATAGTTTTAAGTTTACTTTAATTGCCTTTTAATTTCTCGTCGCGCTTTTAATTTCCCGTCAAATATTTCAATTAGATTTAGATTTTAATTACAGCCATTTATTTTAAAGTTTGTGCACTTTTCCCTTTACTACAACGACACAACATTTGTTTCCACCAAAGACAGCTGAGTCGCACATTAATCCATTTGTCAATTCGAAGAGACTGGAACAACGATAATTTTTATACTGGCCAAAAGCCTAGTATTACTAACTGAGCCTGCAACCGGACGATAGTTTGTTGCATTTAATTGTAGGCTTTATCATATGAATTTTTTTCATATTTGCATTCATCACATTTTTAGACAAACTTATTCCATAGATCGGTAAATTTTTTGTCCTTTTTAATGACAACAGATTCCATTTTCTCTTTCATACGTTCAAGCTAAGTTTGGAGGATTTCTTGATTCGACACAGAGGTATCTAACGCAATAGGGCTACTATCAACATTACCACCTGCATTAGAGAGACGTTCAAGATCGTTTTCCAAGACGTTGATTTTATCAAGAGATTCATCAGCCTCCTTCGTCAAAAATTTAAAATCTTCAACCAAGTTGGCTAATTCTTTTAGAAAAGCGTTTTCCAAATTGCTTATCCAAGCATCAACTTGATTAATAATCGGATTAATATCATTTTGAAGAATTTTATGGACCTCAATCTGAACAGGTGATGTAAAATTTCCTCCATTGATTTTGGAATTTACAACACGTTTAAGTATGACAAAGTTATCTTTTAGCTCGTTTAGAAATCGGCGTGTGATACTTGGTTTAGGAGGGTCATCAGACAATTCCTCACTTGGGAGCAAAAGCATTTCATTACTCGTTTTAGACAGGACAAAAATAATTGGAGGATTAAATTTTGGATAATAAATGGGTGTAACTTCTTTATCAAGCTTTTTCATTCTTAAACGAGTCTCTACTGCAAGTTCAGTAGTTTCCTTAGAATCATGCACACTAGGAGTATCATGTTCATCGGACAAGAGCACACTACCATTATATAAAGTTTCATTAGTGGCCTGAACTTGCTTAAGATATCCGGGATTAGGGGGAAGAGGACAACCTAAAGCCAATTTGTATCGAGTGTAGTTTATCTCGTTTACTTTTGGTGCGAGCATGTTTATCGTCTGCATAGTTTGGCCACGTTTTACTAAAAGGTTGTATAATTCTCTAATCCTATCCCGAGCTTTGCAAAAATCCTCAAGAAGCCCATCTTCTCGAATTTTGAAATCATGTTTCAGCTTTTTTCGTTCTTCTTTTAAATCCAAAATAGTAGATTTTTCAGTTGAAAGCTGTTTATTAAGAGAGGTGATTTCATCATTCAATTCGCTTATCTTTTTAGCACTACTTAAATGTAATGTATTTAATTTCTTAGTTGTGCATTTTTCTTGATAAACCGATGTAGCATGAGCTTGTTCAAGTTCTTTAATTTTATTCTGATGAATTTCAAAACTTTTCTCCCGTTCCTTATATCCCGCAAGCTCAGTGGTCAATTTGGCATTAGTTTCTCTAAACTTATTATTAACCACCGTAGCATGGTCAACATCCTTAGCAAGCTTATCAAATAAAGATTTATAATACGCATGTGACGCATCAGGAAGGGTTGTAGGTTGAGCAACTTGATCCACACTAAGGTCCACACTGGAATCATTCGAAATAATATTACTATTATTCATTTGATCCCCGTGTGTCTCAATGTAGGGCTCAAGCATCTCAGTATACTCCTCCTCCTGATTAGACGTACTATATATATCATTATCATCAAAACGTGGATGTACCTCAGAAGGACCGTCTGAATCATAAACGAGAGCTCTATCAACATGCATTCCTGAGGTAGATGCTTGCTGTAAGTTAGCCATCAGGATGTACTTGGCATTCACCTCTTCTTCCTCGTCATATTCTGCAGCAGAAGCCATGAGATCAAATTCCTCAGCTTGAAGTGGAATCCCTGTCTCTTCCTTTTGTGCTATGAGAAGCTGAGTCTAAAGATAAGCAACATCCCTCTTCATTTTTGCTGTGCAATCTCGAGCATAATGACCAAATCCCCAGCAGTTGTAGCACTGAACCTGACGATTGTTGTTTCCATTTCCCGTACCAGTATTCTCAGCCCTTGCAGCCACAATGTTTCCCATCTGATTACCAACTGTCGGCACAACTATTAACCCATTCTGATTACCCGCATTCGGAACACCCGGATTTTGACCACGGTTTTGACCAAACTGATTTCCTGCATTGCGAACGGTCTGCCCAACATTCTGACCATATTGTTGAAACTGAGTCCCCGTGTTCCCAGCAACTACCAATTGGCTATCTTGATTCGCCTTCATGAAAGGTTAAGCAAACTGCCTATTTCTAGTGTTCGAGGAGATTCTCTGATTTTTGTTGG
Source organism: Glebionis coronaria (assembly GCA_025667525.1). Classification (NCBI taxonomy): domain Eukaryota; kingdom Viridiplantae; phylum Streptophyta; class Magnoliopsida; order Asterales; family Asteraceae; genus Glebionis; species Glebionis coronaria. The sequence continues at coordinate 410,604 of JANFOE010001937.1, forward strand.
TGGGGTTAATGGTAAATTTAAATGCCTTTGCAAGAAGTGCAAGACCAGTATTAATCGCATGAGTAGGATCGGTGATGTCATCAAAACAAGCAATGGGTTGTTGTATGTAGTTCACAGCAGCAGAAAGATGATATCCATAAGGGGTGAGTTTTTGTTGTTGTTGTTGTTGTGGTAGGAAGTTACTTAATGAGGGTTGATGGTGGGGTACCATGGGATATGAAATAGATGACAGAGAATTTGCCATAAAAGCCAATGGATCTTGGGTTTTGGCACGTCTTTCAGTCCTAACTTCGTTAGCTTCATCTTGATTCATCTTAAAATAATCATATACTTGAGTGTAGTCCACGACATGAAGATCCTTGGTTTGATTGACAAGAGTGACATATCGTGACCATTCAGAAGGAAGATTATCAAGAAATTTGATGTTGGCAGCAATTTGTGCAGGTTCATGTTTGTTTCTTCGAAGATGATTCATGAGGGTTGAAAACCGATGATAGTAAGGTTCAATTTGTTCCCCTTCAGTAGACGTAAATTTCTCCCATTCACGAAGCAACTTAGTTTCCTTTTCTTGTAAACCAATTTCACTCCCCTTCATCATTTTCTGGATCCTAAGCCACATCTCGTGTGCGGTTTCACAACTATCGACAGCAGCATAAACATCTTCAGGAAGTCCCATAAGAATGACTTGAATTGCTTGATCATCAGCGTCGAGTTGTTTGGATTCAGATTCAGTTAATTCTTCATCCGTTTGCTCATGACTAGAGTCAGCCACTAGGTTAGCATTCGTAGGGTCCCCAGGCACAAGAATTGTTCTTCTAACATACGGACCTTTTTGAATCGAGTTGACAATCAACTTTCCCAAAGGTTTACATTTTGCATAACGAAGGAGACGACTAGCCCATGTAGTGTAATTCTCCTTGGTAAGCATGGGTGGACGATTCTCCGTACCCGCAGCATAAATATCTTGTTGAGACGTCATTGTAGAAGTCGTGTGTAAAATAGGATCTCAATTCGGAGAAAGCAAAGTGTTGTAATTAAACTCCCCTAAAATGAGTAATTCCACTAAGAAATTGAGAACGAGAAACCAAAAATTCCAAGGCAAACCAAAACTCACCAATGTTAAAAATTTTCAAAAAGATGTTTCCAAAAATTTTACATCGGAATATGAGCGGAATATTGATCAGAATAATCTGATCGGAAAGACTGTCGGAATATTTGAGCACAAAACCTATCGGAATATCTAACCACAGTAGCTATCGAAATATGTATCAGAATAGCTATCGGAATAACAGAGTTCAACACCTATCGGAATATGTATCGAAATATGTGTCGGAATAATAGCTTGCAACACTTATCGGAATCCTTGTCGGAATATGTATCGGAATAATAGCTTGCAACACCTGTTGGAATAGTTATCAGAATATGTGTCAGAATGTAAAAACCCTTTTCCGATGGATTCTGTCGGAATATATAAGCCCTTTTTCGATGGATTCTGTCAGAATAACTGCACTGTTCTGAGACAATAGGTAATAAGAGGAGATTTTTGACAAGAAATCCGTGATTTTACCCAACCCAAAGCACCCAAATCTCTACCACGACTATGTAGAAGATATATGGATCACTTGGAATAACAAGAACACGAAAAAATTTGATAAAAAACTCACGAATTTCAAGAAAAACAAGGACAACACCAAAGAGCTAACCATAAATCCTTTGGCGAATGATACCACTTGTAAGACATATGCACACGACTTAACCAAATGCGAATACCATCATGGATTAAACCAAAAAGAAAGATTAGACTAGAAGAAGAATAAAGAGAAAACAAAAGAGTTATGAATTCCTAGTGAGAGAAAGACATAAGTTTCTCTCTCTACAAACTATGAAATGGAAAACACACACACTCAAATGTGGTGCTAGGGGCCTTTTATACTACAAGTGTAAAGTATAGAAGGCCTTCCTCATTTGAGTGTTCGGGACTAATTCCTATTACATACATAACATTATACTAGAACTCTCAACACCATTATGTAGCATTTTCCACGAGCTTCGCAACGGTATATTATATGACCATCACTTTAAATAAGGCTAACAAAAGGGGTGTTTGTGATAACCCACACCTGAGGTCATTATTTAATTATATTTTAAGAATATTTTAAAACTTTTGATGAGATTGAATGTCGTGATGTTTGGTGATTTAAGTCGAACAAATGTTGAAAGTTCTATTTTTATGTTTTGACGAGTTACGAGGATTATTAGTGATCGCGATATCAAGGGATGCCCGAAATTTTACGCTTTACTTTTGATCATTTCGATGTTTGATATTTTGATGTTTTTATTTTTATTGCGTATTAAGTCATGTGGGGACTATATTATATCATATTTCGTGTGCGTTTTAAATTTTGAAAGATATTTATATGAAACCCGAAACCCGTAAATACTTTTAAAATTGACCATTAGTCATCTCCCACTCATTAAACTAATATTTACATTTTAGTCCAAAAGAAACACCAATTTACAATTTCTACCCAAACTACCCACCATATAAAAGGAAAGTTTAAAAATAAAAACACACGCACAACACATTTCCACTCAAAATTTTCTTCACTCTTCCCTTTTCTCCTCTCTTTATCGTGACCCACCATCAACACAAACACCCCTTGATTTTGAATTTCTAGCTTGAATCTTAATAATCTAAGGTTTAACACATCTTAGTTTTGATCATTTTGATCTAAAATTTAACCAGATGCATGAACATTTTTTAATCATTTTTCATAAGAATATTTCTTGTTTGATTCATTTTGATGGAAAAGATGTGGTGTTAATATTATTATATTTGATTTAGAGTGTTTGCACGTATGATTTGTGAAGTGAGTTTTGTAAGAAGTATACATGCAAGTGAATTAGGAATGTTAGGACTTGAAATGGATGATTTTAGGTTGAGAGGTGGGGTATAAAGTTGGTTGAAATGGGTTAAAAAATTTATTTAGTATGATTTTTAAAAATGTATTTTAGAGCAGTGAGTTTGAAGGTATTTTTGGAAGTCTTAGGTTGAAATATTAAGTTGAGATGATTAGATTTTGTTGTAGCTATTTTCATAAGCTTATATTTGGCATAAGGTAGAGCTTCTAACTCAAAACGAGGAAGAAGTAATGTTAGTTTGATTATTCGTGTACCGGGGGGCGAGTATTGACACAATACGAAATTGTTATCGATATTTGGATCAACTTTCGGGGACAATAATTTTTGAAAATGGTCAAGGGATGTTCTTGAGATTTAAACCTAGGGTTTTGAGTCTACTTTTAAATTCAAGTGTCGGTTTTGTAAAAGAATTAGTTAAGAAGGTTAAAATAGTTTTGTAAGTCAAAGACGTAAAATGGTACGACTTTTACAATTCAAAGATGTGTTGGGCATAAGGTATTAGAGGTAAAAACTTTTGATAAAATTATAGGTGGGCTTTCTACATATAGTAAGTGATTTGCTCAGGTTGTTTCATAAGTTTTTGATATGTTTAGGTATGGGAAAATAGCTCGGACATTTTGTATGTACCAATAGAATATTATCGGGAGTATTGTTTAGTGAAGTAAAGATGTAGAAGTTTATAGTATCATTTGCATTGGAAATTGTGTGAGTTTATTTTGGTTTTGAATTATTTATTTGATTTTACTAAGTATGGATCATACTTAAATATATTGTTATTAAAATGCACGCCTTATTTGGTAGATTGCGGTTTTCGTGTTCACCAGGCATCATCTATCATTGAAGATCGCCTTACTACTTCTATTACTCAAGGTGAGTCTATAGTCTCGCTTTATACTTGTTTTAAATGTTTTTAAACCCGCGAGGGGGATACATGTTATTTGAAATAAAATGAACACATGTCATGAATGATTGTTTGGACCCGAATGTTGCCTGTTGTTGCCTTATATTTTATAAGTACCTAGTTGCAGAAGTCCCTAAATTCATGAGTCGTTAACTATTGTCTTACCCTTGTGTGGGATAGAAATAGCCTCATGTTCAGATGATAGTTCTATTGGGTTGACGACCCTATCCGAGACCAGGGCTATACATTGAGTAACCTCCGAGAAGGAGAGTCAGTGGTATAAAAATTGCAACTAATAACCTAGTAGGGGCAGTGGTTTCATCTAGTCATGCTAGCATTAGGCGTGGGTGACTAAGTTAAGGGGTCGGTGTCATGAGCTTAATATAATTCTATATTTGTTGCTATAAGATGGAATACCTGGATAATAGATTGTAAACGTAACAATTCGATTAAATGATTATGACTGATTTTTCTCTTGTGTTCAAATGTGATTTGATAAACCTATAGATTCGCTCAACATTATTTGTTGACTCGTTTAAGCATGTGTTTCACGTAATCGAAAGTTATGATGGTAGAGCTTGCTTGGGAAGGTTGCGGTGTTGCTTTTATGGTTGTTCAGTCTAAAACTAATTTCTTTCCCTTTTATCATAAAATATTTTTCTTTTGACCATGTATGGTAATAAAATTTTTTATGTGTGGTTATGTATTTTGGTGAAAAGGTTTGTTGGTTGGTTGAGATCTTTGGGGGACCGAAACGCTACTCTGATATTTCTAAGTTTCGTTTTTATTTGGGATCGAAGGTTTTAGAAAAATGTTAGATTTATTTCATTTATATTTCAAACGTCTCATTTTGAGGTGGTTCAATTTATCTTGTGTGATGATGCTTGTGTTTCGCACCCAAATGTGTATTTCCGCTGCGCAGTATATTTGGGGGTGTTAAAGATTGGTAATCAGAGCTACAAGTTATAAAAAAGTAGGTCAGTTTTGAAAAAGTACTAAACTATAACTTTGGGGTTGAAAATATTTTACAAAAAGCAACGCAACTTCTCTGTAGGCTCTGATAAAATTATTTTTAGTTTTGTTTTATATTTTCGGTGTATCCCTCCAAACTATTATGAATTCCCGAGTATTTATTAAGTAAATACTATGATAATGTATTGGTATTAATGAAAGTGCGTTGAGTGCTTGTCATCATAATTTCTTTTTGCAAGCATTGCATACTCATCATTTGCATTGCATTTATATATATATATATATATATATATATATATATATATATATATATATATATATATATATATATATATATATATATATATATATATATATATATATATATATATATATATATATATATATATATATATATATATATATATATATATATATATATATATATATATATATATATATATATATATATATATATATATATATATATATATATATATATATATATATATATATATATATATATATATATATATATATATATATATATATATATATATATATATATATATATATATATATATATATATATATATATATATATATATATATATATATATATATATATATATATATATATATATATATATATATATATATATATATATATATATATATATATATATATATATATATATATATATATATATATATATATATATATA